>PVHX01000950.1:0-240128 GCA_004024805.1 Geosciurus inauris
ACAATTCACAATTGCAAAACTGTGGAAGCAACCCAGATGTCCTTCAATAGATGAATGGATAAAGAAACTGTGGTACATATACACAATGGAATATTATTCAGCAATAAAAGAGAATAAAATTATGGCATTTGCAGGCAAATGGATGGAACTGGAAAGCATTATGCTAAGTGAAGTAAGCCAATTCCAAAAAACCAAATGCTGAATGGTCTCTCTGATTAGTGGATGCTGATGAATAAGGGAGGTGGGAATGGGAAACATAAGAGAAATAGAGAAACACTGGACGCGACATAGGGGAGGCGGGGGGCAGGAAAGGGGAATGGGTATAGTAAAGATGGTTGATAAAAAAATATATATATATATATACTGTTCATTGAAAGTGCATATAAAGATGTTTAATATGAAGAAAAAAAATATGTATATCTATGGCTGACATTATTGCCATTTCTGGCTCCCTCTTCATCTAAGAGGGCCTGGAAAGAGATTGAGATACTTCAAGATCACAGACTAGAGATCATGCTGAAGAAAAATACATCTCAAGAAAGCAACAGTGACTCACCCTACACACATTCTACCTGATCCTTATTAGTACTCTAACTCGAAGAACTGAGGAGAGAGAAACCCCAAACCTACAACCGAGACTAAGAAGGAACAATCCAAGAGAGATCATGGCTTCTACCCTTTGACATCTACTGATGTATCAAAAACAGAAGTCCCACAACAAATAAGATACACAAAAATACACACATAAATAAGAGAAGGGGGAATCCATCTCAATTGATGTGCAAGTCCAAGACCTCTGAAAATATGAAGAAACAGGCAAACAAATCTCCCCTCAAAATTCACAATTCCCCAAACAAATATTCCACTGGCATCAATGTGGATGAGATCCTAGAGAAAGAATAAAATCTTAAGTGAAATAAAACAAGATCTAAGGAATGAATTAAGAGAGCAAATACAGGAGATGAAAGACCACTTCAACAAAGAAATAGAAATGTTGAAGAGAAACCAATCAGAATTACTAGAAACAAAAGACACAATCAATCAAATTAAAAAAAAAAATTCACTTGCAAGCATCACTAAGAGACCATGGACATGTGTGTGTGCGTGCACACAACCATGTATAAAACTTTAGCTTTTGAAGACAAAACTTCAGGCCTTGAAGTCGTGTATAGACTTGAGTACATACAATACAATAAAGGGAAAACAATGAAAGAATATTATCAGAGTATACAAAACTGTTGGACAACATCAAGAGACCAAACCTGAGAATATTTGGGATAGAAGAGAACATGGAGATATAATCTAAAGCCATTAAGAACATTTTCAATGAAATAGTTACAGAAAACCTTTCCCATATAAGAAAGGAGATAGAAATCCATATACAGGATTCATACAGAACCCGAAATTAACCTAATCAAATGAGTTCTCCAAGACAGTTCATAATCAAAATGCCCAACAAAAAATAAGGAAAGAATATAAAAGGTTGCAAAAGCAAAATATCATGTCACATTTGGATGTAAACTAATAAGGCTGTCCTCTCTCTTCACTTTTATTCAATGTAGTCCTTGAAACATAAACAAGAGCAATCAGACAAGAGAAGGAAATCAAATAGAACTAAAATCAGCATACTATAGTGATACAGTTACATCAATGTTATAGTAGCAGAATTTGCAATACATAAATTATTGAGTCAACCCAGGTGCCTATCCATAGATAAATGAATTAAGAAATTTTGGTATATATAAACAATATAGTTGTACTCAGCCATAAAGAAGAATGAAATTATGGCGTTTGCTGGTAAATGGATGGAAATGGAGAACATTATGCTAAGTGAAATAAGCTAGAATCAAAAACTCAAAGAACAAATGTTTTCTCTCATATGTAGAAGCTAGAGTAAAATAAATGAAAGGAAGAGGGAAGGATAAAGTATCATAAAGATATAGGGAAGATCAGTAGTGTAGAAAAAGGAGTCTGAGAGGCAGACTGGAGGGATGGGAGAGGGGAGGCAATGTAAAATGAATTTTTAAAAATCCATATTATGGGTATATTTAAATATACCACAGGGAATTTTACCTTTAGGTATAAGTAAAAACAACCAATTGAATAAATAGTTGAATGAAGGGAAGTCTAGCAGAGTATAGGAAAGAGAACAGGGGAGGGAGGGTGAATGGGAGGTAAAGTGGGGAAAACAAAGGTGAGGATTGTAAACTGAAATCAAATTCCATGAATGTATGATTTTGCCAGGATGAAACCAACTACTATAAAGCTCTAACAAAAAAAGAAAACAAAACAAAAATAAAACTCTTATATTTCTAGCATGGAGAAGAAAAAAATAACTAGATAAGATCAACATATGATGGGGTTATTTCCCAATAAGCTAATTTAAACTGAAAGTATTGTAATCTGGGAGTATTTGTAATGCACCTAACCTATTAAACATCTAATTTGGCAACACAGTAAACTGCTATTGTTTACCATCACAATCACATGCTTGCCTGGAAGTTGTGGCTCACTGACACTGTCCAGCATTGTGAGAGTGTCATATTGTACATTGCTAGTGCAATAAAATACTAAAATTCAGAGTTCAAGGTATGGTTTTTACTAAATGCACATCACTTTTGCATTCAATCTGTGAGTTGAATCATCATAAATTGAGCACCCTCTGGAAAGCAGTATTGCTTTTATTAGCAAGTGCTGTCCTTAGGAGAAACTAGTGAACCTGAACTTGCCTTCTGGGTTATTAGTAGAGCCTCACTGACCTGAAGGAAGAATATGCCTATCACTACTAAGCTATATTATTCTACCTGGGAAAAGAGAATTAACCAATTGTAACACTAGCCATCATGTCTCACTTAGAGCAGGAAGAAAAAAAATTGAGGAACCCTTGTGAAGTTCACAATCAAGAGGCACAGACCCACTGTAGACCTTACCATAGCACTATAGAATATTTTCCCTTCCCCACACCTTACAAGTTCATTGCAAAGACCTATTTAAAGAAGCTCCTTTACCGTGTACATAATGGCAGAAAAAAAAAAAGAAAAAAAAAAAAGGAGCTAGGCATAGCAGCACACACCTATAATCTCAGCAACTTTGGAGGCTGAGGCAAGGGGATCACAAATTACACAAGTTGAAGGCCAGCCTTAGCAGCTTAGCAAGGCCCTCAGTAAGTTAGCAAGACCTTGTCTCAAAATAAAAAATAAAAAGGACTGGATATGTATCTCAGTGGTAAAGCAACCCTGGGTTCATTCTTTAGTACTGGCCATCAACACACACACAATTGCAAGGCATATAAAAAAGTAAAGGAAAACAAAACAATTTGAAGAGAACGAGCAAGCACCAGAACAAGACATGGAAGGAATGTTTGAATTAGACTGGGAATTAAGACAACTATATTAATATGCTAAGTTCTCTAACTGATAGAGTAGGCCACATGTAACAACAGATGGACAATATGTACAGAGAAATGGAAATTCTGAGAAAGATTCAAAAAGAAACACCAAAGATCAAAAAACACTGTGACAGAAATGAAAGATATCTTTGACAGTATCATTAGTAGACAGGACACAGCCCAGGAAAGAATCTGACATAAATTTCCTATGTACACATATGAATACACCACAGTGAATTTCAACATTGTGTACGTACACAAAACTAGGATCCTAACAGAATAAGATATACTCCATGTTTGTGTAAATATGTAAAAATACTCTACTGTCATGTATAATTAAAAGAACTAATAACAAAAAGAAAATCTATGAGCTTGAAGTTGTACTAAAATGAAAAAGCCAAGAGAAACAGAATGTAAAATAAAAGAGCCTAGGCTAACTGCAAAAGGTTTAACATTAGCTAATGGGAAAACAGAAAGGTATAAAAGTCACAAAATAACAAAAGAAAGTATTTGAAGTAATAATGACTCAATTTCCTCAAATACTAGACACCAGATCACAGATCCAAGAGGCTCATGGAACATTAAGCAGTGTAGATTTAAAAAAAGAAGTAGGAAAGAAAAACTGTATACCTAAGCATACCATTTACAAACTAAATAAATCAGTGTGATCGAAATAAATGGAAATTAAGCAACACATTCCTAAATAAACCTTAGGTGAAAGAGGAAATCTCAAAAGAGTTAAAAATGTTTCAAACACAATGAAAATGAAAATAAAACATCATAATTTGTGGCAAGCAGCAACAATAGGAAATTAATACCATTAAATGCATCTATTAGAAAGATCTGAAATAAATAATCTAAGTTTCCAATTTAGGAAATGAGAAAAAAGTAGGACAAATTAAATCAAAGTAATCAAATTATTTTATAAAAGGAATAATAAGAATTAGAATAGAAAGCAATAAAATTAGAAATAGGAAATAGAGGAAGGTAAAAAAACTAAAAGCTGGTTCTTTGAAAAGATGAATAAAATCAGTAGGTCTTTGGTGAAATGTTCGGGTTTGAATCTTAAATGTCTCTCCAGAAGCTTTTGTTTGAAACCATGATCACCAGTGCAAGAAGGCTCAGAGGAGGGCTTTTTAGGCAATGATTGGATTATAAGGGTTGTGATCTTACTATTGGATTAATCCATTTGATGGATTAATAAGGGATTACTAGGTGGTAATTATAGGCAGGTGGGACGTGGCTGGTGAAGTAGATGACTGGAGATGTGGCCTTGGGGACTATATTTGTCCCTAGTGCATCTCTCTCTCTCTCTCTCTCTCTTTCACTGCTTCCTGACTACCATTAACAGAGAAACCTTCCTCTGCCATCCCCTTTTGACATGATGTTATGCCTTACCTCAGGCCCAGAGTAATAGAGTCAGTCAACTGAATTTCAGACTGAACCTCTGAAATTGTGAGCACAAAATAAACTTCTCCTTTTCTAACTTGTTCTTGATAGATATTTTGGTCACAGCAACTAAGGAAAAAAAATCAGACACATATTATTAGTATTATACATGAAAGAAGGGATATCACTTCAGATCTCATAGACACTGTAAAGATAATAAAGAAAAATTACAAACAATTCTCTGCACACATAACCTGATGAAGTGCACCAATTCCTTAAAAGAAAATTTGCCAAAAAATCAAACAAGAGTCAATAGACAATGTTATTGTTTAGATATGAGGTGTTCCCCAAAAGCTTATATGTGAGACAATGCAAGAATTTTCCAGAAGGGAAATTATTGGGTTCTGAGAGCCTTAATCTAATCACTGGATTCAATCACTGATAAGGATTAACCAGGTGGTAAGTTTGGCAGGTAGTGACTGAAGGTGAGTCACTGGATGTATGACTTTGGTGTTTATATTTTGTCCCTGGTGAGCAGACCTCTCTGTGCTTCCATGTTGCCATATCCTGAGCTAACTTCCTCTGTTGCATCCTTCCATCATAATTTTCTACCTCACCTTGGGTGGAGAGCTATGGAGTTGACCATCTATGAACTGAGATCTCCAAAAGCATGAGCCAAATAAACTTTTCCTCCCATAAGTGCTCTTGTCAGTATCAGGGGGTGTGTGTGTGTGTGTCACAGTGATGAAAAAGCTGACTAAAACAAACAAGTTGTGTGACCCATACATATTAAAGAAACTGAATCAGCAATTAATACTGTGAAAGCACTAGGTCATATGGGTTTATTGACAAATTCTACCAAACATGTAAGGACAAAATTGAGCCAGTTTTTCATAACGTCTTTCAGAGGAAGCAGCTTAGGTAATAATAACTCTATGAAGACACCACAATAAAATATTAGCAAATTAAATCAAACAATGTATAAAAATAATTATACACTACAAACAACAAGTGGGTTGCATCCAGATGTACAATCTGTTATATCATTTGAAAATAAGTTTTTGTAATGCATCATATTGACGGGCTAGAGAAAACACACGATGATATCAATAAATTTATAGAAAGCATTTGAAAAGTCCAGCACTCATTCATAATAAAAAATTCACAGTAAACTAAAAATTGATTAGGATTTCCTCAATATGATTAAAAAAAAACTTAAAAAACCAACAGCCAACAGCACATTTAATGATGAGGAATTCTGAGCTTTCTACTAGTATCAGGAATGAAATAAGTATGCCTAATTGAATCACTCTTTTTCAACATCATATTGGATATACTAACTTGTGTAGTACGACAAGAAAAGGAAAAGAATCTAGACTGAGAAAGAAGAAATAAAGTCTGTGTGCACTGATGATGTAATAGGCAGACAATATGAAATAATTGAAAAAATATCCTGGAAGTAATATGAGACTATAGCAACATTATAGAATATATGTCAATATACAAGTAAATCAATTTCCTATATACCAACAATGAACAAGTGAAATTTCAAATTAAAAATACAATGTCAATTAAATTACCAACCAAGAAAATGAAATACATATAAATCTAACAAAATATGTACATAATCTGTGCATAGAAGTTTACAAAACTGTGATTAATAAAACCAAAGAAGCAAATAAATGGAGAGAGATTTCATGTTCATTGATTGGAATAGTCAATATTTTCAAGGTGTCATTTTTTCCCAGTTTATGTATAGATTTAGTACAATTTCCTTAAAACCTTAGCAGATTATTTTGTGGGTATAGAAAAACTGAGTATAAAATTCATATGAAGAAGCCGGGCGTGGTGGCTCAATCCTGTAATCCCAGCATTTAGGGAGGCTGAGACAGGAGAATCGCGAGTTCAAAGCCAGCCTCAGCAATGGAGAGGTGCTAAGCAACTCAGTGAGACCTTGTCTCCACCTAAAACACAAAATAGGGCTGGGGATGTGGCTCAGTGGTTGAGTGCCCCTGAGTTCAATCCCCAGTACCAAAAAAAAAAAAAAAATCATATGAAGAGTCACAAGTCCCAGAATTACTACAAAATACTGAAGAAGAATAAAGTTAGAGGACTGACACTACTGAATTTCAAGTCTTACTATAAAGATATATCATCAAGACAGTGTGGCACTGATGAAATAACAAGTAAACAAATGAAAAGAATAAGACAAGAACCTCAGAAATACACCCACATAAATTTGTTCCTCTGATCTTTGACAAGGAAGCAAAAGCAATATGATGGAACAAGGAAAATATTTTCAGCAGATGGTATGTGATAATTGGAAATCCCCATGCCAAAAAATAAAAAATAAAAATCTAGACACAGAACTTGCACTTCACAAAAATGAACACAAACCAGGTCATATATGTACATTTAACATGTGAAACTATAAACAACATAAAAATAAAATTATTATTTTAATATTAATTTTATTAATTAATAACAAATATATTATTATATTATTAATATATTAACATATTATTGATATATTAATAATTTAATAATTATCAATATATTATTAAATGTGTATTATTATAATTAATATATTATTATCTTTTAATACAGAAGACACTGTCAAGAGAAGAAGAAAAGCCAAGCTGCAGGCTGGAAGAATATGTGTGCAAATAACATATTTAATAAAGAACTATTATCCAAAATATTAAAACACTTTCATAATTCAACAGCGAGAAAGCAAACAACCTGGTTAAAAAGAGACTTTGTATATTGGTTCATAGCTATAGAATCTCCAAGAGTGAACCCTAATGTAAACTATGACTTTGGATGATTTTGGTTTATTTGATTTCATCAAATTTAACAAGAGAACTACTTTGATGATGGTGAGAGACAAGAGATATATGGGAAATCTCTATGCTTTTCATTTAATTTCTTTGCAGACCTAAAAATGCTCTAAAAAAATGTCTCATACTATATAGGGAATTAGTAAGATACAGTAGGTGCATCATTCTGTGAAATGTAGAAATGCACAGTGATTATGAAAGACTTTCATTTTGATTTTGAATGCTTCTGGGTGTTTTTCATTGTTGACAACGAAATGAGAACACAGTTTAGGGGCAGAGTTTTGTGTATTTTGTGGATTTGGCATTGTTTTATGAGAAAGTGTAGTTAATGTATTAAGGAATTCAATGGATCATACATTTTCAATCATTAATATTTAATTTTTATGATTTACTTAACCTCTGAATCCTCATTAATGGTTAAGCATTATGATTTATTTAAATTGATAATATCTAATTAGGTTTTGAAATTTAACATTAATCAATTTAAATCTATGTCATTAAATTTAGCATTATTGGTGAGTATCATGAACTGCCAGATTTGTTTTAATACAAAATAGCACTGACTGTGGTTCTTTAATTGCTTCATAGAAGTCTACTTGGAAGTATCAGGTTTTAGAAAGCAGAGACCACATTTGCATGCTAAAATTTATCAGTGATTATAATGAAGATTTATTTGCAACTGTCCTAAAATTAAGCCAGTTCTTTAACATATATTTTTACTGATGACTGCTAAATTTCAGTAAACTTTCATGTGTGTGTAAGTATAGATAGATAGATAGATAGATAGATAGATAGATAGATAGATAGATAGATGTATCTATATCTATCTGTCTATCTATCTATATATATATTTAAGTTTATGATGTTATTTGTTTGTTTTGGTTTGGTACCAGGGATTGCTAAGTTGCTGAGGCTGCTTTGAACTAGCCCTCCTCCTCTCTTAGCCTCTAGAATCACTTTGATTGTGCCACCATGCCCTAGTCTTAAGATGTTATGATCCTGATGTTTGTGTATCTATATTATATGTAGTCACGGAATTATTTTGATTTCTTTTAATACTGCATAATCACAGCTTTCTTATAGGAGAATTATTTTCTTCTCTAGGACTGAGAATGCAATACAAGGGTATGGCTTCTTTTCCATCTTACTATCATTTCCTGACAAGTAAATATACTGTTATCAACTTCAGTTTCAGGTTTTTAGTTATGATGATTTCTCTTCATGTAACAAAACATCATTTTTTTGAATTCACCTCTTTTATTCTGTAGTCACTGACTTGGCTCCCAACACACAATTTCAGAGTATTTCTTAGACAGTACTTCCAGAAATGTCATTACAGCACTAGAGAATTGGCATTTTCTGTGCCAACATGTGATTCCTAATAATACTGTGTCTGAGGAAGTGAAGCCGGGAAAAATAGCTAGCAGGGGAATGAAAGACAGGTTGCCACATCTGTAAATAATAGTGATTTGTAGGATGATGATCTCACCAACAGGGCTCATCTCCTCTCCTCCTCCACATTAGGATATTTGACAGGGCCAGAGTGAGCCTGTCAAGGACCCAAATGATGGAAATCTCCCTGGTCTGTTTTAGCTTTTAAAGTCATTTGTGAATTACTGTAGCTCTCTCCATTATTGAAGGTAGACACTAGGTTGTTATACAGAGACAGATGAAATTCTTCTCATTTTTCCAGGCTGCTAGGTGCAATTCCTCTCTTTGCCAGAATTCTGCTTACTCTGTAATTCAACCTAAAATTCTTTTCAG
Source organism: Geosciurus inauris (assembly GCA_004024805.1). Classification (NCBI taxonomy): domain Eukaryota; kingdom Metazoa; phylum Chordata; class Mammalia; order Rodentia; family Sciuridae; genus Geosciurus; species Geosciurus inauris. The sequence goes on from PVHX01000950.1 coordinate 9,382, forward strand.
GGCATGGTTAGGTAATGCTGGTGAGAGCCTTCAGGTGGAAATTTAGTTATTTAATCTATGTTTGCTATTGCCAAAGTCTGGGAAGAATTTCCTCAACCACTGAACCAGAGAAGATTTAGTGAGTTCATTTAGGTTTCCCCTAGGCAAAATTGTGAAAAGGATAGTGTCCATGCTGCTTTGAATCACATTGCATATAACCTTCAATAGCACCACACTTGTGATCGCATAACATTTTCTGCAGAAGTGGAACTGTATATGGAAGTATATTTCAAAAGAGATTCCACTATAAGCAAAGGAACTGCTTCAATAAAAGCAGCTTTTACCAGGAACCAAAATGTTTATAATTTCAGGGAGCTTAGTGGTTGATACAAAAATAGGCCCACTGCATAATCATTTCTATAGTTCTGGTTAGAGAACATGTCAGGGTTATATAAAGTTGTTTTCCAGAATGAATGTGACCAATAAAAGATAATTTCCTATATTGCCCTTTCACTTCTGATAACTATATTTTCATCTCCTCCTTAGAAAAATATTGTCATTCCAAGTTTTGTATTTGAAACCAATGACTCTTCTTCCAAATTATCTCTCCACTTCATTTTTACTAGAGAAGAACAAATTAAGGGGATTTAATAATTTGTCTCTTAAACAGCAGATCAGGACTATAATTCAGTTCTATTTGGTGCCAAACCTATGCTTTTTGTTGACACTTCTGTATGGTCCCTCATCTTTTCTCAATAAGAACTAGAAAATCCAAGTTAAATGAACTTAAACAAGGTTACTTTAAAACTGAAAACTCCAGAGGCAATGCGTTCAGCATTACCACTAATCAGCAATATCCAATTCCCTATTAATGAAACCCAGAATGATCATAGACCATGCTTTCCCAGAGTTCTTGCTGTAGCAGAATTCCATAATTGGATTAGCCTCAGTTGAATAATTTTCTTCTACTCATTTTTTGTCCTTGTCCTTTTTTCTTCTTCTCCTACTCCTCCTCTCCCTCCTCCCCTTCTCCTCCCCCTTCCTCTCTCCCTCTCCTCCTCTGTAGGCAGGATTAAGTACTAGTCTAGTGGCATACACCTTGTAGAAAGATACTTGGAGTTTGCTGTCCAAATGTAATTCTACTGGTTCTTTGACATCTACTGCAAGACCAATATCATTTTTAATTTTTTAAAAATTTTATTGGTTCTTCTTAGTTATACATGACAGCATAATCCATCTTGATAAAATTATACAAGCACAGGATATATCTTATTCTAATTAGGACCCCATTCTCGTGAGTGGGCATGATGATGGGGTTCACTTATGTAATTCATATGTGCACGTAGGAAAATTATGTTAGATCTATTCTACTCTTTTCAATTCCTATTCCTCGCCCTTCTTTTTTATAAAGTGTTATGACTGCTCTTATTCCTCTTTTATGAATTCCTATATATTTGGTGTGTTATAATATTAGAAACTAGTATCAAAATATCAGAAACTAGTATCAAAAATCAAATGAGGACTTAGACCATATTAAAGAAAATGAATATACAATGAGAATTCGGGTAGTCCTGTATCACCAAACTCTTCTAAGACTGTATGAAAGGAGGTGATGATGATAGTGATGATGGTAACTCAAATTTATTGGCCACTGCTTAAATTCTTTGCATATAGGAATACATTTAGTCCACATGAAAATCCTGTGATATGTACTCACATTTTTGGTATTTCACAAGTGAAGAAATGGAGGCAGTTAGAGTGTGAACCCCTTGGCAAAGGCCATAGGCTTAGTAAATTCTATGTTTATCTCTTATACTATACTTACTAGAATCAGAGTACAGTGCTTCAAAAAGGTCTATAGTACAATGATAGATTATCCAATATTTAGAAATCAGGATTAAAAAAGCATTTAAAAGAACTTTAAAACCACTTCAGAATGAATTCCATGAAGAAGAGTAGGATAGACATGATAAGGAGAAAATATGATATAGGTATATTTACTGTCTTCAAATAATATATAAGCTGTCAAATAAGAAAGGGATTAACTTATCTTAAATAGCCCCAACAACTAGAATTGGAATCATTTGGCACATATTTTCTCCAGAAATGTAAAAAATGCTATTTGTACCTGTCAGAGCTGTCAGAAAATAATTTCAAAAAAGCTTTTGTGAGAGAATAAATTTCCTCTATCTGGAAGTTTCCCCATGTCAGGTGATTTGACATCCTTTGGCAAGAGTTTCGTGGGTGGGATTCAAATATCAGAAACTAGTTATAACACATGTTTTAAGAGAATACACATTGTTTGAATTCTCAGGGTATTGTTCTTTCTAACTGCTAGAATTGGGAATCAGTGGATTGGTGTGGGTACTTCATGTTTGGAAAGGCAATAAGTGAAAAAGGAAAATGGAAATAAAACTGGGAAAAGGGTGGGTAGGTGATGCCCAAAAGTTGAGCAAAAGGATAAGCCATGTCCTCTAGACCTATGCCTAGTGAGGCCTGCTGTGTGCAGTAGCTAATGCAGAAAAGAGTTGAGCCACCAGATGGCCTTTCTCTGACCTTCCAAATGTTCACACATTTAAAGGTGGTTTGGGGTTGGCTTAGCTTGGCTGTTATTTTTTCCTCTGAGACAGCTTTTTCCTCTTTAGTTAGGAAGGCAGAGCTCTGCTTCTGTTGTGGAGAAAAAGCTATTAAAAGAAAATTGTGGTATATAAAATGGAGACACTTTTTTGATCATATTTCAAAGGATTTGAAGGGAAAGACAAGAAAATCAATAAATGCATGGATTCTTTTACACTTTAAAAAAGACAATTCTTTCCTTTCTAAAGTCTGTTTCTGGGTGATCCTGCTGTGAAATCAGCCCAGAACACCGAGATTTAATGGAAATTTACTTGGTAAAAGGATAAAATAGTAAACAGAATAATGAAGAGTTCAGTTGCTTCCCTTCCTTTCTAACTTTTGACAAGTGATGATACCAGCAATGGGAACCATGTAATTTCAACTTGTTTATTTATTTATTTAGTTAGTTACAGCAAGGTTGGCACTCACTTTCAGTTCTGACATGTAGAATAAAGTCCTTTTTGTTTATCTTCATAATAATATCTTACAGATTTAAATTATCTGTGGCATAGGAACTTCTTTCTCATTGCTACTTTGGTTTATAAATCCATAAAGAAAATATCCTTACATGCAAGGTCTTTTCAAAGAGAAAAATTATAATAACAATAAAATCCATGGAAATATGAGGCTAGAACTCCATTTTAGATTCCTGATTTATTCTAAAAGCAAATCATCTTGAAGATAAAGTTTTTCTTTGCTTTGAGGAGATTCTCTCCAAACAAAATCTTTCTCTCTTCAGTAAATACAAAAACAAGGATTCTACTTCCTGTAAGTATTCTATGAATTAGAATTTTTTTTTTAAATTCATCTAAATTTCTTGATTCTTGCTGGGATTATGAGATTCTCCCCTCTACACACACTCATTCATGGTCATCTTTAATCACACTTAATGACACTTTTTTTTTGTTTAGCATATTGCAGGATCACTGATCCACAGTGAAATAGCAAGTGTATTGATGTTAAAACAGCTAAGACCCAGAAGATTCTCCTCATTGCAACATTCTCTCAGGTTGTCATTTTATAGCTACATTCATTTTTTCCTATTCTTAACCATTCCTTAAACCCTAGAAACCACTAATTAGTTCTCTATTTCTATAATTTTATTACTTCAAAAATGTAGTCTGCTTGTGCTATCATAACAAAATACCATAGACTGGGTGGCTTACAGACAGACATTTACCTTCTCACAGTTCTGGAGCTGTAAAGTCCAAGATCAAGGAGCTAGCCAATTTTGTTCCTGGTAAAGGATGTCTTCCTGGCTTGCAGACAACTACCTTTTTGCTGTGTCCCCACATGGCCAATAAAGCTAATAAGCAAGCTCTCTAGATTCTCTTATAAGGGCCCTAATTTCATCTTTAGGGCTCTACCCTTATAATGTCATTTCATACTAATCACCAAGGTCCCATCTCCAAACACTAACACTTTGAGGGTAATGGCTTCAATATGTGAATCTTGAGGGTGGGAGTCACAAACATTGAGCTCATAACCTATAGTATGGTTAATTTAGGGATTTTTTTTTAATATCATAACTCTGAATTTTCTAAGTCATTGTGTATATCAGTTGTCTATTTTGTTATATCTAATGAGCAATCTGTTCAATCTGTTCACTCACCTATTCAAAGACATTTGGACTGTTTCTATAGTCTTGGCTATTATCAACAAGCTGCTATAAATATTTGGTACAATTTTGTGTTGTTTGTGTGTGTCATATATTTTCCTTTTTCTGAGGTAAATGACCAGGAGTGCAATTGCTAGGTCATGTGATAATGGCATGCTTGATAGATAATGTCAATTTATTAAATTTTCCATATGGGATTATATTTTTAGTACCAGGGCTGAGATTTACTTCAATGTATTTCAATATATTTTTCTTAAAGCTTTATAGGTTCATGTTTTTATTTGGATCTGTGATCCATATTGAGTTCTGTTTAGGTAAAGTGAGTTTTATGTTGACTCTTATTTTTTTGGTACTGGGGATTGAACTCAGGGGCACTCGACCACTGAGCCACATCCTCAGCCCTATTTTGTGTTTTATGTAGAGACAGGGTCTCACTGAGTTGCTTAGCACCTCGCTGCTGCTGAGGCTGGCTTTGAACTCGCGATTCTCCTGTCTTGGCCTCCCTAAGTGCTGGGATTACAGGTGTGAGCCACCGCGCTCGGCTTGTTGACTCTTATTTTTTTGAGTATGGATATTCAATTACTCCAGAAGTTTGTTGAAAAGGATCCTCCATTGAATTACATAAGCCCCCCACTTCCCCTAGCCAAGGAATTCCAAATGAAGCATAGAATCCAGCTACTCACTCCAAACTAAAGTATTTGTTTGTATTTGGTCAAATTCCTCTCAAATCCCTCATGTCACTGTATGTCTTTGTACCCAGGAGAAGCACTCAAAATTGTTTACAATTTTCCATTCATCTAAACTCTCACTTGTCTTATTAGCAGAGACATTACTAACTCTCCCATTTAAATTTGCATATATTTTTATTGTCAAAGAACCAGAATAATTTGCAGTTTAAACAAGATTATTTTGATTGATCCAAGCCAATTGGCATGTGATTGGTTTATTCCCATCATTACCTATTACTGCCAAACAGAATTACATTTGGAGATTGACGTGACAGATGAAGCCGGCCCTGTGCTGCATATTACATTTTGTAGGTGCACATCTTTCCAGAGGCTGAAGTGGAAGAGTGATCTCCTTCCTCAATGTCAGCCTAGTCAATTGAGTTCTATGTTGGGAATCCTGAAGCTGAAGTCAATACCTGACGCAGTCCCTTAACATACAGAGTCACTCTTTTTTGTTCAGGCTGAACCTGAGAATATAAAATATTGTGGATGTCTGTTGTGTCTTATTTTCAGAAGCACTTCCTCCTCTACTTACTACATTCAACCCTTTTCTGAGTTCACAGAAGGAGTTGGTAAATTGTTAAATTCTGAAAACACAAATGTCTTCTGAACCCCTTTCCTACATAATTGGACTACTCACTCTCAACCCATTCTTCCAAGGAAGGCTTCTCTCACTGATGATTTATTTCTGATATATAGTGTAATACAGTGTAACTCATATTCTGCTCTCACCAAATAAAGAAAAATTCAATCTGTGGTGGATAAGATCAAATGAAAATTGTTTTAATCTTTGAGAAGGGGGTATAATGTATAAGACTCCCACACATATCTGAACTTCAAGTCAGTTTTCACAGAATCTCTTGTAACTGGTATATTGTAAATACTTGCATAGTATTTTGATTTCCTATGTCAAAACTTCAAGGAGAGAAAAGGTATTTTTAAATTAAAGAAGTGTGGAGTTTAAAAAATGAAATGACTCTTCCAAAGTCATATTAAAAGTTCTTTTCCAGGTCCATTTACAATTTATTTTAAACTGCTTCACAGACAGGGACCTGAGAAATGCCAACTGCACTGCAGGAACTGTTATTCTAAGTGAAGGCTTTAAGGAGATTTATAAGTTTATCTACTCTTAGGTTTCATTTCAAAAACTTTTTTTATTTGTAGAGAGGTAAAAGAAAAAATAGCATATGTACTTGTATATCAAAAGTATACGAACTCCAGCCCCTAGCATGGATCTTCATTAGCAAGGTCCTTTGCTTGCCTTGTGAATTATCTATTATTCCTCTTCTCAATTGCTGAAGTAAATGTCTTTGCAGGAACTCAGTAATCTTGAGATTGAATGGGACAGCATATTGTCCTAAGGATAGAAAAGTTACAGGAAATAAATGCTACCTTTTTTTTGGGCAGACGTCTGGGTGGCACTTAGTTGGGAAAAGTATATTTTGCTTCTTTGAATGGTGAGTTAATGTCATAATAGTATTACCATCTTTGTGAGTTACTCCTTTTTCAAAGTCATGTCCTCAAAAAAATCTCAAGAAAGGGTAAAGCAAAACTATTTTGGGGGTGAAACTATATTAATTTTCTAGTTTGAATTTCCGCCTGTTATCCATGTAATTACTGGTTTGACTTAACATCAGTATACAGGAAATTCTTTAAAATAGTTTTTTATGTTAAATTGTGACAGCTGCTTTGATTTTGACAGACATCCAGTGAAGTGTTTCCGATGCAGTGTGACAGTGCCAGCCATGACGTTAATTGCATCTTTTGTTGGAAAATGCCAAATGTAACATTTCAAACAGAATCCAAACACCAGGATGACTATTCATTTATTTCACTTTGCAATAGAAATCCAAAACAGTAGGCTTCATTTTCTCTTTCTCAGTTTCATAATTGACTATTTCAACTCTATGCAGTGATCATATTAACCAGCACTATCAGTTAACTAGACAGACCAATCAAGTATATGTCTGTTATCAACAACATATTAAAAATGATCTATTTAAAGAGATGTTAGAGTTATAAATTGGTTTTATTTTAAGTGTAAAATTAATTTGAGAAACAGGCAAGTCAGTTTAATTTTTCCTAGAAAGTCATAAAATCTGAAACCTAACTTGAGGTTTGATGACATTGATAGGAATGTGTATAAAAGAAGGTAAATTAATTGCTTCATCTGGAACTAAAGTCTCTTGGATTCTAAGTTATCTAATTTTTTGACTGGAACATTTTTTAGCATGAGTTGCAATGGTGTTGTAGATAAATTATTACATTATATGTGTTCATATACTTATCAATTTATATGTTGATTTAATATTACTTATATATTGATTTAAATTATACTGATATAAATTAAACTTGGACATGAAAGGATAATTTACTCTGACTATAGGAAATCGTCTACTACCTACCATTGGCAGTGACGATTGGCTGCTATTTCACAACAGGTTTTTCTATATTGGTAATGTCAATACATTTACCAGATTTTGTTCATACTGTTGCAGGTTCAAAAAATTTGTCACTAGTCACCCATACCATCTAATGTCATTGGAAGCATTAGCTATAATATAAACATCCAATCTTAATTATAGATGGTACCAGTGGTGATAGACAAATTAAAAATTGTTAAAAGACTATTGATTATCAGATATTAAGATAATGAAGAAACTAAATGTCTTGCATTTTCTATTTAGAATCTTGGGACATTGAGTTATTGACACCAAATCAAATAATGCATTATTTACTTGATTACACAGGATGTTATCATAGAACATGTTGGTCAGGCTTTGGTTGCCATGACTAAAAATCCTGACTAGCACAACTTAGAGGAGGAAAAGTTTAGTTTGCCTGATTGTTTCAGTGGTCAGCTGACTCCATTGCTCCAGCCCCAAGTGAGACAGGACATCATGAAGGAAGTGTGTGGAAGAAGACTACTCAGGTCATGGGAGCTGGGAAGCAGAGAGAGAGAGGCAAAGGACAAAATATAAGCTCCAAAGGCATGTCCCCAGTGACCTACTTCTTCCAGCCACACTCCATCTGTCTACAATTACCACCTACTTAGTCTGTTCAAATTAGGATGAACTGATTAGGTCACAGCTCTCACTCTAATCATTTCAGCTCTGAATATTGCTCCATCAACACATGAGTTTTTGGGGAGAGATAGACAACTTCATATCCAAACTACAACATACGGTGTTCAGAAAGAATCGACGCCTGCTTTAAAGCCTATACCCATTACCTAAAAAGTGATCTTCAAGCTTTTGTTACCTTCTGTATTAGTCAGAATTGTGTCAATGGGGCAAAATACCTGATGGAGGGGGCAGCTTAATGGAGGAAACATTTATTTTATTTTAGTTCACAGTTTTATTAGAGTTTTCAGCTCATGGTTGGCTGACTTCATTGCTTTGGGCCTGAGGTATAGCAGAATACCACGGCAGAAGAAAGCTGCTCAACTCCTTGTGGCAGGGATGCAGAGAGAAAGTGAAGATATATTTCACAAAGTGAATATATCTCACATATATATATCACATATGTGTGTGTGTGTGTGTGTGTATAAACAACACAGGAGCTTTTGGAGAGAGATTATATATATATATAACATATATATATATCTCACATATATGTAGTTTTTTTCAAGGCAGGCCCACTAAAGACTTCAAATTCCTCCTCATTTATTTTTCTGCTTCTACTCATGCCTAATCATTCTTGTAAATCAGAAGGACATGTAAGAAGTTAAATCAGAGCATGTCTCAACAACACTTTTTTTTTTTTTTAATATTTATTACTTTTTTGGTTGTAGGTGGACAGAATATCTTTATTTTTATGTGGTGCTGAGGATCGAACCCAGTGCCTCACGCATGCTAGGCAAGCACGCTACCACTGTGCCATAACCCCAGCCCCCCAACAACACTTGTAAAAGAGTGTTATAAGCTCCCCATTAATCCTGAAATATAAGCCATCTCTGTTCCTCAGTCTTCTGGGCTGTGCATAAACTGGGCCTACATTTCCAGATGTTTTTATCAATCTATCTCTTCCTTGCTATGTTCTAGAAACACATGATAATCAAAAGTATATAGCTTAAAATGTATTTTTTACGTATTGATAGGGAAAACAAAAATGTATCTGGTTATTTTAAAAAAGGGGAAGAAAATAATCATGTGAAGAATGAATACTGTAATTCACTTCACACTTCAATTAATAAAAACTGTATCTTTCTCACTATGAATTTTCATTAGTACACTATTTTATCATAAAATAAAAATGTTGAGTTATATTTATATAACTCATAACTTTGCACAGCTGTATAGATACAAATGAACAAATTAACATATAGAAACATAGTCAAGGTGAAAACATTGAAATTATATAGACTGTTCCTATTTTCAGAGTAAATTTAGTTGTGTTTCTGGAAAAAAAGAGCTTTCACAATTTTAGCAGAAATTGTTATCTTGACTTCTCACAATCTTACTTGATTTTACAGTAGACATTTTTGGTACTTTTTTTCTTGGTATTATTTTCATCTGCCTCAACATCAACTTCAGAACTCAAGGCTCACTGCTTTTATTGATAAGCATATGGTGCACTATGTGTGGAGACAGGAAAATAAGCAAGGAAGATTGAGTTGTTGCAGCATAGTTAAGAGAACCCAAGAATATCAATGATTATCTAATCTCATAAATTCAATTCCTGTTGTCTCTTACCCAGTTCTTTGTTTCCTCCTCCTTCTCTAAAAGGGAAGATTCTTATGAGTTCTTCTAATGAGATGAAATACAGTCTAAGAACAATACATTCTAGAACTGTGTTAAGCAAATTAAAGGCATAAAGAAAATCCTCATTCAGAATGTAGTTTAACCTTTAATAATTTTTTTTTGCTTTGCTTCCTTGTTTTATTTGCTGTCAGATGTTACAGGCCACCTGAGTGTCCTAGATTTATGTGAGACTTAACCTCTTATATGTGGGATAAACACTGAAACTAAAGTCCTGGCCAATTATGCCTCCATGTAGTAATGAAGATCATACAAAGCAATACCCAGTTATCCACAGATTCACAAGTTGTCATAATAGTATAATGTTTTTTAAAAATATTTAAATATTAATTGAACATCTCTTTTTGGATTACATTAATAGTAAATATTTACTGGATTTTTAAATTCAATTGTTAGATGATAGTTTGTGTTACTCATGGAAATGTTGTCAATTTTGTGCCAAAATTGAATTCGAAATTTGTCAGTAGAGAATTGTTTTTAATTGGAAGTAACTTTTTACATAAATTCATATTTTTTTAAAAACTTTGAATCAGGAGAGTATGTAATAATTCCCTCAATTTTTCTAGGATCAACTATTCTAACTTTCAAAATTCTCTACGTGTTCATTCATTTACATAATTAAAATACTGGAAATTTTACGGGAACCTGTCAGTTTTTACACTCATGTGAATTGTGTTTGTGCACGGGTTAGGAACAGAGGCTTAAATCTGCATGAAATCATCACATTTCCCTAGATGTTACCATGAAATTAGTACTTTCCTCTGCAAATTTCCATGAAATTACAAAAATTATTGCATCTTTGTCTCTGGGTATCTTGATTGAAAATATAAACAAGATTGAGTCATCTTTCTCATAGCTCAGTTTCTGCTGTTATAATCTGTTATAATCATAGTCAATTAATCAATGAGAGCAAATGTATATATTTTATATAAGAAAATTTTAGAAGATGAGTCTGATTAAATGTCTCAATCCAATGTTTAAGGATCTCTAATTTCTGTATATTTCCAATGAGTGGTGACAGACTGTGGCACTGGAAAATTGTCTATTTTTGCCACTTTCACAATTTTAATTCCTGTTACCAAATATTTGTGTAGTAATACATATATATTATCACCAAGATTAACTGAACTGGTGAATTAATCATAAAGGTAATATACTTTTTAAAATTCTCTACAGAAACAACCTTTCAAATATGACTTAAAATAGATACTTGATATTTCTCTCTCTCTCTCTCTCTCTGTCTCACACACACATACACAAACTCACAAACACACAATTCCTTTTCAAGCATACTTTCAATGATCTTAAAGTTGGAAAAGTTTTAAGTAAAAATTTTCTCTCCTATGCTGAGATCCTATAGTCCTGTATTTTTAATGTCATATTTGGGTATGTGACTCAGTATCTCTTTTCATAAGGTAATGACTTTCTGCTTTATTTGATTTGACTTGCCTGGGCCAATTGAATGTGAAGAAAGCAGCTCTGTTACTTCTAAGCACATGCTTTAGGAGCAACTGTGCAATTGTGCCATAGTGTTTTGGTTTTTTTCCCTGCTATAGAACTGGTAATTCTTTAGACAGAACTACTCCTTTATACCAGACTGCCCAAGCCCTGAAATAAGACAAAAGAAGCTGAGTTGCAGCCAATCCACAATGAACATGTGACATAAGACTTTAATTCTTTTAAAGTAAATCTAGTGAGAATGAGCATTTGTCAGTGAATAAAATTTACCCAAATGTCTCTGATTCAGTAAGCAAGTAATATTTCAAATTATTTCAACTTCTTGGAGTGGGGAAAAAAGCCACTTTTTGATAATTATTTTTTTCATTTTTGGCATATTTTATAAAAATAAAAGACAAATCTTATGATACAGTTACCTCATCTATATCTGATTATTTGAAAGTTGCTCATGACATGCAATGTCAAAATATCATTGAATTAATCTGATCAGAATATACTGTGTACTTAATAAAAATGTGCTTTCAGTCCTTTCACTTTATTTAAAGTATTTGTATAAATTCCTAGTTGAAAACTGAAGTAATAAGATCTATGTTTAACTATTTTAAGGATACATCTCCTTGGTATAGAGTATTTTCTCACAGACAAAAGACTTTTCTGTTTTAAAGACCTCTACATCCTAACTGATTTACTTTGTAAGTTATTCAACAAACATGAAATAGTTGCTTACTATAATGATGCATATTAATATTTATTGATTGTTGACTCTATGCCAGGACTTTTACCTACATTGTCTGGATATAATCCTAAAGTAGATATTATTATTATCTCTATTTTACAGCTGACTAACATAAAGCATGATATTGGGTTTGGTAGCTGGCTGACAGTACACAGAAGAATGAGTATTTGAGCCCAGTTTTTCTGGTCTTGGAGTCACACTATTCTTAAACTCTTGCTAAGCTTCCTTTCATGTTGGTAAGCTTAGTTTTTAGGTTCTGGATTTATAGAAATAAACAAGCAAATAAAGAGCCTAATGTAATGAAGCTCTAATAAGGAAGAAAGTAAGTGCTATAATTTTAGTGAAGTGTACTCTAAAGATCAAGGAAGGGGAAGTGAGAGAGATGACTGAGAAGAGACAATATATGTGAAGAGAAGAGAAGCAGGTTAGGATGATTCTTAGAAACTGATGAAAAAAGGGATCTATGAAGAATAAAATGTAAAATGTGGTGATGGCTATAGAAGTGATGGCTATAGAAGGTGATGGCTATAGAAGGTGATGGCTATGCAAGTCTTTGATGAGGATGGGAAGGGTTGTTTCAGTGGATTTGTATACAAAATTCACTATGGATAAAATTTGGATAGGAGCATATTAAGGAAATGTCTCTATTTAGTCTAGGGACTTTATACTCTGAATATGTCTGCCTCTGAAAAGAACAACTATAGTGACAGAAACAACAACTTTCACTGGTGAATTCTGAACAAAGGAAATAATATTAATGTTTCAAAAACTCTTTCAAAAAAATTGAAGCGGACAGATTTTATAAGTCACATCTGGAATATATCTTCTTATGTTAGACATATAAATGTTTTCATAAAAATAAAATCAAGAAAAGTTTGGTAATTTTTCAGGTCTTGTAAATGTACAGATATGGCAATCTTGGTGATTTATAAGGTTATGGGATCCAAAACCTCCATAACTGCATCTGTATTGGACTTTTGTTTTTGGTATGGGGCAAAATACAAAGAGAGCTGCAAGGGACCTTGAACATCAACTCATCCAATTTTCTTTCCATAGTGGGTGGAGTAATAAGGGCCAACTTTCCTTAACTCCCTAAATTTTATATACTGTGCTCATTTACATGTTTGTAGTAGTTTCTGTATCTCTTACTATGACAGTACATTAAAATTGGTTTTACTTCTTTACTTTCTACTATAATGAAAACTCACTGAAGATATAACTATGTTGTTAGAATTGAATCCCAAGTATATATGGAGAATTTTCTTATCCCACATCTGTAATGATAAAAACAAGCATTATTCATTGAAAACTTTTGCTATGTATTGGAAATTGGAGTTTATATATTATATATCATGTATATATAAACACACACGCATATGTGTTATTTTATAACTGTTGTTTTATAACCCAAATTATTAAATAAATACCCAGGAGTTCATATTGCTATAAATCAATGATTTAATAAATGAATGTGGGAAAATTGATGTCTTTAAAGCAGAATATTTGCAAACAACTTATGTACACAGCCCTCTGGAAAATGAAGTCTAACTCCTGACTCAAGTGTTGACTGTTTGGTGAATTCTTTCTAGAGTGTACAGTATGGAAAGGTCAAAAAGGAGTATTTTTACAGTGAAGAAACCTGATAAACACTACCTCAGGCCAGATATGATTACTGTGTGTGTGTGTGTGTGTGTGTATGTGTAGATAATCTCCTCATATAAACCCTGTAAGTCTTGTGAGCTATATAATATTATTTATTGTCTAGATCTTCCAAAACAGGAAATTATGACTCAGCAAAGTGAAACAGTTTGTCCAAGGGCACTGGAAACTTAGTGGTGGATTCAGTATCCAAATGCAGCACATTAATTACAGAGCCTACATTCTTAATCATCATGTTCAACTGCCTATCGTAGAATAGATAGATTTTCCATAGATATTGTTGAAAGCAGATTAAATAAATCTAATTGAGGAAATAGATATATAAAACATAATAACAATTCAATGTGCTATTAAATCAGTAAATACAAGGTTCCTGATAGTATTTGTATCAGAGTGGAGTGATCTGAGAAAACTTCTTAGAGCAATATGATCTAAAATTTAAGCTATTTTAAAGAAAGAACATATTCAAATGAAATATCAAGAAATATGTTTATCTCTGTCATTGAAATATTCTCAAGTTATTCTTCTGCTTTATTAAATTTCTTTAGCTAGGAATTAGTAAAATGCCTTATAAATCATTCCTAATAAACATTTGACACAGATCCTGGCTATTTGCATTTCCCTGTATATTTCATCTATATAGCATTGTTGTGAAATGAATAATGACCTCCTATGATTGCTGAGAGTGAAGTATCCTGGTCTTTGTATCATTTGTCTTCTGTTCTTGAATTGTTAGCATTGGCTTTGACTTGGATTTCAGAAAAGGGTATTCTTTTAGGCTGAAACTAAGGTGTCTGGTACCAAAGAGACTCATTTATACTTTAAATTTTCAAGATTTAAAAGGATCTGATGGGATAATGGAATCTTGCATGTTTTTCTATGAGATAATTAAGTTTAAAGTAAAGCTTTCCAAATGATTATCTTTTTGTAAAACTTATCTTCATACTGCAGTTAAATTTACTGATTTTAATTTTAAAAAGGCATTACCAACTTTCTTTAATTCAATTTTTAATTTCTTTGATAGTCACTAATGTTCATTCTGCCTTTCTACTACTCCCCCTCCCCATGCTTTTTCTTAACTTGGAACTCAAATATAGAGTAACATTTAAATATTTCAATTAAGGAAACAGTCAAATGCTAAAATGAGACAATACTTCAAAAATATTACTTTGGTGCAGATAGAGATTTTTAGATTTTAAGTACTCTGCTTCAGATAGAAATTGGTTGTCCCATTATTGAATCATATGATTTAAACAGTCCCTAAGGTTTTATTCTGTTCCCTACTCCCAATTTATTTGAAGATGATGTCTTTGAGATATACAAAATAGCCTTTGTTGTTTTCCAATGGAAATTTCCAGTGAAAGCTAAATGTCCAATAGTCCTCATAGTAAATTTTGGTTTCTAATAGCAGTCTCCAATAATTGGTCTGTTGCTGAAATGGCTAATTATAATGGGGTACAAGGTTTATTAGCTGAGCATGAAGCATCTTATAGTTCCAGAAAGCAGAGCTCTTCTTTCACTAAAACAAACAAAAATTAAAAAAAAAAAAAAACTAATCATAAGGATATGTCCAGAGGACATAGGAATCAAGCAGAATGAGCTCTCGGTGCCAAAGCTGGAATAAGTTGATCAACAAAATCAATAAATAACTGTTATTTTACAACCCAAATTGTTAAATAAATACCCAGGAGTTCATATTGCTATAAATTAATGATTTAATAAATGAATGTGGGAAAATTGATGTCTTCAAAGAAGAATATTTGCAAATAACTTATGTATACAGCCCTCTGGAAGGTGAAGTCTAACTCCTGACTCAAGTGTTGACTGGTGAATTCTTTCTAGAGTATACAGTATGGAAAGGGTCAAAAAGGAGTATCTTTACAGTGAAGAAACCTGATAAACACTACCTCAGGCCAGATATGATTACCTCAAGAGTGATATTATATTTATAATATGAATTTATGATTTTGATGTAATGAAATTCTCACACATTACCCCAATCTAATTATAAGAAAAAACATCAAAGTGGGAGACATTTTCCAAAATACCTAACCAATATTTCTGAAAACTATCAAGGTGATCAAAACAAGCATATATGAAATACAATCAGAAAAGTGAAACCTAAAGAGACGTTACAGCTAAATGTAATATGTGTCATGGATAGAATTGTGGAATAGGAAAATAACAATTAAGTAAAAATTCAGAAAAGCTGTATATAATACATAAATTCATTAACATAAATGGATCAATATTATTCACCAGTTAATTACTAATTATAACAAAGTACATCATACCTATATAAGATATTAGGATTAAAAATTGTATGTGGAGAATTTATGAATTCTCTGAACTATTTTTACAATAATTTTACGTCTAAAATTATTCTAAATAACTAAATTTTGTTTAAAAATAATGATTTGTTTATACAGATTAGGGATTCCACTAGAAATTTCTGAAAGATTGAGATTTTGTGATTTTTGCCTACAGGTGATAAGACTGGAACATGAATGTATTTGCTGTAGTCTATTAGAGGGTAACTTTGGTGAATCCGTTTGAACATGGACATTGAATAAACCTATTCCAAATAGGCACATGCATATTTACACTCAAATGAGAAACCTCTTTTTGCATGCTGCATTTATTTTTCAATACTATGAATTAAATGTGAGGAAAATCTGCCTTCCACAGAAACTTCCTGATGTGACTCCATACTTTACTGATCGGAATTTTACTGATTAGGATTTATGACCTTATTTTTCCCTGATTCACACTTGTCCCCTTATATCACTTACTACATCATAGAGAAAGGGCTAACCTTTAATTACATAGATATAAATAACTGTAATCTATTCAGAAGCAATTCTTTTGGGGGCATATGTGAGGTATATCACATGGGAAAAACAATAAAAATTTTTAATAAAAAGTCAAACAATCTTGGTAACTTAGAATCTCTTGATATAGTAGCACTCCAGCAGCATAAGGCTTTAACCATATCTGTCTCTAAAAAATAGGCTCATCTTGTATAAAGAAAATAGTATGTTTATTTCTTCTGCATATGGTTTGCACAGCAGGAATAGGATTCACATAGATATGATCTCAGGACTAGGAGGATTATTCAGAGAAATTGAGACTAGTAAGCCCCCAGGGCATGGTTATGCTTCATGGTTTTACTTTTGGTTTCCAACAAAATTTTTAATGTTTCTTGTTCATATATTCTTGTTTTCCAGTAAAAAATTTATACTCATTTACATCTAATGGTTAATGCCTGCCTTTATCTCTTAGTCTTTTACCTATGTGTTGGAGAGCATCCCTTCCAGTTGAGAACACTTTACAGACTTCTTTAAGTTAATATGGTTAGTTTCCTCTATTCTCTTCTTTGAATACTGGATCTCCCAGGGATTTCATTTTCCCTGAAGATATCTTAAATGGTCACTTTATTTATATATACTATATATCTCAAATATATAAAGTCATTTACATTTGTTTTTCCTAAAAATAAGACTATTTTGAAAGACAGTAAGCAAAATATCAAATATCAGTATTGATGTGATCCCCAGTTGTATGAACTTCTTACAGTTTTTCCTTCCATCCTTTCTTTTTTCCATTAAAAAATATATATTAACCAAACACAGTGGTGCACACCTGTAATCTCAGCACTTTGGGAGGCAGAGACAGGAGAATTGTGAGTTCAAAGCCAGCCTCAGCAACGGTGAGGTGCTAAGCAACTCAGTGAGACCCTGTCTCTAAATAAAACACAAAAATAGGGCTGGGGATGTGGCTCAGTGGTCGAGTGCCCCTGAGTTCAATCCCTGGTGTGTGTGTGTGTGTGTGTGTTTGTATATACATATATACATACACACACACACACACACACACACACATATATATATATAGCATTTTCTATGTACAAGCCACTTGGTGCATGTTTTGTACATTTTTTGTAATTGTGACCAAAAGACTCCACAAAAACAATTTAAAGGAGGAAAACTTTGGGAGGGATCAAAATTTCAGAGGGCTCAGTCCAGCAAGTGATGCCCAACTCCAGTGCTCTGCGCCCAAGATGAGATAGCACATCATGGTGGAAGGATGTGGAAGAATAAAGCAGCCTAGGACATGGCAATCAGGAATCAGAGATCTGCTCTGCTCACTAGAGATAAATATATAGACCTTAAAGGCATGCCCAGTGACTTATCTCCTACAGCCAAAAACTACCTTCCTGTAGTTATCACCCAGTTAATCCATGCATTGATTAGGTTAAGGATATCATAACCCAGTCATTTCACCTCTGAACTTTCTTGCACATGAGCATTTGGGGATACTTCATGTCTAAACCATAACAGTTATTCCTGCTGTGGGTGCAGCAAATTCCCGATGTTGACAATTGTTCTACTTGTATCATTATTTCTTCCCATACAACAATGTGCCCCCAAACCTACACAATTCAACATATACTTATTATGTCATAAATTCTGTAGATTAGGGATGTGGGCATGTATTAACTGGATACTTTGTCTCAGAGTCTCTCACAATGATGTAATCAATATGTCATCAAGCTTTGCATTCTCATCTGAAAGTTTGATTGGTGAAGGATCCACCTCTGTGCTCAGTAAGTTGCTCTCATAATTGAGTTCCTGGTGGTCATTGGACTAAGGGCCTGATTTTATTGCTGCTGATAGATCAGATGCCACCCTCAGTGGGTTCTTAGATCATTAGGTTTGGGAACAGAAAGATAAAGCGGCAGAGTGAGTGAGAAGTAACATCTCATCACTTTTCTGTAATCTACTTTTTAGAAATGAGTCAATACATTCAGATCACACTAAAAATGAGGAAATTACAAAAAACATGAGTGTCATGAAGTGGGCATTGGAAAGCTGCCTAGCACAAACTCCACAAAGAAATCTTACATTCTAAATTTTCCTTTTGTCTACAAGATGTTTGCTGCCTGTAGGCCTCTTTGTGCGTTTTTTCCTGGGCTTGAAATGTGCTTTCCACCTAGCTCCCTTTTCAGCATCCTTCCTCATCTTCAACATAAGTGTGATGGTTATATTTTTGTGTCAATTTGATATTCCATGGAGTGCTCCCATTAAACATTATTTCTACATGTCTCTCTAAGGGCTTTTCTGAATGAATGTATCAATTAATGTATCAATCAGTGGGCTCCATCCAGCTCACTGAAGCTGAGAACATGAACAACAACAAAAAAAAGGTGGATGAAGGAGAATTTGACTCTTTTGCCTTCTGCCTACTTGAGCTGGAACATCATTCTTCACCTGTCCTTGGACTGAGACCATCATCTCTGGTTCTCAGGACTTCAGCCTCAGATTAGAATTTTACCACTGGCTTTTCAGGGTCTCCAGTTTGTAGCTGGCCATTTGTGGAATTCTGAAGCTCTACAATAAAGTGAGGCAATTCCTTATGATATAAGCATACATACATACATGCCAGTGGTTGTCTTATTCCAGAGAACCCTGATGAATACATCATCAAACTTATCTCTCTGAAAAGTTTATCCTTCAATTTTTATCCCAAATTTAATTCACAAACTTAAAAGTTACAAGATTTTACTTTTCAAAAATAATTTTAAAATCATTGAAAGCCCAAATTCAGAGACCGAAGGTTATATCTAGTTTCTTTCTGTAGTCATCACAGAGGTAAATTTGCTTTCCTTAACATTATAAACTGATCCAGATAAGAAACTTAGTTTCTTGGTCCCGAGATCTTCTGTTCATCTCATTACTTGTCTAACGCTGATTAGTAAAATTTCCACATGTCTGGTTTAATTCATAGTAATGACTTGGTTTTGCCCCTAGATAGTAGCCATACCTCACAAAAGCTAATTGTTATTTCAACTTGAAGTTACATGTGATTTTCCCATGGAAACAAGTCCATAAAGAAAGCCTTTTCTCCATACATGATCCAGAATATCTTTCTAGCATAGAAAGACTTTAAAAAGGGGATGATTGATTATTTTTCAGGCTTTAAATTATAAAAATTATACTAAATTTACATAATTGGCCTTATATTATGAGAAACAAGTTGACAACCTGTATGAATAAATGCTGTATTACAGAAAAGGGCCAGTTTCAACTTAGTGTGTGTTGCTATTATTTAAGTAATACTAATGTAAAATAGTGTTAATGTCTCTAAGCTACATATTGTTTTGGAGATTTAATGTAAAAACGCATTCACACAATATTTAGAAGAACGTTTAGAAAATAATTGAAGAAAATGAAGTGTGCCTCTTGTTTAGTGAGCTATTATTAACTGATACAAGAAAGGTCCCATTGAAAAGGAGAGAGTATAAAGCTACAGAGGATAAAACTCCAAGTTACATATGTAGATTATCCACAAGGATTTTGATGTCTGCATCTAAAAATAAAATGACAAATCTTAGATGCTCTCTTTGATTTAGGATATTGGAATATAGGATCATAGCTGCCTGCATGATTGTAGGCTATTTACCAAAAGAATGGAGAATTTTCATTTTAATTTGAACATTTATTCCTAATTTCATCATATTTATTTTATCTAAACAGAAAAAGGTTTTCATTTTTTTATTCATTTACCATGTGGCCAATTACTATAACTTGAATAATATTGTCAATCATTTTAAAATCGAACTTTGACTAATCTAGTCAGAACTTCATTCCTTTTTAATAATATGGAGAAAGTGATGTGTTAACGCTTAGTAATTAAGGTGAGTAGAGGAAATGTAAGTGGCTCTACCATAGAGCATGAATGTCAAAGCTTAGCCATAGTCTATTGTGTCAGCCACTGCTATAATTGTGTTTAATCTAGAAGTGAAACTATGGGATTGAATTATGATGAAAAGTTTCACAGCTCCTTAGAGATGGTGGTAATAATGAACGAAGGCTTATAGCCCATTGGAACTTGCTGCCTGATTCTTCATGTTGGGCTTGCTCTTCTATGCCTTCAGGGTTAGAATTAGCATTTAACAGCATCCCCATTAAACCACATTTTGGGGAGTGTAGGCCAGGAAATCAGTCCCTGTTCGTGTGCTTGTGAGTCAATAAGGAATTTCTACCATTTTAGAGAATGCTAAGGAGAGCATTTGAAACGAGTGCTCCTAAAAAACAGTCAAATAAGAAGGCACAAAGATCTCCACTTGAAAATAAGAATTTTTTGAAAAAAAAAAAAAAAAAAAAGAACTGTTATTAAACTCAGCATGGGAGACAATCTGAACCAGGATCTTCATCAATCAGATTAACTACTTTCCAAGATGAAAACAGACGAGGCACAGTGTGAGGCTGAACAGATATTTATCAAAAGCCATATTAATAACCACTTTCAGCTTTTTCCTGACAGTTTCATCTGAGGTTCCATGTTTAACATTTGAGTATCATATGTTTTTGTCAGGGTGAGGCTCTGCTAAGAACATCAATTAATTAATTCTTTTGAAGTAAGGTTCAGAAAGGTAATAAAGTAACCATCCCTAAGGCCACAACCAGTAATGGCAAGCAACATTCTAGAGCTAGACAATTTGTTACTTCAAAGAGAAATTAAAAGCAAAATGTCTTCTTGAGCTCACTTGGGAACACATTCCAATATGTTTTGCAAAGTGGCAATAAGGTTCATATGCATTTATATATGTATAGTCACAGATACATCGTCAGTGACCATAATTGCCTACCCAGTGCAGATATTCCTCATTTACATGCTAGTGTATGGTCTAGCAGAGGAAAAAAGGAAAGGACCCTTTAATTTGCTTTATTGAAATAAGTTTTAAATAGGGAAAAATTAAACTTTGAAAAATAATGAAGAGAGTTTTATGTTACTAAGACTATCAAACATACTTTTCAGTGTTTGAGAAAATTAATTTGGTGGGTTAAAAAATTTTCAGCTCATGAAAATTAACACTTAAACTAATGCAGCCTAGAGTGGAGAAGAAATTTGTATCTTATCATAGCCAGATGTAGGCTACATATATTCAGGGACATATTCTGCCATCTTCACTTTATGCAGGGCACATCACAGACATGGCTAATGTGGTTTTCATTTCAATGATATAATATCCACAATTGGCAATCTACCAAACCTTAGTAATCTCAGAGATACTTTCATGCATGCGAGGTGTCAAACCAAAGTGGGAATAAGACAAGTGTGTTTGATGTGGGTTCATCTCACAGAGATTCTTTAGTCTTGGGGCATATTCCTTATGAATAATTTAGAATAAGCTCTCTCTGTTAGTTGAAGCTCCACATTACACTTGTCTATTTACTGTAGTACAAGCTTATTATAAAAATCTGTTTTATAAATTTCTAGATGAGTTTGTATGCTTTGTAAGACATCTTAACAAACATAGAGACTAATGGGAAGTGACAGGACTTGGGCTGATAGCCTTGAAGGTATGAGTTTTGCAATGTCAGTGTAAGGGGCCATCTCCATCTGAGGGACGGTGTATGGCAACTGTCAATTACCAGGCTCCTACATCAGAGGCTTGGATCATTACTTTCTTGCTATTATGATGTGCATCTGTGTGTTTTGCTTCCCTTTCATTTTTTTTCCATTGCCTGTTTCTACTCCTCATAAAGTTTTTTAAAAAATTTAATTGATTAGAAAGAAAGCATGGAAGATGGTGATATTTAACTTATGTACATGTAAGTATATATGTATATAAATATTAAGAATTTTGTGGTCTTATTATTCTCTGTCAGTTAGGATTTCAGAGGTCCCCAAAATGCTTATTTCTTTATGTAACCCTGTGGCTAAGATGTGAATTCTTGTCCTCCAAATTTATATTTTGAAACAATCTCCAAAGTGATAGTACTAAGAGATGGGGACCTTAGGAGGAATTTTTCTTCATAAGTGGGGTTAGTACCCTTATAAGAGAGGTCTGAGGGAGCACTTTTGTTCTGCCATGTGAGGATACAGCATTTGTTCCTTCCACCATGTGACACACAGAAGATGCCATCGATGAATGATAGGCCCTCATTAGACACTGAATCTCTGCTAACTTGATATAGCCTTCTCATCCTCCAGAATTATAAGCAATAAATTTCTATTCTTTACAAATTACTCATCTAAGATATTTTGCTATAGCCATTCCAAGTGTTATATCTGATCATTGGACAAGCCCCTAAATGTTATATCTGATCAGTAAAAATCAACAAACTCATAGATTTATTTGTTAAAGGTTTATTTTTTAGCCGGTGGGACTGCAAAGCCAATTCAAAGCCAATTAGAGTCAATTCAAAGTTGCATCCCATGACTTGATTTAGGTTACAGATTATATAACAAAAGAAAACTGTGAGTCAGGCATTATGACGTTATCTCTTTTAGCCAATGCAAGCAAGCCAACAGTATAGAAGCAGAGATTGCAGTTAGCTAAGGCCACCCTATGTCTCATCCGACTGAAACTTAGGACAAGATGACCATGATTCTTTGCAAAAATAAAGTATGTTGATGTTAGGGACCTCCCAGTATGTGGGCTAAAGTTAAGGTGGCTGACAGCTCAGACAAAATGGAATTTCTTAAGCTAAGAGTCACTACATTCCCCACTGGTCTTTAACATTTAAGTAAATTCTTACTCATAAGTCTGTATCTTTTAAATCTTTCTTTGTTAATTGGTCATAATGAGATCTAAGGATTAAAAGTTTTACTGATTGAACTCTTTGTTGAACATATCTAATGAAACAGTTGATAATAAATGGTCCTATAAAGAGTCCAAGTAGGATAAGTATTAGAGGCCCTAATATTGTGGAAACGAGCGTTGTAAGCCAAGGAGACCAATTAAACATGTTTTAGAAGCAGCTAATTTGTCAGTTGTCCCTTGTGTCTATTATGAGTTTTTTTAAATTCCATTATTTGTACAGTGGGTTGATGGGGAGAACACATAGTCAGATGAAAGAGAGAGTAGTGGTTACTACATAATCAAGTCCTCCTGTTCTCAGCCCGGAGGCAGGGAATGAGGAGGCCAGGGAGAGCCCAACTACCATTGGTAGAAAGATAGCCCATCTTGTCCTGGAAAGGGAGGTGGTAACAAGCCACGTTAATTTAGTCTTGCTATATAGGGTTAATTGAGAAATCTTGATAAGAGCAGAACAATGTTCCAGACTTTGTTTTATATCAGTGCATTAAATTTGTACTAATTAGAGTCAATTTAATCATAAACATACATATGTTTCACCCGAAGTCATTTCCCTGACTGCAACTTAGGTCAGGATGACCATGACTCTTTGCAAAGAAAAAGTATGTTGATGTTAGGGTCCTCCCAGTATGTGGGCTAAAGTTAAGGTGGCTGACAGCTCAGACAAAATGGAATTTCTTAAGCTAAGAGTTACCATATTTGCAGTCCAGCCGGCTAAAAAATAAAACTTTAACAAATAAATCTATGAGTTTGATGATTCTCGCTGATGGGATATAACATTTGGGGCTCATCCAATGATCAGATATAACACAAGTGGCTAAGCTTGCATTTCAGTTCCTCACATCCTTGCAAGTAGAAGTAGAGTGATGATAACACATTGTTATGGAACAAATCATGAGGTTAAACAACAGCAATACATATTAGGAGTTTGAATCATTAAACATAAGAGTTTTAAACCTCAATGATCAGCTATGTGAAGTCACTCCTTTAAAATAGATGTTTCAATTATTTTGTATTTGTAAAAGTTCTACATTAACTGCATATAATTCCCCTTCATTTTCACAACAAAACAAGAGAAGACTTTTTATTTTATTTTATTTTACTTTTTTTAGCACACAGAGGTGTTTGTCATGGTGGAAGGTATGCCTGGGGTGAGAGCTGGCTGACCCATCTCCAAGTGACTAGGTTGGCCCCATTTTAATTATAGAACCACCACACCTGTTACAACGTGAACTGAACAGAGAATGCGGCATAGGAAGAGCTGAGTGAGAATGAAGATAAGTGAGATTCTCTACTTTCCATAGGAGTATGACTTTCAAAGACATGAAACTTCAAAAAATTAAAACTAATTTTCTAATTATGTGGGTAACTGATTCAGACTAATATTTCCTTTCTGCACGATTGTCTTCCCCATCCCTCTTTATAGTATGGTTTACCAAATTAACATATTCAGTTTCTGTTATAAATGCTCAGCTTATATTAACTTGGAATTTTATATGTAATTCTACTGCCTTGATTTATACTTTTTTAGAGTCCTTTCTCAATCCTGTCTTGTCATTTGCCTCATGCATTTATTTTAATTTACTTCTTTTAATTTTATTTATTCTTATAGTTTTTTGCTATTTTTAAACTTCTAAATCATTAATATGTATTAAGTACATTACCTTATATTATTAAAGTAAGAACTATTTATTTAATACTTATTAATTCAGTACTCACTATCTGCTAGGCATTATGCATTAATAATTTATAAACTAGGTTCAATTTACAGCATCTTTAAGCCACTCACACTTGTGCGCTTATTATTCTGAGTGTAAGTTGCCTATTGTTTCTGATAGTTTTCAGCATTTGCGCTACTTTACTGGATTTCTGTTATGTTCTGATGCCATTTTTTTAATTGAAATTATTTCATATTAATTTTAAAATGAAGTTTATAAAATTGTGTATATTAGTATGTATATAAAACTTCTACCTTCTCAAACAACATTTATTGTTGTAATGCTAGGAGCTACTTATTATACTAGCTTTTGCAAATATTATCCAATATGATTTTCTTGGTATTTCCTACTACACAGTGTTGAAATCCTTTTTTAGATGATGAAGAAGGTGAAAAACAAAAACAGAAACAGCAAAAAGTATGCAATTTGTTGAAGGCATAAGCTAGTAGTGGGTAAGCTAATATTAAAACTGTCTCATTTCAAACCCATGCATTTAGCTCCACTTTATGCTACTTCTCTATCTATGAAATAATTATTTCCCTCAGGCTTTTACTTTTAACCTTGTTAACAATTTCTTTCTCCATAAAAATTGCTTAATATTTATATAGTCAAATCCATCTATATTTTTCTTTAGGGTATGTCTTTTTGCTGTTATGCTCAGGGAATCTTTATCTGTTTCAATATTATATAAATATCACTTATGTGCTCTCCTAGTTTAGTATTAAAAACTTTAAAAAATTACAGATTATTTCACAAATGTTAGTAACAATACAACTTTTCACTTATAAACATACATACACTCCCACACACAGAAAATCTAGCCTATAACTTCAATGATAAATTGGGTCTCTAAACCTGTACATTGAGGTTAAAAGGGTCATGTTCCAATTTTTCTTTTTCATATTATTCTTTAATTATTTTGAAATTTATTTCATATGAATGTTATGGTCTGTATTGTGTCTTCTGAAAATTCATAAGTTGAAGATCTAACCCCCCATTACCTCAGAATGATGGCATTTGGAGACAGGGTCTTTAATAAGGTAGTTAAGGTAAAATGAGGTCATTAGGGTCTGCCTTAATCAAATATGACTTATGCTCCTATAGGAGGAGATTAGGATTTAGACATCTATAAAGACAAGACCATGTGAAGATATAGGGAGAAGACAACAACATACAAGGCAAAGAAAGGGGTTTCAAAAAAAAAAAAAAAGAACTCTCTTAATACCATCATCTTAGATTTGGCTCCTTAAATCATGAGAAAATAAATTTTTATTATTTAAGCCACTCTGTGGAACTTCACTATTGCAACCCTAGAAAACTAATACATTGAGGTAAGGATCTAGATTTTGTTTCTGTGTGTGTGCAAATGTGTATCATTTCAACATCACTTACTTAATAACAGATTGTATTTTTATTTGGGAAGCCATTTAAATCATATTCTAAATCCATGATGTTTGCTTCTATAAGATGATTATTAATATATATGTACATATGCTTAATGAATGTTTATCTAAGCATAAACATATGAGCTCATAACATTTTCTTTCAAATGCTGAAGCCATATACCTTTACTGATTCTTGTTTATTGAGTTAGAGCATGATGACAGATCCTTCCACAATTGTTATTCTTTTTTTGTATTTGAATATGTCAAAGGAACTATAAAATTACTTTTTTCATATTCCAAAAACAAATATTTATGTATTTGTGGATTTTATTAAAGTTGTAGTTTCATTTGAAGAAAATTGACATCTTTACAGCACTTAGTTTTTAATTTAGGGTAAACAAATACATGTGGTCCTCTATTTGTGTCTTATTTTATTTTCCTCAGTATGGTTTTCTAGTGTTTGAATGCTCTTGCATATTTTGTGTTTTATTTATTTCTACGTGTTTTACATTTACATTTACAATTATGAGCAAAATGTTTTTTATTCATATTTTATTGCTTTCTAGATTTTTGTCAGTTTTAGTAGAGCTACTTGGGATAGTGATGATGGTGAAAACAAAAACAATGATGATTAACCATCTAGAAGTCCCAGCTTTGCCATTTTCTCTCTTTTTTTCTTTCTCTGTGAAACATTCTTCTTTTTATTTTCTTGTCTCTTGTGACATTTATTTTGAAATTCAAATGTTTCATAGAATTATTAAGATATTAAGATAGCTGGTCCAAAACAATTTAGCACTTAGAGTCTTGCAAGAATACCAGTTCTAGAATTGTTGTGAATTGTTCTGAAGACCCCTTCCTATAAGTACCTTCCTATACAGTATCTGTTCTTGTCTATGTTAAGAGCAAGAGTGCTCTCTGATTTACACTTTCACAGATGTACTTCAGGTAGCCCCTGTTAGATCATAGAACTCAGTCTTTTCTTCTTTTAAGACAAATTACTCAAAAGAAAGAAGATCAGCAATTCTCTTTTATTATTGTCTGTCTGTGTGATAGTGTGGATCTGAAATCTTCCCCAAAGACTTAGGTGTTGAAGGCTTGGGGACAGTGCAGCAATGTTCAGAGGTGGGGCTCTTCGCTAGTAATTGGATCATGAGGACTCTGACACCTTCAGTGGATTGAACCATTGGTAGGTATGTAATGAGATGGACTATCAGGACTGCTGGAAACTGTAGGATGTATCTTGTCCCTGGCTCATTCTCTCCCACTGTGTTTCTCAGCTGCCATGAGGTGAGCAGTTCTGCTCTGCTATATACTCCCCACCATGAAGTTCTGCCTCATCACAGGTCCAAAGCAATAATGCCAAGTGACCCTGGAGTAATATCTCTGAAACTGTGAGTCATAGTGTTTTTTCCTTTAAGTTGATTTTTTCAGGCATTTTCTTACAGCAATAAAAAGCTGACTAACACAGTCTATAACACTATTATTTAAGAGTCTAACACATTGTCTTATTCATTGTTCAATACATTCTCTATTCTTTGCTATTATAATCCTCTTCCATCCTCTACCCTTACTGCATACATTTGTACTCTTAAAATGCTTTGCATTTTTGAAGCCTAAGCTGTCACTCAAAAATTTAGCTCATTTATAAGTGATTCCTGCTCTATTTAATGAAAAAAGACCCTTGCCTTCTGTTTTCTGGACTCTTACTTGAGGTAAAATGAGAGGCCTGATTGGAAAGACTGTGGGCAGAAGTGAGTAGTTGGAAATACAAATTTGGAGCTCAGAATAAATGTTTTCTATTGGGAAAGCATTCTCATTTTGTGTTTTTCCTCATTGTCTTAAATTCACAGATAGTCATGAAATTTCCCTTGGTAGTATTTCTCTAATATCTTTTTTAATTTATACCCTATTCCTATTGCTTTGCAATTGTCTTGTAATAAATTATTTTTAATATTGCAACAGTTTTCAAACTACTTTTCTCCCTTTTACAGGTCTCTCTTCAGATTGCAGGCATAGTTGGATCAATACATCCCTTTGTCAAAAGACCTTGTAAAAATTGTTTGCAGAATAAAGCCTATGCTTTTTATCAAGAGATAAGAGACCCTATACTGGTTAGTGGTCTTAATTCTTTCTTTTCTGTAGTTGTTTACTGGGTTTACATAGTGTACCAAGCTATTCTAAGTTTGAGCTATAAATATGATAGTCTTTCCCCTCAAGTTGCTTACAGGATAATGGGGATGTCAGAAAAGTAAATAAGCAACTTTTGCAGCTTGCTTTGACTATAAAGTATCACATTGTGTTTGTAAAGGTTTCTCCAAAAAACATTATTGAAATGTATAATGGGCTTTCAACTGATTTCTTTTACAGACCTTTAGTCCAGAAATCCAGGTTTAAAGGATTTCTCCTCAGATCCTCTAAGACATGCATATCTTCTGAAGCTGCAACTCATGCAAAGATTTATAATTTCTTAATGCAATCCACAGTGAATGTGACTTCTAATTATCTTTTTCCAGTGGGTTTAGGCAACTCCAATTTCCACACGGGTTTTGTTGTAAATAAGAAAATGAGTTTTATTTGGCCTGTAAAGAGCATATAGAAATATATTTGCAAGAAGAGAAAAAATATATAAAATGCAAACTTGGCAGTGGTAGATAATTTCAAACAAGCATTGCTAATGAGGTTAATTATGACTCATTCATAAATAACAATCAATGGGTATATGTATTAATATTATTTTGTTTGCTTTTCACTTATATTTGTGTTTTTCTTTGAATCTCAGAATTATTATCACTATTTCCTGATTTCTAAAAGTTCATTCTTTTCTTAGATTAGATTTTATTACTTTATCTTTCTATTGCATTTTTCTAGTTATAAGATAATGCCATAATCCAAGAATTTTGAAAAAATGAATCATATTTAAATAAAATGAACAATAATAAAAATTATGTCCAGTAGAAAACATAGACTTTAGAGAGCATGCATAAAATAATATATAACATGAACAGGTAAATTTCATCAAAAATATACCTTTTAATTAATAAGATTGGTTATGTCTGTTATCCTCCTTACTAAGTACATGGGTTCCACCTGTGAATGAGCATTTAAATAATACTTTGGCTCACTTATAACCCAAAGCCAATAAATGCTTTTATATCAATACTTTTTAGTGTGTTCTTCCCTTAAATTGTCTGCAGGTCAATATATTTACGTCAAGGAAAAACTTTATCAATATGATAAAACATACATAGAAATGATAAACTGTTGGATGGAGTTATATTGCCCATTTGTCATGCTGTTAGTCTTTATTGAGAGAAACAATACTCAGTATTCATGTTTATTTTGTTGGTTGTGATCAGTTGAACATTTTTAAAAGATACTTATTATTATCTTTAATTTTCAAGAGAAAGCAGTAACACAGGATGACAAGAGGCAAGAAAGCAGTGTTTAACAAAAGATTTACTATGATGAAGAAATTATAAAAAAGGAATCAGTTACACAGAAACATCCATGAGTGCTGGCAGCTCTGTCTTTGGGTTGTTGCAATGTTCTGATAAGAAAGCTTCACTAGTTTCTTAGACTTTTTTCTGTGTGAGTTTCTCATCTTGAAAGTGGACTTAATAGTAGGGCCTGTGTGTAGAATTGTTAGGAAGAAGTTAGGAAATGCATGTAAAACATTTAACTCATAATATTTTCAAAACTCTTTTGTTCTTTTTGATTATAATAGGAATCATACTGATATATACTTCCCCAAACTTGTCTTTAGATCCATCATCTTCATTTCAACAACCTCATTTTAGGTTAGCAGTGAATTTTAGTACTGTGAGAAAGAAAAGTGCAGTGTGATATAAGAGGTGCTGATTTTGGAGTAAGGTATATTGAACCTGCTTCACACAGAAATATGTGACCTTGGGTATGTTCCTTAATTGAGCTTCAATTTTTCAACTATAAAATGGGATAAAATAACTATATTAAGGGTGATAGATAAATTTTAAAAAATTCTCATCACATTGACAAACATATAAGTCTCAAAAATTAGTATAGTTTTCACTTGGTATCAGTGGGGAATTGGTTTCAGGATCTCCTAAAGACACCCAAATCTGTGGATGCTAAACTCTTTTATATTAAATGGCATAGTAAGTATTCTTGAATAACCTACCATATCATCCTGTATAGTTAAAATTATATTTATATTGCTTATAATACTTAAGAAAATTTAAATGCTTTACAAATAAGTGTCATACTTTATTATTTAGAGAATAATGATCAAATAAGTTTGTACATGTTTAGTATAGACGCATTTTTTTTTTTCAAATATGTTCTATATATTTTAGTTAGCTTTTTTGTTGCTGTGACCAAAAGAACTGATAAAAACAACCTAGAGGAGGAAAAATGGTTTGGTTTCCGAGGTTCAGTTCATGGTTGGTGGACTGCATAGCTCTGGGTCTGAGGTGTGGCAGAACATCGTGGTGGAAGGGCATGACCAAGAGAAGCAGCTCAAAACAGGGCAATCAAGAAACAAAGAGAGAGAGAAAGCTCTGCTTGCCACAGACAAAATATGAACCCCAAGGGCACAACCCCAGTGGCCTACTTCCTCTAGCCATATCTTGTCTGATTACAGTACTACCTAGTTAATTCATATCAGAGGGTTAATCCACTGGTAAGGTTTATGTTGACATAATCTAATTATTTCACCTCTGAACATAATTCTTTCCTTTTTTTTTTTTTGTTACCAGAGATTGAACTCAGGGGCACTCGACCACTGAGCCACATCCTCAGCCCTATTTTGTGTTTTATGTAGAGACAGGGTCTCACTGAGTTGTTTAATGCCTCACCGTTGCTGAGGCTGGCTTTGAACTCGTGATTCTCCTGTCTCAGTCTCCCTAAGTGCTGGAATTACAGGCTTGCGCCACCGTGCCCAGTATTGAACATTCTTTCATTTTTGCACACATCAGCTTTTGGGGGAAACATCCCATCTAAACCATAACATCATCCATTGTTGCTTGAATCCAAAGATGCACAGCCTTGTGGATATGGAGAATTCACTGTACTTCCTTTTCTTTATATCATCGGGGCTCATTTAGGTGACTCACCTAAGCTTGATTTCTTATCCATATTGATATGAATTTACTTAACTGACATTGTTCAGGTGTGAATGACTTTTAACCATTTATTAAGGGATTGATTGAACAACTGCTCAGCCATTGAATATCAGTTAGAAAGCCAACAGTGGACAACCTTGTGATGAGCTGACCAGATTAGAAACACCAAGAGTGACAAAGTTTGGACCATTATTCAACTGATACTTAAGAAGGGAATTTCCCATGTGAACCATGTAAAATTTCTGTATGGTGAGTAGAGCAAACAAATAAAGTAACAATTATTAAAGTAAGTAAATGATCTCTCATGATAGCCAGGCAATGAATATGGTTCTTTTAATACCCTGGAACATATTTGATCTTCAATAGTGTAGGATCAAAGATCTTATTCTATGAATGTTAAATGCCATTCCATTAAGGAAATAGAAATTTTTAGAACTTTGAATGCTAACAGTGCCTTTTTTATGGTCCCTCTCTGTGTTTAGATTCTTGTATGTGTCAAAAATTTGGGCACGCATTTTCTTGGAAAATTTCATAAAGTGAAAGTCATTTCTCCTTGGGTTTCAACTTGAGTATATCAATAAAATATGATCTCATGTTAAAGCAGCATGTCTTCAACTATAAAGCAAGATGTGAATCAGATTAAAGAGCTTATGGGATCTACTGTAGGCTTTGTAGATGTGCTAGGTGTGAGAGATGGTATTTCAAACAAAAGGTGCTGGTTCATTTTTGTTCTGCTTTTGGCCAGAACTGAAAACAAGCTAAAACAATTTGGTTCCTGGGTAGTAGCAATATTTGCATACAAGCTAAGAATATTTTTTGTTATTGTTTATTAGTGCAGATGTTTGCTTTTTTTTTTTTTTTTGGTACTGGGGATTGAACTCAGGGGCACTCGACCACTGAGCCACATCCCCAGCCCTATTTTGTGCTTTATGTAGAGACAGGGTCTCACTGAGTTGCTTAGCACCTCGCCTTTGCTGAGGCTGGCTTTGAACTCACGATTCTCCTGTCTCGGCCTCCCTAAGTGCTGGGATTACAGGCTTGAGCCACCGCGCCCGGCTTGTTTGCTTTTTTATTATACTAATAATGGTAGTAATATGTAATACTAGTAGTAATATTTTTGATAGTACTTAGGAAATTTGGATACTTTTATTAGGAGAAGTTCCAATTATTTCTGCAAAGAAACGCTGTAGGTTTTATGCACATCGGAAGAAAGCCACTTAAATAAGTTAAGACTTACTTAGGTAGAAAGTACCTGGGAAGAAATGGGGTGGAGCTCCTTTGTCAGAACAGGGGTGGTCAGATGGCACGCCATTCTCTCTCTCTCTTCAAGGTGAAGGATATAACTTCAGAGCCCTGTGGCTCTGTGGGGCCTGAAGGAAGAGTGACACTGATTGATAATTTCAGGCTTCCCTGGTATTGATACAATCTAAACATCAGAACACATTTTTGCATTTTTGTGAGCATGTAACATAATTAGATAATTTTTTGTTTCTATTTATTATAATATTGTTACATTCAATTAGGCTTCAGGGCATAGTAAAATTTTAAAATGCCAATAATTAAGTATTATAAATCACTTAAAAATCAGCAAATAAAAAGTCTCACCCTTTCTACTAGTGCAGTATCAACAATTTAAATTTAGAATATTCTTGAAGTAGTGAATGAAGTTGGCCAAGTTTTCAAGAAAACATAATTATGAAAATATGTAAAAGTATCATGCTTCTGACAGACTGATGTACAAATTGGCAATCAAAGCTCAAATAGATTAGCCAATTCAAAGTATCATGACTGGTATCCAAATTCAAAATGATAATAATTCAATATTTATCATTTTACTCACTTCCTTTCCCTAGTTAGAGAATTTTGAAGTGAGATGCTTATCTCCATCATTCAATGTTCTCTCTGACAATAAGAAAAAGGGAAATATGGATTCAGTTCCAAGATGGTGGCCTAGAAGGACTCCTTCGTGCTAGTTTCTCCAGGACCAGAGCTTGAAGTAATGGAAATACCATCTCCCAGCCAGCTTCTTGACATCATCCTGCAGTTCATCATCCCCCTCAGGAATTTCACTCGTGTGTGTGTGTGTGTGTGTGTGTGTGTGTGTGTGTGTGCGCGCGCACATGTAGGGCCACCAGGCAGCAGCAATTGCCACAAGCAGCGTGACTTCAGCGGCAAGCAGCGGAACACAGCTGCGGTGCGAGGCCCCAGCCCAGGGCTCGAGTCCAGCATTTGCCCCGGTGGGCGGGGCCTTCTTCTATACAGGATACCTGGCTCCAGTGCCCACCCAACCATGCAGGACCCCTAGCAGTTGCTCCTGTGGACAAATGTCTCCCGAGCAGGACCCCTGACTACTATTCTTTGTGCATCTAACACTTCCTGCACCAGGGTCGCCAGATAGCATCTGGGGACAAACTTTGACTTCAACACAGCACACCATGAAACAGCGTCTACACTGCATCCAAGAGCGCCAGCAATCCAGAGCTTCACCCTGCTGCTGAAGCAGATGACTTCCTTGGGAGACCCACACCCAGGACATTCTTCACCTAGCGGGGAAATTCCAGTAAGCAACAACAATGCCACCTACTGGAGGTGAAAGGAAGCAGACCTGTTTCTTTACATTGAGACTTTTTATTTATTTTAATTTTTTAAATTTTTTATTCTTATTTTTTATTTTATCCTTTATCTTTTTCTCCTAATATTCCTATTCTTTAATCTTTTTGTTTTTTTCTCTGCTCTTTTCTTCTTTCCTTTCTTTCTTTTTCCTTTCCTCTTTTTTCTCTCATTCTTTTCCCACCCATTAATCCTCAACAGTTGTGAAACCAAGTGTTTGTTATACAGTAGGATATGCTAGACTGGGATTTCTGAACAGTATACTAGAGTGGTATTATATAGTCTTGTAACTCCCACTTACATATGTTTTATTTTTCTTACTATCATGTCTCCTTGCTAGCTGTATTCTCTTTTCTTCCTCCTTACTGGTCTTGCCCAACTCTCTTTCACTCTTTCTATTAATAGCCAACTTCTTTTGGATTCCTCCTTCATGCATTCTAAGATCTAATAACCATATCCTCACTTCCTACTACCCCAAAATTCTATCCTACACCCCACCCTCAAGTTTCCCTAGCCCACCAACAGAAACTATAGACCCTTGTGCAAACCTATTGTTTACATAATAGATGTTAAAGGAACTCATAATTGTTGTATATTGTGACTAAACTGTAAATGTATTTGGGAACTATTAGGAGCTACTTGGTTTGAAACTATATTTTGTTTGTACTGAGATCAATCAATATTGGTCTCCCCCTTAAAGGAGAGGTATTGAAACCCTGCAGGGAAACTATAATCATATAGGAGTAAAAACTGTAACACCTTGAATCAGCAGAGCTAGAAGGAAAGTCACAAACATCATGAAAAAACAAGCAAAGAAAGTCCTCAAACAAACCAAGATACTACACTATTAGAATCCATGGTCAGTACAGCAGAAGAAATGACAGAACAGGAGTTCAGGATGTACATAATTAAAATGTTCTGTGACTT
The DNA here is from genome assembly GCA_004024805.1 of Geosciurus inauris. Lineage (NCBI taxonomy): Eukaryota > Metazoa > Chordata > Mammalia > Rodentia > Sciuridae > Geosciurus > Geosciurus inauris. The sequence goes on from PVHX01000950.1 coordinate 44,282, forward strand.
AAAAAATGATATAAGAGAGCAAGCCCAGTCAGCAAAAGATCATTTCGATAAAGAGATACATAGGCAAATACAGGAAGTAAAAGATCACTTCAATAAGGAGATAGAGATTCTGAAAAGGAACCACACAGAAATCCTTGAAATGAAAGAAACAATAAACCAAATTGAAAACTCAATAGAAAGCAACACCAACAGATTAGACCACTTGGAAGATAGAACCTCAGATACTGAAGACAAAATATTTAACCTTGAGAATAGAATTGACCACACAGTGAAGATGGTAAGAAACCATGAACAGAACATCCAAGAACTATGGGATAACATTAAAAGACCAAACTTAAGAATTATTAGGATAGAGAAAGGTATAGAATTCCAAACCAAAGGAATGATCAATCTATTCAATGAAATAATATCAGAAAATTTTCCAAATATGATGAAATGGATAATCAAATACAAGAGGCTTACAGGACACCAAAGGTACAAAGTCACAACAGACCTACACCAAGGCACATCAAAATGAAAATGTCTAACATATAAGACATTAAGGAGAGAATACCACTCTAGTATACTGTTCAGAAATCCCAGTCTAGCATATCCTCTAACATATAAGACAATAAGGAGAGAATCTTAAAAGCCACAAGAGAAAGGAATCAGATTACATTTAGGCATATAGGGGGAAGCCAATTAGGATCACTGCAGACTTCTCAACCCAGACCCTGAGAGCAAGAAGATCATGGTAAAGCATATACCAAGTGCTAAAAGACAGTGGATGCCAACTAAGAATCCTATATCTACCAAAATTAAGTTTTAGGTTTGATGATGACATAAAAACCTTCCAAGATAAACAAAAATTAAAATAATTCACAGCAAGAAAGCAAGCACTACAGAACACTCTTGGTAAAATATTCCATGAGGAGGAAATCAAAAACAACAATGAAAACCTGCAGAGGGAGGAGCTACACTAAAGGCCAATCAAAGGAGAAAGCTGGTCAAGTTAAAAGAACTAACAATAAACCAAAATGTCTGGGAATACAAACCATGTCTCCATAATAACATTGAATGTCAATGGCCTAAACTCAGCAACTAAAACACAGAGACTAGCAGATTGGATTTTAAAAAAGACCCAACAATATGCTGCCTCCAAGAGACTCATCTCATAGAAAGAGACACTCACAAGTTGAAGGTGAAAGGATGGAAAAAAAATTATCACTCACATGGACTGCATCAATAAGCAGGAGTTTCCATCCTCATTTTAGATAAAGTAGACTTCAAACCAAAATTACTGAAAAGGATAAAGAAAGTCATTTCATACTGCTTAAGGGAATCACACATCAACAAGACATAACAATCTTAAATATCTATGCCCCCAAACAATGGGGCAGCCATGTTCGTCAAACAAACCCTTCTCAAACTCAAGAACCAAATAGACCCTAACACAATAGTATTGGGTGACTTTAGCACAACTCTCTCACCACTGGATAGATCTTCCAAAAAAAACTAAACAAAGAATCTACAAGACTTAATAGAACAATCAATGGTCTAGACTTAACAGATACATATAGAATATTCCATCCTTCAACAAGCAATTACATGTTTTTCTCAGCAGCACATGTATCCTTCTCCAAAAGAGATCATATGCTATGCCATAAAGCAAGTCTTAGTAAATACAAAAAAAATAGAGATACTACCCTGCATTCTATCTGACCATAATGGACTGAAACTAGAAATTAAAAACAGTTTAAAAAAAAGAAGCCACTACAACACCTGGAGACTCAATAATTTGCTATTGAACAATGCATGGGTAACAGAAGACATCAGGAAAGAGATAAAAAATTTCTTGGAGGTAAATGAGAACTCTGATACAACATACCAAAATCTCTGGGACACTATTAAGTCAGTGCTAAGAGGAAAGTTCATTGCATTAAGCTCATATATTCAAAGATGTAAAATTTGACAAATCAATGACTTGACACAACAACTCAAAGCCCTAGAAAAAGAAGAACAAAGCAACACCAAAAGAAGTAGAAAACAGGAAATAATTAGAATCAGAGCTGAAATCAATGAAATTGAAACACAAGAAACAATCCAAAAAATTGATAAAACAGAAAGCTGGTTCTTCGAAAAAATAAACAAAATTGATAAACCCTTAGCCACCCTAACAGAAAGAAGGAGAGAGAAAACCCAAATTACTAAAATTTGTGATGAAAAAGGAAATATCACAACAAACCCTGCTGAAATACAGAGGATAATCAGAAACTGTTTTGAAAACTTATATTCCAGTAAAATAGAAAACCCTGAAGACACCGACAACTTCCTAGAGACATATGACCTACCCATATTGAACCAAGAGGACATTCATGACTTAAACAGATCAATTACAAGCAAGGAAATAGAAAAGGCCATCAAGAGCCTTCCAACCAAGAAAAGCCCTGGACCAGATGGATTCTCAGCCAAGTTCTACAAGACCTACAAAGAAGAACTAACTCCAATACTCCTCAAAATATTCCACAAAATAGAAAGGGAAGGAACCCTTCCAAACTAATTCTATGAGGCTAGTATCACCTTGATTCCAAAACCAGACAGAGACACGTCAAAAAAGGAAAATTTCACACCAATATCCCTGATGAATATAGATGAAAAAATTCTCAATAAAATTTTGGCAAATCGCATACAAAAGCATATTAAAAAACTAGTGCACCATGATTAAGTGGGGTTCATGCCAGGGATGCAAGGTTGGTTCAACATACAGAAATCAATAAACGTAATCCATCACATCAACAGTCTTAAAGATAAGAATCACATGATTCTATCAATTGATGCAGAGAAAGCATATGACAAAATACAGCATCCTTTCATGTTCAAAACACTAGAAAAACTAGGGATACTGGGAACATACCTCACCATTTTAAAAGCAATATATGCTAAGCCTAAGGCCAACATCATGCTAAATGGAGAGAATTTGGAAGCATTCCCTCTAAAAACTGGAACAAGACAGGGATGCCCTCTCTCACCACTCTTATTCAATATAGTCCTTGAAACTCTAGCCAGAGCAATTAGACAGATGAAAGAAATTAAAGGGATACGAATAGGAAAAGAAGAACTCAAACTATCATTATTTGTGGACGACATGATTCTATACTTAGAGGATCCAAAGAATTCTACCAGAAAACTTTTAGAATTAATAAGTGATGTCAGCGAAGTAGCAGGATATAAAATCAACACCCACAAATCAATTGCATTTCTATACATCAGTGATAAACCCTCTGAGAGAGAAATTAGGAAAACTATCCCATTCACAATAGCCTCAGAAAAAAATAAAATACCTGGGAATCAATTTAACAAAAGGGGTGAAAAACCTCTACAATGCAAATTACAAAACACTGAAGAAAGAAATTGAAGAAGACTTTAGAAGATGGAATAATCTCCCATGCTCCTGGATACGCAGAATCAATATTGTCAAAATGGCCATACTTCCCAAAGTGCTATATAGATTCAATGCAATCCCAATTAAAATCCCAACATCATTCCTTATAGAAATAGAAAAGGCAATCATGAAATTCATTTGGAAGAATAAGAGACCTAGAATAGCCAAAGCAATCCTTAGCAAGAAGAGTGAAGCAAGAGGCATCAAAATACCAGACCTTAAATTATATTACCATGCTATAGTAACAAAAACGGCATGGTACTGGCACCAAAATAGACATGTAGACCAATGGTATAGAAGACACAGAGATGAACCCACTTACATACAGTTACCTCATACTAGACAAAGGAGCCAAACACGTACACTGGAGAAAAGATAGCATCTTCAACAAATGGTGCTGGGAAAACTGGAAATCCATATGCAGCAAAATGAAACTAAACCCCTATCTCTCACCATGCACAAAACTCAACTCAAAGTGGATCAAGGACCTAGGAATTAGACAAGAGACCCTGCGTCTAATTGAGGAGAAAGTAGGTCCAAATCTTCATCACATTGGATTAGGCCCTGAATTCCTTAACAAGACTCCAAAAGCACAACAAATAAAAACAAGAATCAATAAATGGGATGGACTTACACTAAACAGCTTCTTCTCAGCAAAAGAAACTATCAATGAGGTGAACAGAGAGCCTTCATTCTGGGAGCAAATTTTTGCCACACGCACATCAGATAGAGCACTGATCTCCAGGATATATAAAGAACTCAAAAAACTTAACACCAAAAAAAACAAACAACCCAATCAGTAAATGGGCTAAGGAGCTGAATAGAAACCTCCCAGAAGAAGATATACAATCAATAAACAAATATGTGAAGAAATGTTCAACATCCCTAGCAATTAGAAAAATGCAAATCAAAACTTCTCTCAGATTTCATCTCACCCCAGTCAGAATGGCAGCTATCCAAAATAACAGCAAAAATAAGTGCTTGCGAGGATGTGGTGAAAAAGGCACACTCAAACATTGCTGGTGAGACTGAAAACTGGTGCAACCAATCTGGAAAGCAGTATGGAGATTCCTTAAAAAGCTTGGAATGGAACCACCATTTGATCCAGCTATTCCACTCGTTGGCCTATACCCTAAAGACTTAAAAACAGCATACTACAATGACACAGCCACTTCAATGTTTATAGCAGCACAATTCACAATTGCAAAACTGTGGAAGCAACGCAAATGCCCTTCAGTAGATGAATGAATAAAGAAACTGTGGTACATATACACAATGGAATATTATTCAGCAATAAAAGAGTATAAAATTATGGCATTTGCAGGTAAATGGATGGAATTGGAGAACATTATGCTAAGTGAAGTAAGCCAATCCCAAAAAACCAAATGCTGAATGTTCTCTGTGATTAGTGGATGCTGATACATAAAGGGGATGGGAATGTGGAACATAGGAGAAATGGAGAAACTCTGGATGGGACAGAGGGGAGGTGGGGAAATGGGTGTAGTAAAGATGGTTGAATGAGATGGTCATCACTACCCTCGGTGCATGTGTGAAGACACAAATGGTGTGACTCTGTCTGATTTGCAACCAGAGAAATGGAAAAATTGAGCTCTATATATGTACTATGACTTGAAATGCATTTAAATAAATTAACAAAAAAAAAAGAAAAAGGGAAATACATTGATTGAGTCTTGCTTATCCTGGTAGGTAAATTCATATACATGGAATGCCTAGAATCTGCTATACTTAGACTACATGAACTCTCATTTAAATAATAGTTGATTCTCTATAGGAAAACTGAGATGTTGCTTAAAAAACAACAAAGGAAAACAGGGAATGGGAAAACAATTACGGAGGAAGAAAAAAAATCTATAGGCCAGGAGAAATCTTCCCCTCTGCTGATTGCCATGATTGAAAGTACATTCTAATTACATAGAAATGCAAATCTTGAGTCCAGCTTAAATTTATGACTATATTAAATGGACTGTATTGCTTTGAACATTTCTAAAGTAGACTATTTGCATGAAATACAAAGAGCACAAGTTTTCAATATGATTCCCAAGCCTGCTAAGCACATATCTTTGGGTTTGAGGTAAGCCTGATTTAATTGGCAAGCTAAGTATAATCTGATTGTCTAAATGTTGAAAGATAAATGGTGGCCTTTAAATAGCATGCTCTTGAAATAAAAATGGCATCAGTCACCTTAATGTTTTGGAAAGATGATTTGAGTACTCTTTTGAGACATATTAAGTGCTGCATGGTAAAAATTATAAAATATTAAATAGCAAAAGCAAAATCTAATTATCCCTCTCATACCTGTTCCTAAGGCAAACAGATTTTATTCATGGATGCAAATAGTGTTATGACTTTTTCATATAGTTTTTTATATATACACCTTTTCAAAACACAAGTATTATTCAGTATATACAATTATTTACTCTGCTTTTTACCTGTAGTTGATCTCAAGATGTTTTGTACATAGGCCTGACAGGATCTCTTTAAGTGCTACTTTTTATTAAAATTTATAGAATTTAGTTTTAATAATAGCATAATTACAATTTTATGGATATTTCTAATATTTTTCTAATACTAAAAATGCTTCAATTAATATAATTTCTCATAAACATTTCTTACGTATGAGAAAATGTCATCAGGAAAGATCCTCAGAAGTAGAATTGCTGTGTCAAAATATATATGTATTTAAAAATTTTATAACTATTAGAGGAAAAAAACAAAATAGAAAATACAGCACACTTGTCCACCATATAGATTGGACCAATTGTATCGGCACCTTAGGAACATGTATATTATTTCATGTTTTGTCCTTTGTGTGTTAGCAAACTTTTTGAAAATTATAATTCTAATGAGTAAAAAATGGCATCATGTAAGTTTAAAACACATGTCTTATGTCATGATTGAGGTTGAACATTTATGTCTCTAAAGAGAATTAAATATTTACTTAAATATTTAAGTAAAAATATTGAAAAATTTAAAAAATTTAAAAATTTGGATTTTTAAAAATTTAAAATTTGGATTATGGGTTTTATTACTAAATATTAGGACCTCATAATATGTATTAATTAAATTTACTAATTTTTGGTAATATAGATTTAATTTTTTATCCCAGTTTGAAAGATATTTACCATGGGCAGAAATGACTTTAAGTACTAAAGTGTGCCATTTTTTAAAAAAGAAATTTATTCATGGTACTTAAAAAAAAAATCTCCTACCTAGATAATATGAAATTATTCTGTTATCTTTTCTTCTATTTTATTGATATTTTATTTTTATATTTAAACTTTTGTTCTATTTGTATGTTATTTTTTCAGATAATCATCTATGTCTTAATAGTAATATGAATTCGGTAGTTGAATGAATGAGGTTTAACATGTTTTTATCTGACAGAAATAATCTTTCCTTATGCTGTTTCATTCTTGATACTCTTCTGCTTATTCTTGCCAATGTATTTTTTCCACATAAACTTTAGAAAAGCTCCTTTGACAATTTTAAAGTCCTACTTCTATTATTATTATTATGCATTAACAAAAGAAATATCAAATTTAGGAAACTATTTCTACTGAGAAGAAGGATGAGAGATACAATTAGATGGACACAGAGTTCTTATGATAGTACTAGCAATATTTTATGTATATTTTTAAAGTTGGGAATGATTATAAAGGTAACCACTGTTTTATGTATTTAGCACTTTATGCTTCAGAAATTTAGCAATTATTTAAAATGTATGCAGATATTTAGTTTACAGCATTGCTATGTTTGATCTATTTTTGTTTTAAGGAACTATTGAGAATCTCAGCTTTCTGCAGAAACATATTTTAAGGTACAAATTTGATTTAAATATATCTAATTATCTATTCAGCATGTCATTAGTGAGAAAAAAGTTGAATATAATATATTGCCCTGGGTTTTGTAAAGTGTAAATACAAAATTTGAAAAACATCCTGTCCATAGGAGTTAATAATCTAGTAAGAAAAATGAAATTTGAAATGAACGTACAGTAAATTGAAAAAGCATATGTAGCAGAGGGACGGTACAAATAGGTAGTATTCTTGTTTCAAGTGGAAACATCCCTTTCAGCTCGGAGCCAGGAAGAACTTCCTGGTTGTGTTACATGTGAAAATAGCTTTTAGGGCACATAGGCTTTAATAGAGATAGAAGGCATTCAATGACGATGGAAGTGCATGATCAAGGGTACAGGGCAGAGACAGGATATGCACATGTGGTTTGATAAGTCTCAGAAAGTATGTTGGTGAATGTCAGTTTCCATCAAGATTGAAATGTAAATTATCGACAGAAAACAGTGTCAGAGAAACTAAAGGTTTCAAAAGAAATCACCTAAAGTTAATTTATGTAAAGTGAAATACAGATTTGGAGTTGGTGGGAATTGTAAGGAGGGGGTTGGTTAATGATATAGAAATGTAAGAATGTGAAGTAGAATGAGAATTGTGGGAAAGAACAGTGTGAGTTGAATAAGAGATGCATTAAATGTAAAAATCAGGAAGACTTCTCAACCCATTTGATAAAAGAGATAGTCAAATAATAGTGTTAGGCCACGTGTGAGGTTTTAACTGAACAGGCAGAAGGATGAGTTGTATTGCTTATGTAACAGCACTGAGGGGGATCTCTGTCCCCTCAAAACACTTACTTTGCACCCTCATTCTCAGTGTGATAATATTTGGAGATCAGGTTTTGGGAAGTACTTCAGTTATGGTACGTGGAATTAATGCCCTTAAAGAAAAGGCCAAAGAGATCCCAAGCATCTTCTGCCATGTAAGGACAGGGTAAATAATTGGAATTTACTTATTTCCAATAAGTAAATTATGGAAAGCAGGTCCTCACTAGACTCTGAATCTGCAGGCAATTTCATCGTGAACTTCCCAGCCTCTAGAGCTCTGAGAAGAAATATTCTCTGAGAAAAAAATTGATAAGCTGTCTGGTCTATTTAGTTCATTATACTAGCTTAAACAAACTAAGACATATGCTAGCAACAAAAAGAGGAAACATGGAAACATTTTCAAAAAATTGACCAAGAATAAAGCCTCCAAGAGAACTCAATGTTAACTAGCAAAGGTTGGAGAGTATGGGAAGCCAAGACAACTAATTAATAACTACACAGAATATCAAGCAGGAAAACCAAGAAGTTAACTATTGCTTTTAAAGGAAGATCATCAAAGGCCTTTGAAAACCCCCTTTTTGTGTTGCAGTGTTGGTGGAAGCCACATATGAAAGGACATGGAGGTATTTTGCTCTACTGTTCCCAGGCTCAGTGAATGGTGTGAGTGTTCATTCATTACATCTGGTCATAGTTGTTGCCATTATGCTCAGTTACACATACCCTTTTCACTACCCTCCACAACCAGTCCATCAATAATTTCTGTTGATTTTAGTCACTAATATATCTCAAATCTGTCCACTCCTCTATTTTCTCATTCCCATAACACTTTTCTCTTTTACTGTATACAGTGTTTATTTTTATACAATGTGACTTAATGACTTAATGGACACAGTAATTGTGTGTATTTATTGGGTGCATTGTGACATTTCAATATATGTATAATGTATAGTGATGAAATTTGGAAAATTGGTATATCCATCAACCTCAAATATTCTGTAACACTTTTCTAAGTCAGGTCGGCCAATGTCTCTGTATTTAATCATTGCAATAATGTCATTCACTCTGTTGTCTGTGTAGCAGTTAAAGAGATCTTTTGAAACAGATCTTGGCACTATGCATTTGAATAACCTTTCATATCATCCTATTTCTCTAAAGAAAAAGGCCAAACTCTTTGATATGGCTCCCTTATCCCTGGATGATTTGGGTCTTACATATCATTCCAGCTTTACTTATTTTTCTTCTCCAGATGTTAAAATCCAGTCCCACTAGCCTCCTTTGAGTTTTCCAAATATACTTGTCTCTATTACCCATTAGACTGTGATTTCTAGTAAACAGGAAGATCTATCGTTTTTACTATTCTGTCAATACATTTTTTTTTTTTTTGCCTCCCTCAGAATATAGAGTGTAGTAACAGTGGATTTTCAATAAATCCACTGTTTGTGGAGAAAATGTACTTGGTGTGGTACATTCCTTCTCCCCTTGGTGTTTGTACCCAGTGTCATAGAACAATAATGTTGGAAGATATTCAAGGTCAGAAAGATCTCTCAAAGTGTCTTTCGTTAGCACAGAGAAGTCCCTTTGGATAATACAAATAAACATAAAAACTGCTGTTTTGTAAATATTTATATTGGAGCTGTCTGTTGAGAAGTATGATTTGAATCAAGGCATTATCTGAAGATATTTACTCTCTTAAGGAGTTAGACTAGGAAACCACTTAGTACTTCATACTACCTCAAACTGCAGTGTTTATATTTAAATTTTCTTGTTAGTTCTGTTTATAATCTCTAGGTTAAACATTGGTTTCAGCAACTTGCATGAAATTTGGTATTATCATGCTTTAAATGTACATTTTCACTAAAGGATTCTAAGTGCTTGTTAATATTTGTTTTTCTGGAAACTTTAATAGATATAAATTTCAAGCCAACACAATTTTATAAAATATTGATTAATTTCCCAGTTGTAAATCTAATTTATGTTGACTACTTGATATTTGTAGCAAAAATTACTTTCTTGTACAGGTTGTTCGTCAGTGGCTTTCCTTACCATTCCATCCTGTCCTTGGATCCTTTTATGATCATAAAGCTCCACACCTCCTACAGCATCAATGGAACCATAGATACAAATCTCTGTAAAGCAAAGGTGATTACATTTCCCTTGTATTGCCTAAATTCAGTGGAAAACACCCCCATTCTCTTGGTTGGATGACTCAGAATCCTCCTTTTTCCTCCCTACCACATGTAATCCATCAGCTCCAAAGATCTAAAGAGCACCGTGATTGTGGGCTTTCAGTCACACCACTGTTCTTTTTGCTTCTCATGATCCAAGGATGATAAGTAGTTTCTTTTGTTATTAGTATTAATGACTACATAATCTGTCATGTGTTTTGTCCAGTCTTTCCAAGACATTAATGTGATATTACATCTCTGCTTTGAATGAGTGTAGGATAGGGTATGCTGGCAAATTGTCCCTTGGCCTGCTCCTCTAGTCTGCACCATATCCTCTCCTCTGTATCTCAGGGAATGAGAGGTGAGATTAGATAGACTGCCCTGACAGTAGGTTTCTGGTTAAATTCTTAAATGGGAATTACACTCTGGACACTGAAAACTGGAAAGAACAGAAAAGCAGTTTTTATTTGTTACGGGTAGAGTCTCAGCAACATCAGATAAGAAGTGAGCAAGGTAGGCACCTGGCCATCTGCTCGGCGAGCATGATTTAATAGTGTGAAAAGCAGTGACATCCTTCAGTCCAGCAGCCTCAGTGACTCAGTTCTCACAACCTCCTAACCCAGTGGGTGCTCCCCATGTCTTCTGCAGAATCAATGGTTATTTGTGCTTTTTAGTCTTTTCTGAATCCACCCTGGTAGTGATTCCTATAGGAGATAAATTAACATACAAGTCCTGGACTCCTGGTTGTATTATTCTTCCTTTTATTTTACTATTTAATATCTTGGATCACCTTCCTGCATTTACTATTCTCTGAACATCCTCATTTTTCTTTTATTTCTTTCTTAACCTTTTCAATAACTTGTTACTAATTTTCTGTATTAAATTCCCTTCATGTGAAATATCTAGAATAGTTTTACATTTATTTTGGTTAACTGGACATTTTAAAATATATTTTAAAATTATTTCATATACACTTTTTTTCTAGCTTGTAAAATTAGTTTCATGATTGTAAAATTAGTCATGTTGATAAATGTGTCATTGTATTATAAATTTTTGGAACTTCATATTTCTCTTGTGCCTCAACTTCCTCATAGTCTCCCAGGCAACCAGGTGCATCAATGTGATAGGCTACCACAAATTCCCCTTCTTTTTCTCCCTTGACTACAACATGGGAACATTCAAAATTACCAGATACCTTCATGCTTTCCCTGGACTCCCACTTCCTCCAAGGTCCATGCTCTGTGGCTTACCACCTATGTGGTTGACCTTACTCATTGGCAGCTCTTCACTGTGTGATATGCACCTCCATTTTCTAGGACCTGTACATATAATAAATCCTTTCACCTAAATGGATCTACAAATGTAATTTCTGCTATCATGGTGGGATACTCTTTAAATTTATTAGGAGGTCTTACTTCCCCATTTACAACAGAATCCTTAATTCTTTGTTTTATATTACTATTTAATAATATTACATTTATGGTGTCAATTATATTGCATTACATCCCATGAATAAACCTCACCTATTTATCCATTGTAACATTTAGATTATTTTTCTTTTCTAGATGCTATGAAAGTTTTGCTATGAATATTCTTATGTATGTCTTTCAGTGTCTACATATATGTATATATATATATTTCATTTGAGTATACAATTAGAATTAAAGTATTGATTGATATTTGTTAATCTTTAGTATATGTACTGAAAGTTTTGATAGTGTATGTATTTATTTATATTTTTAGTAGAAATATGAGAGTTTCAATTCCTTCACATTCTTTTCAACACTTGGTATGTGACCTGCCATCACTAGTTTAGGCAAAGCTTGTTGCAACAACTGGTCTTATTCCATTGAGTATTATCTGGATCAACTTGAAGGCTGATGACTGAAATCCTCTGAATCTTCACCAAGTTATGTTTGAAGGGGAATTACACTGAGGACATTGAAAACTGGAAAGAACAGAAAAGCAGTTTGTATTTGTTGAATAAATGTTGACTATTGACACATACATGTGGCTGTGTGGCTTCATCACAGTGTGATACGTGGTGAACACAAGCATGATGACACACACCAGAGGCGGGAGGAAGGAGAGAGAAGATAAAGACACATTGCTTGTAATGACTTAGGTTCAGATCTCACACAGTATCAATTTCACTGTGTATAAATTGTTAGAAGTAAATTACTAGATTCAGAGATTATAGTATCCATCCTTATCAGTTCATTTAAAATACTTTTACCACTTCTCTGAAAATGTCAGTATTCATAGAGTTTAAGAGTGATTTTACTGAATATAGATTCAAAATGAAAATTTGTTTACTTTTAGCCATTTAAACCACTCATTTCATTGTATTTTGGCTTTTAATGTTTTTACTGAAAAGTCGGATGTCAGATCTTTGGAAAATAATCCCTTTTATCCTTACCTTTGATTGATCCTGTTCTTTTTCTCTTTGTCTTTGTTTTATAGCAGTTTTACCAGGATGTGCCTGAGTGTAATTTTTTAAATATACTTATCACTTGTACAGTTCTAATATTAGAAATATTAGAGTTTCTAATATTAGTTATGGGTTATAACTAATCAATTTTGGCAAATTATATTGACATTGATATTATAATTATATCAATTTTGGCAAATTACAACCAATAACTGCTTTAGTATTGGTTTTGTCTCATCTTCTCCCTCATCACTCTAATAAAAGACATTTAAAAGCTTTTTATTATGTCTCATGACTTAATCACTTTAGAAAGGCCCTGTCTTTTAGTATCACATTAGGGATTAAGTTTCAACATATTAATTTTGGGAGGACACCAGTATTTTGACCACAGCACACTTATATGAATTTACAAATATAGACAATGTGAATATAACTTTGTATATCACATTATACATGTAGGTGTAGAACTTGCTTTTTAAATTACATATGGAGGCCATCTTTACATATATATATGTAGATATGTAAACATATATGTATATGTAATATGTGCACACATGTACTTGTGTACATATACATGTATAATTACATATATGCATATACAATCACATGTACATATAAGTGCACATAAGTATATATATATATATATACACACACACATTGACTGACTGGAATCTTTCAAAAGAATTCTTAGAATTTCATGGGCTTATCATAATTAATGTAGCCAATCACTTTGTGCGACTATTTTATTGATTCTATTTAGAAAAAAATTGATTAAAATGCTCAAAGTGTTTCCTAGAGGAAAGTTCTTTTGCATATTCATGTTGAGTTCTAAAGTGCAAATTCATATGTGTATAAATATAAGGCATTCATGCATTTGAGTATTCTGTTAGGTACTGTGAATTTGATGTTCAGAAAATATTTACCTGTATTCCTATCAGAATCATTTGAGAGTGACAAGACTTTTCTAGTCTGGACATTTTGCTTTTGGTAAAAATATCCATAATAGTGAACACATTTCCCTTATGGAGGCAGTAAAGTTGTTTCAAAGCCAATTTGTACTGTCTGCTTTCATGTGTAGCTGTTTTATCTTTTTTGTTTTTTCAGCTAGAACATTTTGATAAAAGCTCTCTTTTAGTAATCTTATCATTGTTTTGATCCTTACAGCACTTACTACTTGGTATGATAAGACATTCTGCTATTGGTTTGCATATTTCTGATTCTCTAGTTACTTAAGGCCACTTTAGTTTTCATTGGTTAATACAGCTTTGACACTTTCTTGACTAGCCAAGGAAAGTATTTCTCACACATGTTTGGCTAGAACCACCTTATTACAGGCATTCTGATGAAGTTTCTCTCAATAGTGAACTTATTTTCTTGATTTACAATTTCAGAATTAGTCTGTGAATTTTATATTTACAAACATATTTAATAATACTATAATATCTAAGGATATGGTAGAGAGTTGTGATTATAAAAAATAACAATTTCCCTAAATTACTAATAACATACTGATGCATTTATATAAATCATGTCTGACAAAAAGCTGGCAAATTATTGTTATTAATATTTAAGATGAACATCTAAAACATAATTTTCTTACTTATTTGTGAAGCTTTGCAAAAAATTTAGCTTAAGGGTTCAACTTTATATCTATGTTTAAAACAACTACCTATGTTTAAGATAACCTCAAAATGTAGTTCTTAATAGGTTCTATTAGATAATGATTTGTACATACTATTAAATAGGTAATTTCTAGGAAATGTGCTCATTATTGGATTTTTTTGTGTTTGACATTATAAAGTTAGTAATTTATTATTTCATACCCAGATATTATAATGTCTTTTTACTAAAGAAGTACATTGACTTAATTTGAATATTTTGATTTATGAAACACTAAGATAATTTGTCAAAATGTGATGAAGTAATTATAAGAGCATGCAATGGTCTCTTTTGGGAAGTCACTGGTACTCACAATTAATGAGGATCTTTTAACCTTACAAACCACTTTTTCTGTAGCATGGCCTCATAGGCTACTGAAGGAAACAATATGGAACACAAGAAGATTTGGGTCAAAACCCTATTTGCATCAGTATTAGCATCTTAGCAATTTATTGAAGCTTTCAATAAATTATGACTGAAATTATGTCAGAATTAATTTATAACAGGATGCAAATGAGCTTAATAAAATGTACTTTAAGAGTTTAAATTCTTTCACAATAACCATTGAAATATATTGGATATGCTAATCAAGACATTAGAAATTTTATATTAGAAGATTTACCATTCAAAATTTTAAGTATTCATGAGAAACTTTAGATGTCCATGAGCACATCTGTCATATTCATCACTGTCTTTGGTGCCTAGCACAATACTTTACCTATAACAGGCATTTAATTAAACTTGAGTACAATGAAGTGATATGGAAGCATGAATCAATTAAACAGTTAGTCTAGTAGTTGCTCAGCATCTGTATTTAAGTATTAACTCTTGTACTAATGCTTTAGTAGATATTGTTATTTCTGTCCCCCAGAGGAAAATATAGTAGTAATACTTACAAATTTTAATTTATCAAATTATCACTTAAGAAAAACAACAATTTAACTAGTACAAATGTGCTTATTTGAAAGAAGAGTTAATGCACATTTTACACTATGTTCTAAAACCTATTTTCATTTTTTTAAGCAATCTTTAAGTCAACTATAAGATAGAAACTATTATTTTATTCTCTATGTACAGTCTTACCAGCTAATGTTTTATATATTGCAAAGATATGTAATGATTCAGGTTATACTTTTTTGAAAGAATGGTAGATTTTCTCTTTTGTTCAAAATATGTTTAGCTTTTTTTTTTTTTTTGGTACCAGGGATTGAACTCAGGGGTACTCATTCACTGAGCCATATCCTCAGCCCTATTTCTTGATTTTTATTTAGAGACAGGGTCTCACTGAGTTACTTAGCACCTCACCATTGCTGAGACTGGCTTTGAACTACAATTGTCCTCTCTCATCCTCACAAAGTGCTGGAAAGGTATGTTTAAAAAGTCAAAGTAGTCTAAAAAATGCAAAGGAGAAAATAAAACAAAAAAAGGAAAAAAGTCCCATAAATATAATCTTTTTAAAAAAATTAGTTAAATTTGTTTCAGGCTTATCTCTATAAAAATATAATAATAGATAAATTTCAAAGCCTAGATTTAAACCATCAAATAAAATATACTTTACAAAAGAAAAATAAGGTCAAAGTGAAGGATGGTTACATTTTAGATAAATAAAAAGTTTTAGATTTTTTTAAAGAGATGACATGGTTTCTAAAGAAAGTGATAAAGAACTATTATGAAGAACCTCAAGATTATTATGTGTGTTTCTTTTAACAATGCATTTCAGTTCTAGGCCATGGTGAATTCTTGACAAAATGGACAAATTAACTCATTTATATTTTCCCCTTATCTTTATATATTATACTGTTAGTTTCATTTTTATACTGTAAATATATGTGCCAATTATTTGCAGTTGAAATTTTAATTCCTATCTTTATTGAGTATTGATTTTTTATAGTTACTTGTATTTAAGATCTATTCACCTCAGCATAACCATTCTTGAATTTTCAATTTGATCCATTTGTTAGTTTAATATTGTTTATCTTCACGTTTATTGTCATCTCTGTGGTATTGCTAGGTGAGGCTTGCTACAGTGTCACTTTGTTATTATTTTCTTAACAGACAAATTGCCTGCATATACATTTCTTATTGTACTCTCTTTTCAGAATTTTTAAGATGTTATTCTACTGTAATCTGAAGCTAAGTGTTTGGAAAGAGGCTAAACAAAACATTTCAAAAGTATATATATGACTTTTCTTATGTTTTTATTTAAATTCTCGTTTAAATCCTTAGTTTTACAAATTTTCTTCATTTATAATTTTAAAATATTTTCACCCATTTATCTTCTTTTTTCCCCTCCAAGGATGACAAATATGTACTTTTTTCACTTAAAATATATTCTATGTACTATCTTTATTAAATTTTTGTATGAGATTGAGTTGAATATGAAGGACACGGTTTGTAGGTGTAGTACAATAATTAACAGAGACAAACCCACATAAATATAGTTATCTTACACTAGACAAGGCACCAAAAACATCCATTGGAGAAAAGATAGCTTCTTCAACAAATGGTGCTAGGAAAACTGGAAATCCATATGCATATGCAGCAAAATGAAAATAAACCCCTATCTCTCACCATACACAAAATTCAACTAAAAGTGGATCAAAAACCTAGGAGTTAGACCAGAGACCGTGGTCTAATAAAAGAAAAAATAGGTCCAACCCTTCATCACATCGGATTAGGCCCTGATTTCCTTAACAAGACTCCTAAAGCACAAGAAATAAAAGCAAGAATCAATAAAGGGGATGTATTCATATTAAAAAGCTTCTTTTCAGCAAAAGAAATGATCAATGAGGTGAACAGAGAGCCTACATTCTGGGGGCAAATTTTTGCCACATGCACATCAGATAGAGCACTAATCTCCAGGATATATAAAGAATTCAAAAACTTAACACCAAACAAACAAGGCAATCAATAAATGGGCTAAGGAAAATTAGCCCAGAAATTTCTCAGAAGAAGTTATACAACCAATCAACAAATATATGAAAAAACATTCAATATCTCTAGCAATTAGAGAAATACAAATCAAGACTACTCTAAGAGTTCATCTCATGCCAGTCAAAATAGAAGTTATCAAGAATACAAACAACAATAAGTGTTGCTGAGGATGTAGAGGAAAAAGCACACTCATACATGGCTGGTGGGGCTGCAAATTGGTACAACCAATCTGGAAAACAGTATGGAGATTTCTTAAAAAACTTGGAATGGAACCACCATTTGACCCAGCTATCCCATTCCTTGGTCTATACCCAAAGGACTTAAAAACAGCATACTACAGTGACCCAGCCACTTCAATGTTTATAGCAGCTCAATTCACAATAGCTAAACTGTGGAACCAACCTAGATGCCCTTTGATAGATGAATAGATAAAGAAACTGTGGTATATATACACAATGTAATATTACTCAGCATTAAAAAAGAATAAAATTATGGCATTTGCAGTTGGAGAATATCATGCTAAGTGAAGTAAGCCAAACTGAAAGAACCAAATGCTGAATGTTCTCTCTGATAAGTGGATTCTGATCCATAATGAGACAGAGGGCATCGGAAGAATGGAGGAACTTTTGTCAAAGGGTAGGGGCCATGGGAGTAGGAAAGATTGTGGGATGAGATGGATGTCATTGCTGTAGGTGCATGTATAACTGCACATATGGTGCAACTCTACATCATGTACAATGAGAGAAATGAAAAATTATGCTCCATTTGTGTACAATGAATCAAAATGCATTCTGCTGTCGTGTATACCTAAGTAGAATAAATAAATTAAGAATAAAAAGAATAATTGAATGCTAAACTCAATGTTCCTACTTGATTAGATTACTATTAATTGGGTCAACCTCTTTTGTTTTTATAAAGGATAACATAGTCACTTAATGACATAAACCAAGCTAAGAGAAATGTTGTTTCTGCATTTACTTTGTTTTATAATTTCTTCTTTTTTAATATATCTCTAAAATATTCTGGTATCTGTAGTTTTGTTCATTATCTGTGAACTTTTCCAAAGTCTTATTTTTACTCAGTATGATTTGAAAGTTAGAGGAAAAACAGAAAATTGAGCCATGTTGTAGATTCATATTTATTTTGGCAATACTTACATAGGACACATCTTTTCTTATCTTCCATTCTCTGCTTCCAATGATCTAGTCTATAGATCATTATTTTTTTAGCATTTCAAATAAGGAACATTTATTTTCTCATCCTTCTGCCATAAATTTTGCCGTATCCAAATATCATATCATAATCCCTTGCAAATTTAAATTTTAATAGAATTTCTACTATCTCTACAACTTAGTTTCTAAGAAATCAAATTCTTCAGAGTTTTTCTTATTCTTATTCATTCTTAGAATTGAATGCTAAGTTCTTCGATTCTATATATTTTCCATAGCATCATACGGATATTTTCACTTTGGGAGTAGGTTTCTACTGCTCGAAAGCAAATAACCACTTGTTAGTAAGAGAATAAAAAGATTCTCTCTACTCTTAAATGTGGGAAGCCATCGATGGAAAGTATGAGGAACTTATCTCTCCGCATGGTAATTAGAGAGGAGGCAGGGCTGGCATTTCAAACTTCTTGTAGCACCCCTGCAGTTGTAAGACTGCCCAATGCATGTGCCCCGCCTTTTCCCACTCTGCTACAATAGTCCTCATTGCAACACCGAGAATGGGCATCTGGCATTAGGAACTGAGCCAGCCTACATGCGCCCAACTTTTTCCTATCCTAGTAAAGAATGTTCAGTGGAAGGCCTCTGAAGTTCCCCGATATAAATAAAGCACATGTGAGGTCGATTGTGCCCAAAGCCCAAAGCCAGAAACTAGGCGTTGGATGCTGGAAGCCAGACCCATCTGGTTTGCAGGCCCATCCTGCCCCTGATTTTTGAAACTATTATCTGGGTTCTGTGATTATTTTGCCATTTCATTTATCTTAGCATTTATTGCTCAGCCAGCTCATTCCACCTAAGGGAACCTCATCTCCACCACCCACGTAGGATGTGGATGGTACTTAAAAACAAGCAAACAACAAAAAATAAAAAAACAAAATCCCCAAACCTGGAAAAAAAATCTGGATGTTTACAAAGTTACTCAGTATGTATATCTCTTGAACTATGCGTGATCATTTTATGAATTCTTCTATATAATCTAAACTTGATCTTTGGTATTTTTTTTTTTCTACTGGAGATTGAACTCAGGGGTACTCGACCAATGAGCCACATCCCCAGCCCTATTTTGTGTTTTATGTAGAGTCAGGGACTCACTGAGTTGCTTAGCGTCTCGCCATTGCTGAGGTTGGCTTTGAACTGTCTCAGCATCCCTAAGTACTAAGATTATAGGCTTGTGCCACTGCACCCAGCTTATTTATTTGTCTGTTCTTGAAATAAAGTATTTTTGCCCCACAAGGTATCACACACCTGTCATCCCAGTAACTCAGGAATATGAGGCAGGAGAATTTCAAGTTCAAGTCCAGTCTTAGTAATATAACAAGACCCTTTGCAATTTACCAAGACCCTGTTTCAAAAATAAAATTAAAAGGGCTGAGGATATAGTCAGTGGTAAAATGTGCTTCAGTTTAATTCCCAGTACAAAAAAAAAGAAAAAAGATTTTTTTATATTAAATTATTTTGGAATAGTTTTAAGTAGTTTGGATAAGAATAAAATAAAGATTGAAAAATAAAGTGGATGATAAATAAAACAAAATTGAACATAAAATGTAGTGCCATGAAAAAAGGCAAAAGAATTCTCTTCTTCTTTTTGAGAGAATAAAAAACCCAGATTTCCGCCCACAGAAACCCATGGTGGGAGCTGGGGCTATGGCTCAGCGGTTGAGCGCTTGCCTCTCATACGTGAGGCACTGGGTTCGATCCTCAGCACCACATAAAATAAAGATATTGTGTTCATCTACAACTAAACAAAATATTAAAAAAAAAAAAAAAGAAACCCATGGTGTCTTGTGCTTCCCACTGGGCTGCAGAAGGATGCCTTAAGTGTCAGGCTATACCAGGGTAGCAGGAAAAATGGAGAAACAACAAATCCATATGAAACTAGCTTTATGGCTCCATTTAATCCAGGCAATGTCAATAATTTAAAGAAGGTTTTGAGTTCCAGTCCAGAGTTCCTGCAGACTGGCAGGGGCCACAGAGGGCCCAAATCCACCCTCAGGAAACTCCACAGATGTCCAGCAAAGGGTTGAACAGAGACTGATAGCTACCAGCCACAGGGGAATGCACACCCAGGGTAAGAGTTCCCATAGAGACCCTAGCGCGAGGCGGCCTGACCCAAGTGTGGCCTGGGCCTGCCCCAGTTCCACTCCAGAGTTCCTGCAGACTGGCAGGTGCCGCAGAGGGCACAAATCCACCCTCAGGAAACTCCACGAGTGACCAGCCAAGGGTTGACCAGAGACTGATAGCTACCAGCCACTGGGGAACACACACTCAGGGTAAGAGTTGCCTGCAGAGATCCCAGTGCAGCCTGGGCCCGCCCCAGTCCCGCTCCAGAGTTCCTCTGGACCAGCAGGAGCCTCAGAGGGCCCAAAACCACCCTCAGGAAACTCCACGGGTGTCCAGCCAAAGAAAGACCAGGGACTGTTAGCCACTAGCCACAGGGGAGCACACACTCAGGGTAAGAGTTCCACAGAGAACAGAACATACAAGACATATGGGACAGCATCAAAAGACCAAATCTAAGATTTATTGGGATAGAAGGCAGTACAGAATTTCAAACCAAAGGAATACACAATCCCTTCATGAAATAATATCAGAAAATTCCCAAATATAAAAAATGAATTGGAAAATCAAATACAAGAGGGTTACAAGACACCAAATGTGCAAAATTTCAACAGATCTACACCAAGTCACTTTATAATGAAAATGCCCAACATAAAGAAAAGGATAGAATTTTAAAGGCCACAAGAGAGAGGAACCAGATTACATATAAGGGGAGACCAATTCGGGTCTCAGCAGATATTTCAACCCAGACCCTAAAAGCCAGGAGATCATGGAATAACATATTCCAAACTCTGAAAGAAAATGGATGCCAACCAAGAATCCTATATCTAGCAAAATTGAGCTTCAGATTTGATGATGAAAATAAAACTTTCCATGATAAACAAAAATTAAAAGAATTTACAGCAAGAAAGCTTGCACTACACAGCATTCTTGGCAAAATATTCCATGAGGAGGAAATGATAACCAACAATGAAAATTTACAAAGAGAGGAACTACACTAAAGGAAAGACCATCCAAAAGAGAAAACAAGTCAAGGTAAAATCCAAAAACAAACCAAAATGACTAGAACTACAAATCATATTTCAATAATAACCATGAATGTAAATGGCCTAAATGCACCAATTAAAAGACATAGACTGAAAGACCAGATTTAAAAAAAAAAAAAAGATCCAACAATATGCTGTCTTCAAGAGACTCATCTCACAGGAAAAGACATCCACAAACTGAAAGTGAAGGGTGGGAAAAAACTTATCACTCACATGGACTCCGCAAACAAGCAGGAGTTTCCATCCTCCTATCAAATAAAGTAGACTTCAAATGAAAGATGGTGAAAAGAGATAAAGAAGGTCATTTCATACTTCTTAAGGGAATCATACATCAACAAGACATAACAATCATAAATATCTATGCCCCAAATAATGGGGCTCCTACATATATCAAAGAAATCCTTCTCAAATACAAGAATCAAATAGACCAATTACAATAATACTTGTAGACTTTAACACAGATCTCTCACCATTGGATAGATCTTCCAAACAAAAACTTAATAAAGAAACCATAGATCTCAAAGAAACTATTAATAATTTAGACTGAACAGACATATATAAAGTGTTCCATCCATCAATGAGCAAATGCACTTTTTTCTCAGCTGCACGTGGATTCTTTTCCAAAATAGATCATATGTTATGTCACAAAGCCAGTCTTAGCAGATACAAAAAAATAGAGATACTACCCTGCATCCTATCTGACCACAATGGAATAAAATTACAAATCAACGACAGATTAAAAAACAAAAACTACTCCATCACCTGGAAACTGAATAATAAGCTATTGAGTGATGCATGGATAAAAGAAGACATCAGGAAAGAGATAAAAAAATTCTTAGTGGCAAATGAAAACTCTGATACAACATATCAAAATCTCTGGGATATCATGAAGGCAGTGCTAAGAGGAAAGTACATTGCACTAAACTCATTTATTAGAAGAAGTAAAAGCCAACAAATAAATAAATTGACTCTTCATCTCAAAACCTTAGAAAAGGAAGAATAAATCAACACCAAAAAAAGTAGAAGACAAGAAATAATCAAAATCAGGGCTGAAATCAATGAAATTGAAATAAAAGAAACAAATGAAAAAATTGACAAAACAAAAAGCTGGTTCTTTGAAAAAAGAAAAAAAAAAACTGACAAATCCTTAGTAACCCTAATGAAAAGAAGGAGAGAGAATACCCAAATTACTAAAATTCTTGATCAAAAAGGAAATATCAAGACAGACATTACTGAAATACAGAGGATAATTAGAAACTATTTTGAAAATCTATACTCCAGTAAAATAGAAAACCCTGAAGACACCGACAAATTTCTAGAGGCATATGACCTACCCAAACTGAACCAAGAGGACATAAACAACATAAACAGATCAATTTTAAGCAAGGAAATAGAAGATGCCATCAAGAGCCTGCCAACCAACAAAAGCCTAGGTCCAGACAGATTCTCAGCTGAGTTCTACAAGACCTTCAAAGAAGAATTAATACCAATACTCCTCAAACTATTTCATGAAATAGAAATGAGGGAACCCTTCCAAACTCATTCTATGAGGCAAATATCACCCTGATTCCAAAACCTGACAGAGACACATTAAAGAAAGAAAACTTCAGACCAATATCCCTGATGAACATAGATGCAAAATTCTCAATAAAATTCTGGCAAATTGCATACAAAAACATATAAAAAAAATAGTGCACTGTGATGAAGTGGGATTCATTCCAGGGATACAGAGTTGGTTCAACATACGGAAATCAATAAATGTAATACATCACATCAATAGACTTAAAATAAGATTCATATGATTTTATCAATTGATGCAGAGAAAGCATTTGACAAAATAAAGCACCCTCTTATGTTCAAAATACTAGAAAAATTTGGGATAGTAGGAACATACCTCAACTTTGTAAAAGCTATCTATGCTAAACCCAAGGCCAACATCATGCTAAATGGAGAAAAATTGGAAGCATTCCCTCTGAAAATGGAAACTAGACAGGGATGCCCTCTCTCACCACTGTTATTCAACATAGTCCTTGAAACACTAGCCAGAGCAATTAGACAGACGAAAGAAATTAAAGGGATATGAATCGGAAAAGAAGAACTCAAACTAACATTATTTGCAGATGACATGATTTTATACTTAGAGGATCCAAAGAATTCTACCAGAAAACTTCCAGAATTAATAAATGATTTCAGCAAAGTAGCAGAATGTAAAATCAACCAGTGATAAACCCTCTGAAAGAGAAATTAGGAAAACTATCCCACTCACAATAGCCTCAAAAAATAAAATACTTGAGAAGCAATTTAACAAAAGAGGTAAGACCTCTACAATGCAAACTACAAGACACTGAAGAAAGAAATTGAAGAAGACCTTAGAATATGAAAAAAATCTCCCATGCTCCTGGATAAGCAGGATTAATATTGTCAAAATGGCCATACTACCCAAAGCACTATTTAGATTCAATGCAATCCCAATTAAATTCCCAACATCATTCCTTATAGAAATAGAAAAGGCAACCATGAAATTCATTTGGAAGAATAAGAGACCTAGAATAGCCAAAGCAATCCTTAGCAAGAAGAGTGAAGCAAGAGGCATCAAAATACCAGACCTTAAATTATATTACCATGCTATAGTAATAAAAACGGCATGGTACTGGCACCAAAATAGACATGCAGACCAATGGTATAGAATAGAAGACACAGAGATGAACCCACTTACATACAGTTACCTCATACTAGACAAAGGAGCCAAACATGTACATAGGAGAAAAGATAGCGTCTTCAACAAATGGTGCTGGGAAAACTGGAAATCCATATGCAGCAAAATGAAAGTAAACCCCTATCTCTCACCATGCACAAAATTCAACTCAAAGTGGATCAAGGACCTGGGAAGCAGACCAGAGACCCAATGCCTAATAGAAGAAAATATAGGCCCAAATCTTCATCATGTCAGATTAGGGCCTTACTTCCTTAACAAGACTCCTATAGCACAAGAAGTAAAATCAATAATCAGTGAATGGGATGAATTCAAACTAAAAAGCTTCTTCTCGGTAAAAGAAATAATCAATGAAGTGAACAGAGAGCTGACATTCTGGGAACAAATCTTTGCCACACACACATCTGATACAGCACTCATCTCCAGTATATATAAAGAACTCAAAAACTTAACACCAAAAATCTTAACACCAAAAAACCAAACAACCCAATCAATAAATGTGCCAAGGAGCTGAACAGAAACTACACAGAAGAAGGTATACAACTCAATCAGCAGACACATGAAAAAATGTTCAACATCCCTAGCAATCAGAGAAATGCAAATCAAAACTACCCTAAGATTTCCTCTCATGCCAGTCAGAATGGCAATTATCAAGAATACAAACAGCAATAAGTGCTGGCAAGGTTGAGGGGAAAAAGGCACGCTCATACATTGCTGGTGGAACTACAAATTGGTACAGCCAATCTGGAAAGCAGTATGGAGATTCCTTAAAAAACTTGGAATGGAACCACCATTTGATCCAGCTATCTCACTCCTGGGTCTATACCCAGAAGACTTAAATACAGCCTACTATAGTGACACAGCCACTTCAATGTTTATTGCAGCTCAATTCATAATAGCTGAACTGTGGAACCAACCTAGATGCCTTTCAATAGATGACTGCATAAAGAAATGGTGGTATATATACACAATGGAATATTACTCAGCAATAAAAGAGAATAAAATTATGGCATTTGAAGGTAAATGGATGGAGTTGGAGAATATCAGGCTAAATGAAGTAATCCAATCTCAGAGAACCAAATGCCAAATGTACTCGTTGATGAGTGGATGCTGATTCATAATGTGGGGAAGGTCATGGGAACAATAATGGAACTCTGTTCATAGGGGTTTAAGGGGGGAAGGGGCATGGGGACAGTAAAGGTGGTGGAATATGATGGTCATCATAGCCCTAGCTTTATATATGACTGCATGTATGCTGTGATTCGATATCACTTACAACCAGAGAAATGAAATGTTATCCTCCATCTGTGTACAATGAATCAAATTGCACTCTGATATCATGTAAAACTAAATAGAACAAATAAATAAATTAAATATGGAAAAAATTTTTTAAAAAGCATGTTCTTTATCACTGACATCCAAATTATGCTTTCTCCAGAGGCATCAAAAGCTTCCTCAATTATTAGCACAATCGATTGAAAATGTTGAACTTTTAGGGCTCCAAATTATGAGAACGGAATCAATTTATTATTCCATATATTAGTTTTATATTTCAAAAAGTGACATAATTTATTCAAAATAAAATCTGTAGAGAAATACCAACTAAATATTCCTTTTGAGGGACCCGAATGTTCTACATTTATGTAAACCTAGCAATTGCATGTATATAATAGCAATTTTAATTCATTCTTTGCTTTAAAAGAAAAAGAAAGTTACTATGTTATTTGGACCTGCTAGTCAGCACCAATGAAAATGTTAAAGGAGACTAAGTTGCCCAGTGTGTGTTTAGTGTTATGCTCTACCATTAATTTTGTCCCAAGTAAGAGACTAGGAAAAGTTGTAGTCATAGTAAAAAGAACCAGTAAAAATAAAATAATTTACGTCTCATCAAGAGCCAACCTATGGACCCACAAGGGTAATATTACAATGATACGCATACAAGAAAACACCAAGTAACCTTGGTCAATGTGTTCATAAAAGGAAATCTATCTAATTGCAGTAAAATCACAATATGAAGGAATTGTGTATGCAAATAGATTACTGAAATAGTATGAATTGTGTGGCTCCCAAATTCATATGTTGAAGCTGCATCTACAATACCTTAGGAACCCTTATTTGAAGATTGGGTGTTTAAAGAGGTAACTGAGGTTAAGTGTGGTCAAAAGGGTAAGCTCTTATCCACGTAACTGTATGTGGAGATAAAGCATTCAGAAAGATGAATCCCGGTGGCTCCACAGGCTAAAGCAGGAGGATTGCAAGTTCAAAGACAGCCTCAGCAAATGAGTGAAGCCCTAAATGGCTTAGTGACACCGTGTCTCAAAATTAAATTAAAAAAAAGATGTTTAAGTTAAAAATGAGGCCATAGGGTGGGACTCTATAATCCATTATGACTAATGTCCTTAAAAAAACAAGACATGCCACAGATCTCTGCATACAAAGAAAAAGAGAGGAAATGCCATATGAGGACAGAGAAAGCCAAAGAAAGAGGGCTCAGGAGAAATCAAACTTGCCAACACTTTGATCTTGGACTCGCCTCCGAGACTGTGAGAAATAAATATCTGTTGTTTAAACTGCCCAGTCTATGGAGTTTCTTATGATATTCTTAGCAAATTAATGGAATTCTAGTCTTCCCAAAGCTTTTTACTTAATTTGTATGAGTTATATTATTTCTTTGCACATATGTGCGCTCAAACCACTATTTATGGGATAGCTAATTTTCTCATGTTTGCAAGAGTCCAGAGTAGAGCAGGCATCATGCATACAAGATTTATGCAGTGGCCTAACCATTTCTGAATTCTTTAGGAACTCGGCCTTCAATTTACATGCCATAGGGTCTAATGTTTTGATTCTTATAGTGTGTGCCAAAAATTCAAGTTCATTTTGTTGAAACTCAATAGCAGAGAATAAATCTAGCAAAAGAAAAAAGGTTTGATGAATTAAATTCATAGTACTTGCATAGCTGGAGAACACATTCCCAAAGATCTCAACAATATTTCACTGACTTGGTAGACTACAAAATTTCCCAGTGTGTAACTTTACCTGAACCATTATTATAATGCCAATATTGATCAAAAACATTTGCTTAATACTACCTCCTCTTAGCTCAGTTAAGTGTAACGTAGGTGTAGGAAATAGAAAATCACTGTGTGCCCACTTGGAGTATTTATTTTCATTAATTTATTTTGTCCAGCATTGGTTTGAGACTATTAGTGATCACTGAAAAGTTACAGGTATTTTTTTATCCAAAGTCTGATATATATTGTCCATTGACAATTGGTCATTATTTTCATATGATTAAAAACTCTGGTCAAGACATGAGCATTGCTATTTTTTTCAACTTTAAAATAAAGGCTTTAAAATTCAGATTTCTTATGATATTCTTTAGCCTGAATAACAAACATTTTTGAGTACACAGAGCCAGGTATAATCCAAATCTTGATTGCCAACCATTCTTTATAGCAGTTCTGCCTATTATATATGGCTGATATATTTTGGTATATATATATATATATATATATAAATTTGGATTGAATAAGGTTACTAAATATTATTGATTTTACTTTTTTAAAGAATGTATGCAACAAGTGAGCTGTGTGGCATATGTAAAGGATGAAGGAAATCAGTAATATTGTATGTTTAACATTTGTCAGGTACTAAATGTGAAACTTTCCTACAGCTTTACATTTATTCCATCCAGGAACCTTCTAAAGCAGATATTGGCATTCTCAATTTAGAGAAGAAACTGATTCTTAGATTATGCTGACATAGTCATCAAATGGCAATTTATGGCTATCTCAAATCAGTTCTTCAAAGACCATGTTAATCTACCTTTTGTTAATTTTTTTTTTTTTTTTTTTTTTTGGGTACTGGAGATTGAACTCAGGGGCACTCAACCACTGAGCCACATCCCCAGTCCTATGTTGTGTTTTATGTAGAGACAGGGTCTCACTGAGTTGCTTAGCGCCTCACCCTTGCTGAGGCTGGCTTTGAACTTGCGATTCTCCAGTCTCAGCCTCCCTAAGTGCTGGGATTACAGGCTGGTGCCACTGCGCCTGGCTTGTTATTTCTTTGTAACTCATTGTGTTTACATGGTTCCTTGTGGCATTTGAGGTCAATGTGATCACTGAGATACAGCAATTTCAACAGTGAGCCGCCATACTATAGAAGAAATTCTTATATAATAAAGCATTTGGCCAGAAAAGCAGTGTCAGATGGACCTTGAGTCAGCACAGTTTTTTGTTTTCTCCCTACATACAATCTTAATCTACTCAACTGAATTTCTCTGTCAAAATTGTTTGTACCCTGACTGACATTATTACACAATTTCCCAATAAAAAGTTTGAGATTTTGAATTATGCAAAGCATTATCTTCTGAAGACATTAACTAGATTTTAGAAATCAGACTTTAATAATTGGAGAGATGATTATATTATGATTTAGATTTATGAAAACTATGAACAATAACATTTAGAATGCTTATGCTAGCCAGTATACTGTGACTTCACACATGTTAGGGTGGAGCAGCAGAAGAGTTTAAGTTGTTTGAGAAATAAATTCTGTATGAGTAGAAAATCATTAATATGTAAATTCACTATATTAATGCTTTACTGGCACATTCTTTTCTTATACATCCCTTTCAAAAACTCAAAAAAGAATCATTCAAGACTCAGTTGCTTGTCATTCCTTTTTGATTAGACAAAAAGCAAAGAAAGAAATAAAGGAAGGCATTGCTGGAGCTAAGAAAGCCTCCTTCAGGAGAGCTGAAAGGGGCTGTAATTAGTTCTAAAATACCATCTTAAATCCACTGTGCATATATTTTTCACACACAAAAAAAATTGAGCATTGAGACCAAAGGGCCTGGAATGTAAAATGATGCAGCTAAACTCCATTTAGAAATAGTTGTAATGCAATTCCCTGTTGTTGGATTGATTTGATCTTCTCATCTTGGGAAGAAATTGAACCCCACAATAGCACCAATATTCTCTAACTCCTCTCTTATAATTGCTATAAACTAACAATGATTGATTTTGAATTATTATCTTAAAAATGAATTAGATTAAAAAATAATCTTCCAGATTATACATGAATCTAGTCACTGTTTGTAATTAGTTCCTTTATAGAAAGTATGATGCTATCACAGGGGATTAGCACAATGTATTTCTTACAAACTAACTACTTGACTTTGCTTTGAAAGAAACTAAATATATTAGGCCTGTGGTTTTTAATCTGGATTGTCAGATTGATTAGATTGAGAGATGCCTAGGCTTCAGTGACAATTGGATGTGTTGACCAAGGTGTTTTCAGAGATGAAAGACATGTGGGACTGCAAATTGAGGGGGAAGACCTGCCCTGATTGTGGGCAGCACTATATAGTAGACTGGGAGCCCACTGGCACAACAGACAAGAGACAGCCTTGTGGATATAAGCTGAATTTTTCTTGGGTGGGTGCCTCCATTGCTGCTGCCATCACCAGTGGACATTAGTCTACAGCTTCTTCATGCTTCCAACATCAATCCTGAACAGCAATTCTCCAGGGAGTTTCCAGGCCTTCAGAAGTTTTAGACTGGGACAGCATCATTGATTCCTCTTGTTCTGAGGCTTTAGCTTCTTGGACTGAGCAGCTACTGGTTCTGCTGGTTCTCCAACATGTAGATTTATCATTGTGGGACAATAGAGCCCTTACTTTGTCATTCAACCTAATAAATCCTCCTTAATAACCATACATATGCATATACTATTGTTTTTGTTCCTTTATAGAATCTTAACTAATATGAGGCCAATTTTTTTAAGGAAAATTCCAGTCGTGAGTTAAATTATGGAAGCACTGTGTAATTAAAGTAGCAAGAATATCAACCGTAGGGGACTTGAAGTGTATCATTGCAAAGTCATTGGGTACATTTGTGAGCTTAGGTGACCTCTCTGGGCCTGATTCTTTATAACTATAAATGAAGTTCAACAAGAAGATACTCTCTAGGGAATTTTTCTCTTTGAACGTGTTCTTATATATTACATAATCCATTTTACTTCAACTAACAATCCATTTTCCACATAGGACTCCAAAGTAGCAGGAGAGTGATTAAGGGAGAGTGTAAGGAAAGACTTGCTAATAGGTGAGATGATAATTCCTTTATGTTTTCTTGCTTATAGAATATGTATGTTTTCAACAGTAGTGCTTTTTAAACTTGCATTTACATTTCCTGGATGTTTTACTTAAATGCTCACTCTCTTTCAGTAGGTTGGGGCAGAGGCCTGAGAATATGTATTGTTAACACACTATATGAGGATGGCCTTGCTGTTGGTTCTGGAGTACATTTGATTCTGATCATGAAACTAAAATATATTTTAAAATCTTGGGAATTGTTAAAACTTCAGATCCTAGGCTTAGCTCAGAGATTCAGAGATCAGGGAGGGCCCATAAATTCAAATTTCCTAGAAAGATCCTCTGATATACATGCCAGTCACCACACTCTGTATCTTTGAGAATGATTATCATAGAATCATGAAAGAGATCTCTCTACCAGCTCTTCTCCAGTTTGTTCGAGTTCTCATTCTAAACCCAATCATGGACTAATTTATTACTGCATTTGCTTTTAAATTAAGTTCGGGAAACGAGTTCTGGGATTGGCTTGTGTTAGTCTTTTCATGTCATGGATTCTGTTGTCTGATCAGAATGACAATTGAATGTGTGTAGGGCTTTGGATTTTGTTCTTTAAACTCAAATCCTAGATCTTTCTACATCTTTAATTATTTGTGATGATGCCTAAAAGGATGTATGTTGAAGTAAAACAAAAATTATGCTATGACTAAAAGAGTCTAAGAGCCTGATTCTAGTGCTATGAATCACTCATTCATTCTGTGCTTTATTCATACCCAGGGAACTGGTTGTTAGAAGTTAAATTAGACCTGGTCAACTGCATGATGGGTGGGAGAATTGCCAATAATGAGAATTAATCATCAGGTTTTATAGAGATACGTCTAAGTTCTCTGACCCTAAGGAAAATGAATAAAGTAGTTGACCTGCCTATTTCATTTGTGGGCATCATGTAAGAAAATACGAAATCAACTTGACATGTGCCTGTGGTTCTGTTGGATAACAGGGAAGATAGATAGTTTAAATAAAGTCATTTTATTTTGGAGACAAGGGGAAAAGAGTGTCAAAATTTCATGTAACTAATTTGTTAGAGATAAAATTTGTTAAATTATGTTAAACACATTAATGAACTTCTTTGTTTCTGTATATCTGTGCCAAAGACCTTCTCTTCCCCTTCTCATGTTCATCTATGATATTTTATTCAGCCAAATATTTATTGATCCCCAATAATATACCACAAACTTGTATGAACTCTGGGGTGAAAGTAAGGAACAATTAAATTAAAATTGTTCTGAAGTATATTATAATATCCTGTTTGGATATGTTTTAAGAAGGGGGCAAACAAATTCAGAAAATAATCTTTTAGTATGTCAGCAGATGTGATGAAAATTTCCATGGAGGAAAATAAAGCAGCTGAAGAGGATAAAGCATGTTGAGATGAGATTGACTACAGTTTGTCACTGAAAATGTGACATTTGATCAGGGAACCAAGAAAGATGAAAAGAGACCTCTGTAGTTATATGCGCCCTATCAAGTTTTCCACATAGATAGGACAAATACCCTCATGCATGTAGTAAAAACAAACCAAGCAAACAAAAACCCAACAACAATAACATCAACAAAAAACCATCAGTGACAAAAAGATCATTGTGGCTAGACCACAGGGTGCAAAATGGGGGAAACATATTCTTTTGAAACTCTGTGTGACATAGTAAAGATTTTCAGTGTTACTGTGTCTGAAATAGGCAGCCCAGGAAGTTTTGAATAAAAGCATCATGTGCTATTATTTTCATTTCAAAAGGATCACTGTGGTTCATGTGTTGAGAATATATACTTGAAAAGGAAGAAAAGAATCAGGAAGACAAATTATAGTAGGTATTGGACAACTACCATTTAAAGATCAAATTTAGAGAACTATTTGCTCTGTAAATGAAATTTTATTGGAAGATAGACATGCTCATTTGATTGTATAGTATTGACTATTTTCATACACGTGAGAGCTAGGTTGTTCCAACAAGGACCTAAGGCCTACATACCTTACTCACAAAACTTACTATCTGACCCTTTACAGAAAAATGTTTGTACATCCCTAAACTTAGAAGTTCATTGCAATAATTCACCTGAGAGACAACAATGGCCTGTATCAGGGTAGGAATAGTGGAGATGATGAGACATATTCAAATACTGCATATGTTTTGAAAGTAGAGTCAAAAGAATGTCCTGCAGGTGGAAAGTACAAAAGAAACATAATTATCATGAGTAACTTTTTTTTTCTTAAGCTTGTGCAATAGGAACAGCAAATTTGCCACTTAATTATTTGAAGATTTGGAAGTATAGTTTGTGAGTTCAGTCTTTGAGATTCCTTACACATGACAACAGCTATATCTAATAGGTAGCTACACATATGATCTTGGATTTCAGCAGAGAGGTATAAATTGTTGATACAAATTTGGACACTTGGGACATATAGATGTATTTATAACCATGGATGAAATCACAGGGGTGGGATGTTATAGAAGAAGAGATTCTAAGTAGTTTAGAACTGTGGTTTGGGTTTTCCAGATATTGAAGGTCATGCATATATGGTAAAAGTAAAACTAGTGAAAAAATAATAATAAATGAGAAGAAGCAATTAGCGCAATAGGGAGGGAGGCAAAAGCGCACAAAATCCTTGAAGTCTCAAAAAGAAGGTCAGCAGCAGCCCAGTAAACTGCTGCTTTTTTAGGTAAGATTATGATAGAGAACTTATCGCAGGCTTTGAACAAATTGGAAATCATTACTAACTTTGATGGATGTTTTGGTGGGATCTGAAGTGAAATCCTGCTTGGAATAGATTCAAGAGAGAATGAGAAAAAAAGAACTGAAGAAACCTCTTAAAGAAAAGGAAATTGGAAGTTTTCCTCCAAATGAAATAGAGAAAATTGCAGAAGTATAGGATATTAAGGATTTTCCCCATTTTTGTTAAAGGTGGAAGAAATAGGATACTTATATGCTACTGGGATAATTTAGTCAAAAAGGGAAAATATTGATAACCAAATAGCATGGCTTTGCTATTTCCCTCAAAAGTTTATGTGTTGGAAGTATAACCCCTAATTCACATGCTAATGTTCTTGGAGGTGGGGGACTTTGAGAGGTATTTAGGATTAGATAAGGACATGAGGCTGGATTCCCCTATGGAGGCATTAGTGGCTTTATGAAAAAGGAATAAGGACCTGAACTAGTACTGTTGCTGTGGCTTGCCATGGAATGACCTCCATTATGTCACAGTGTAGTTGAAATCTCTCACCAGATGTTCAGCAGATGCTAGCACCATGCTCTTGAACTTTTCAGCCTCCAGAAACACAAGCCCCATACTTCTGTTACATATAGGTTACCTGATTTCAGATATTTTGTTATAGAAACAGAAAATGAAGCCGGGCGTGGTGGCACAAGCCTGTAATCCCAGCACTTAGGGAGGCTGAGACGGGAGAATCATGAGTTCAAAGCCAGCCTCAGCAATGGTGAGGCGCTAAGCAACTCAGTGAGACCCTGTCTCTACATAAAATACAAAATAGGGCTGGGGATGTGGCTCAGTGGTCGAGTGCCCTTGAGTTCAGTCTCCAGTACCAAAAAAATAAATAAATAAAAAGAAAATGAATGAAGTCACCATGAGAAAGAAAAAGAAAAAAACTTTCTAAAGCAAAGGTATTCAAATGGAAAGGATGTCCTTCAAAGGGAACACGGACTGTTCAATCAAAATATACTAACCAGTGAATAGAGAGGAGTGTAGCAGCTGGGGACATTCTCATCTAATTGCTTCTTTTAAAGTTTGTTTCTTTCCTCCTCCTCCTCCTTCACATAGGAAGAAGCAATGGCAGGATGAAGGGAAAGAAGTCCTGTCCTGCAGGTACAAGGATAGAGTAGATCTTTAAAGAGTAGAAAGTAAACAAACATTCCCTTAAAAAAAGGACAATAGACTAGGGGAATGCAGTAAAATTGTTATGCTGTATCTTGGGCTAACATTCACAACAAAACATGCAATAGGAATACTATAAGTGAGAATATTCTAAATATTCAACAAGAGGATAATAGTAAGGTGAATAATAGCTCCAAACTTTTAGCAAATGGACCATTGTGCAATCATTAAAATAATTTTCTATGATGTTTACTACCAAGAGAATCTCCATGTATGAAAAGAAAACTTTATGTCCTATATTATTTTATTATGTGATTTGACAAATGGCATAGACAGTAAGACTCAATAGTCAGATGCCTGTTAAGTGATCAGACAACACTAAAAGTCTAACTTATTTCAAACAAATTATCACATGGCTAAAATTTGCATTTTAAGTATTTATATTATACTCTAATTGAAATTTAGTTTTATTTTTAAAATGTTCATTTATTAAAATTTAAAACAATTACACATATAAGTATCACACATCTTCTACTTGAACAAATGGTTCAACCAAAGTATATAACTTTATTTACACTAGTTTCATTTCTTTTTTACATTCCATGCTAATCATCCTAAGATCTACTGTGTTTCTATGGAAACTGTTCCTGTAATTCAATATTTTTGCCATACTTTTGCAGAAACATTACTCAGCTTTTTGTCATATTTAAATTCGATAAGTGTACCAATGAAATTTTCATGCATATCACTCAAATTATTAACATTTTAATTCTTTCTTTGAAAATATCAAATACCAATGTTAGAAATAAAGAGACTTTGAACAATGATGAAGTTTTTGCAAAACTAAATGGAATGAATTTCAGGCAATAAACAAAATTTAAATTTAGAGCTACTCACTCCTCTGTAATGATTTCTTTAGTAAAAATAGTTTCAACTTTTAGGTTTTAGCTTCAAAAGACTTTTAAGTTACTGTCTACACAGGTGGTTTACCTCTTTTTTTCACGTACTTAAATGATCTTACATAATCCCATGACCATCAGTAGTACCTATATGCTCGTGGTT
The DNA here is from genome assembly GCA_004024805.1 of Geosciurus inauris. Taxonomy (NCBI): domain Eukaryota; kingdom Metazoa; phylum Chordata; class Mammalia; order Rodentia; family Sciuridae; genus Geosciurus; species Geosciurus inauris. Next base: position 79,613 of record PVHX01000950.1, read on the forward strand.
TCCAGACTTATATCTTTAGTCTAGGTATCTTCTAAGGTTCATTAACATACATTTAATTATTTTGGCATCTTCCTTAGAATAATTCAAGAATAACATGTTCAAAACATCATCTGAGCTTTTGCCACATCTACTATGAAAATGAAGATCATTCATAGCAATCAGATTTTCAACATTCCAGAAAATGTTGACATCGCACTGAAGGAATTCAGCAATTTTGAAGGAGCCATGAGAAACTCTGGAGAGACTTCAATCACATTAATGTAGAGGTTGGTCTCCTTGGAAACAAAAATCTGGGGTGAAAAATAATGGGAAAATAGAAAGGAACTGGCTACTTCTTGCACCAATTGTGGTCATGGATGGAGTAGTCCAGGATGTTACATTGGGCTTCCATTACAGGATGAGATCTGTATATGCTTTCTTTCTCAACAACATCATTATTGAGAAGGTGAGTCTTTTGTTGATATTGAAAATTTCTTAGTAAAATGGGTTCAAATGAGGCCATACATTGCTTGTTCTGCATCGTAAGTCTTGAAAAATAAGTTAATTCTTAAAGAAAAGAATATTTAGCTTGTATCACATCCAACTGCTTTTATTCATTAAACCACAGAAGTTAAAAACAAGGATATCAGAAAAAATTTGATCTCTTACATTTTGTGTGTTTGATAAAGGAAGAGTTTGGAGTTTGGTAAGATCTAAGAGTTGTTCAGTTACAGAAACCACAAGATACTCATGATTCCCAGAACTCATTCCTGATTCTTTGAATATGCAATTAAAAGCCTGTATTGGAGAATAAACAAAAAAAAAAAAAAAAAAGAAAGAAAGAAAAGCAAAACAACCAAGCAACCTGATCATCTTATTTATGCCTCTACTCTCAAGCTATTAGCCATTTTTACAATGGCATCACCACTTTCTTAAGCTTAGAATCATCCTTAATTTCTCTCTTTCTCACAAAACTATATTTACTCAATTAAAAAATTCTTTAGAGGTCTACCCTAAAATGTATATTATTCTGGAAATGATAATAGACTTATATCAATATCTTTGTTCTTTAACAAAGAAAATCATTTCCTTCTACTTTCTAGTTCAAGTTCCAATCATCTCTAGCTTTTATGATTGTCACAAGAGCCTTCTAAATAGTGTGAATATTTTCCATATTCTCAGTAATTTTTCTACAATATTGATCATTTTAAAGACCATTCAGTTCACATCACTTTCTTTTTTGAAACCTCTCAATCACTTTTGGACATGCTAGAGTAAAATTGAAACTTTTTATCACGGTCTGCAACACACTATGTGATTTGATTAGGCTCTTCATTTCCACCTATCATTTTCCCACAGACTTTTTCTTCACCTGCACTGTTGTTGGAGATAAGGAGTTGCTCTAGGTATAGGTCCTTTGTATCTATGCTCACATTTACCTGGATGAATTTCCCACAGAACTTTTTATTCTTCAGGTCTCCAGTAAATGTCACACCCTAAGAGAAATGTTCCATAATCATCTTATCTGGGGTAGATTTCCTATCTTTGAATATGTGTTTTCTCCATCTAAATATCTGCTTATTTCTCCTCTAGAAACTTCCATACTCTTGTAGTATCTTGTTTATTCATGTGTTTCAGTCCTATTTTGAATTTCACCAATTTGTCAGTTTCTCACAGAAACTCCAATACCTATCATATACCACACTCTATAAATAATTTTTGAATGAATGAATGGATTAATTAATCAATATACTATTTTACTCCTTGTAGAAGATATAGTTGAATTCATAGTTTATAAATTTGTTAGTTTCCCCAAGCACTCAATTGATATTTAGATTACTGGTGATAAATGCCTTCTCAATTTTTTTAATTGCATTTTTGGTATGAAATAATTCTATTTTGAACAATTTTTAGAATCGTTTGGTGAAAACACTTCTGTTTTTTTGCCTTATTTCTTTCTTATCCCTGCAAATACTTACAGAAAAATTAAGCTGGATATCCCTAGCTGTTTCATTCTCAATCAAGGCCTTGTCCTCTGGGTAGATACTTACCCTATCTTAAACAACCTCTGAACAATTTTAATATTATAGATATCAAAATGCAAATTTACATAGCAAAAGAGGTTTCTTTATCTTCTTCACACCATTTGCACTGACTGGTAGACATAAATTTGTAAAAGTGAGGAAAGATAAGTAAAACCTGAGCTTGAATCAGGGGAAAAGGAGTTTAATCCAAAAAGCTCATCTCAGGTGGCTGGAATCACAGTACGAGTCAGAGCATTTATTATGAGGCCCTATAGTCAGCTAAAATAGATCATGTTTTTATATCACCAACCATTCCTTAGGCAAATAAACATGACCACACTCAATTTTCATTTTAGAGAATGACATTTCCAAACTTCCAGTGAACTTTAACACAACTTTCAGAATCTCACAGAAATACCTAATCAAAAATCATGTCATGGGGCTGGGATTGTAGCTCAGCGGTAGAGCGCTTGCCTTGCAGGTGTGAGGCCCTGGGTTCGATCCTCAGCACCACATACAAAGCAATAAAATAAAGACATTGTGTCCATCTACAACTAAAAAAAAAAAATTTAAAAAAAAAAAAATCATGTCATACCTCAACTTTCTAACATTGAAATCATTAAAATTAAATTATCTTTGGGAATTTAGTAAATTTATGCAGAAATATCTGCTCAGTTATCCTTTTATGTCACAGTGAGCATTAGCCACATTCCATTTCAGATTCTTCTCTATAATCTGATGGGCCAAGTGGACAGAGTTGGAACCCACTGTTGAGGTCACCTTTCTTGGCTATATTAACCCCTGTAACAGTTCAACAGAGGAAAATCACATTTGCTCTATTATTCTATTTATCTATTTCTTTATCTACCTATTTATTAATTTATTTTTTATTTAATCCATGAAGAGGTACTGCAGAACTACTGAGGAGACAAAGGATGGTGAACCAGACATGGTAACTTTCTCACTGATCTATACTTTGCAGTAGCTGACAGATGAAGAACTAGGAAGGGAGTACCACAAAAACACTAAGTACCAAGTAGCCTCCCATCTACCCATTTTCAGGAAAACTCAAGAGTGTGGTATGCAGGGAAAGGATAACCTGAAGTCTGTGATGATAAAATACTTCTGAGGAAACAGGAAAAGGGAAGGTATGTTTATAAATTAGAATGTGAGAGAAATAGGGCTGAAGCAAGAGAAAGACAGATGAGGCCCTGACTGGGCAGTCTGTCCTTAAGAAAGTGAAAATGAGTGTCATAAGGATGATGATTTTTTGAACTAGTTCTCCTAACAATAATAATGATAATAATTTGTTTTTATTATTTTGGTCTCAAAGAGCTTAAAAACTTTACACCAAAAAATCTAATAACCCAACTAATAAGTGGGCCAATGAACTAAACAGACAGTTTTCAAAAAAAGAAATACAAATGGCCAACAATTCATGAAAAATTGTTCAACATCATTAGCAATCAGAGAAATGCAAATCAAAACTACACTGAGATTTCATCTCGTACCAGTCAGAAATGCTGTCATCAAGAATACAAATAATAATAAATGAGAGGATGTGGAGAAAAAGGATGTGGAACTATAAATTAGTACAACTGCTATGGAAATCAGTATGGAAGCTCCTCAAAAGACGAGGTATGCAATTACCAAATGATCCAGCTATACTGCTTCTTGATATTTGCCCTAAAGAATTAAAGTCATCTTACTACAGTGATATGTGCATACTCATTTTATAGCAGCACAATTCACAATAGCCAAACCATGGAACCAGCCTAGGAGTCCACCAATGGATGGATGGATGAAGAAAATGTGCTATATATATGCAAGAGAGTTTTATTTAGCCATAAAGAAAAATGAAATTATGGAATAAGGAAAATAGATGGAATTAGAGACCATAATGTTAAGCTAACTTAGTCAGAGTCAGAAGGCTAAGGATCTTATGTTTTCTCTGATATGCAGAGGCCACAGAGAAAAAAGGAAAACAAATGAGGAGGTGGATGTCCTAAAATCAAAGGGAGATCAGTAGAGAACAGAGATTAAAGGGTGGGAGATAGGGAGAGAGTAGGAAACCCCTGGGAAGTGATATTGGCTAAATTATATTGTTGTATTTTGTGCTTGTATAAATATGTAACAACAAAGCCTATCAATATATACAACTATAATGCACCAATGAAAAATGCGGAGGAAAAAAAAATGGAAGAGCAGATTTGCAGATATGAAACTGAGGAGAGTGAGAGTGAAAGTAGTCATCCCCATTGCCAGAGAACAGTTGACTAGGCAAAAAGTAAGGGAAAAACTTTCATCTTAGTCGTCTTTTCTGTCTTGCTCAATTGATGTTATGGTTTAGATGTGAATTGTCCCCCAAAAGTCAATGTGTGAAACAAGGCAAGGAGGTTTAGGGGTAAGATGATTGGGTTATGAGAACCTTACTCAATCAGAGAATTAATCCCTAATAGAGATTAACTGAGTAGTGAATATAGGATAGTAGAGTGTGGCTGGAGGAGGTGGGTAATTTGAGGTATGCCTTTGGGGAATATATTTTGTCCTTGTTGAACAGAGCATGCTCTCTCTCTCCCCACCCCTCTCCTGCCTGGTAATGTCCTGAGCTACTTTCTCCCATCACACCTGTCTGCCATGATATAAGCCTCATCTTAAGCCCTGAGGAATAGAGCTAGCCTTCTATGGACTGAGACCTCTGAAACTATGAGCCTCAAATAAAATTTTCTTCCTCTGATTGTTCTTGTCAGTTCTTTTGATCACAGTAGTGAAAAAGCTGACTAAAACAACAACGTTATAGTTCCAACATAGAAACAACCAGTTGTTTTTCAGGGGTTTTAATGCAAGTGTTTGTTTCTCACTTTGAAAGGTACATAACAAATTTTTCAAGGTTCCCTGAGAGGAAATTTCATAGCAATACTTGTCCTCCCAAGTAGTGTGTAAGGCTGTGGCATTAACAGTTAAAAAAGGACAAAGAGAATCCTCATTTTCTAGTTTCCCTTTAGTATTAGAAAAGGCTGAAGAAAATAGTTGGGATATGGTCTGGCTTGTCTCCTCACCTAAAAGACTACTACATGGTAAAAGAGCTCCACTTACAAGGACAAAGAAGGAGAGCCATTTTGCCTGACAGACACTGAATGAAGACCCTGGATGTGTCAGAACAGTAGCCTACATTACAAAGAAGGAAACAAGACTCAGGTTGTAATTGCCATAGACATCTATATTCATTATCATCAGGGCATTAGTGCAAAGAGTAGTGCCACTGGAACTCAGGACTTAGCACAAGAATGCAGAGGGAAATTAAAGACATAGGATTGAATAAAATAATCTCTGAAGAATATCAGAATGAGAAAAAGGAGGCATGGACCAGAACTGAGTTTCGAAGCAAGCTTTACAAAAGAAAACTGTATTCTAAGAAGTGTTCAACTATATTGACTGCTACCCATGAATGACTGAAAATCACCAGACCTGGGATTTGGAAGTCATTAGTGGCCTTAATGAAAACAGATTTTGTGAAGAAGAGAGCAGTGCAAGATAGAATGAGGTAGCTGTTTAGCATGTGAGAGAGTGAAGGATGGATAAGGAAACAGGCAGCACAATAGGCAGGCTTTTAAATAATTGGACAATGAATGGGAGCAAAATTCAGTGATTTTTAAAGAACAAAATGGACAGAGCAAGAGAGGGTTTATTTTTATTTTTATTCTTATTTTTTTAATTTTAAGAAAGGAGTCCTGAGCAGTTTAGCTGTTTCAAGGATGGAACTAGGATTTAGGGATAGTAGACAATAGTCCTCATGAACTCTCCATTGACCCCAAACTGAGCAGGAAAGACATCATAACCCGTGTTTTGCAAATAAGAAAACAAAGAATTTGATAAACTGATTTGCTGATGATCATAAAGCTGATGACTTGATTAATTTGGACAAGAAGTAAGACTTTCTTATGCATATTGTTATTGTTCTTCCAGTGTATTTAATATCTTCATTCAGACAATACTGGATGCTTGGACTGTTTAAATGATTCTAACATTCCATCTCATTGCATTGAATTCACAGACTTCTAAGCTCTTTGGAGTCCCTGAGTGACAAATATGTGAGATTATTGTGATCTTGCACATGAGGGAGTAATGATTGTCACTCCTGTTGCTATTTTATGAATATCTGAGAGTTGTTCGCTTCAAGTACAGAGGGAAACTGCATTTGCTTTTTCAATCCTAGAGGAGAGAAAAAGAAGAAGCTCAAATGAGGGAAGAATGTGAAAACTCTTTCAAGGTAGAGGGAAATTAAAGACTTTTTCAGTTCTTGGCTCTGGGTCAATTGATGAGCAAGAATCTCTTCCTTTTTTACAAGTTTGGATGAAACTATAGTGTGATCTTTGATAAATGTAAGACAACTAGAAGGAGAAGGCCATTGACATCATGGGCATCAATTTTTAATAAAAATAGCTAATAGCAGATAAATTTACTGAGTTTTAGTTCTATGTCAGATATACCAGCATTAGAACACTTAAATTCCTTGCTGAATCCTTCCTGTATTCTCAGGTAGAACATATGTTATTCATATTATGAATTAGGACTGTTTTCAAACTCTCACTGTCAAGCAATAAGAATTTTGGCAAGTTATTTAAACCCTGTGCCTCAATATTCTTATCCATGAAATTTGAATGAGAATGATAATAATAATTCCTTATTAGGGTTGTTATGTGGAACAAGTTAGTTAACATTTGAAAAGTGTTCAAAACCTCATGGTAAATAATACCTAAGTGTCTATAAAATAAAACAATCATCTGAATTTAAAGCACATATTATTTCTTCTCCACCAGCACAGAACTACTATCAATTTCCTTAATCTCCTCTGGGAATTGGTAATGTATTTTCCCAGAGAAATGTAAGCAATTATAAATATTTTAATGGTATAATTCAAATAAATTACAGATTAAATAGAATTTTGGGACTACCTAAGGAACTAATAATGATCATGTATCACAGTAGAACCTGGAATATATGCTTTTATTAGAAGCAAAACAAGTATAATATCAACAAAATATTTCTTGGTTTGGAGAGTGCTTTTTGATTAAGTATACAAAATGGGAAGAAACTGAATTCCTTCCTGTGAGTTATCAGTCAGAGAGGTTACCCATCCCTATTACCCAGTTTAGTTTAATTAGAGCTTAATAGACCTGGAAATGCACTAGGAAACACAGGCAGTGAAAATAGCCCTTCTTTCCGATAATTTTTTTTATACTCTTCTACACTGAATCATAGGGAAAAGAGGTGGTTTCTGAGTAACTGAATTCATTTAAACTTGTACTGGACTAGCAAAACTGTTTTGTTTTTGACTGCTAACCACATCTATTTTCACAAAATCCAGAGATCTCCCTGCCTCAACCAAACAAGTGACTTTTATCAATTGAATTCATATATGTGAAAAAAATTTATAATAGTGTTGCTATTTCTTATGTTTGAGTATTGTCCTGGGCCAACAGGTCCTGAGTTTACTCTGAATTATTCTATAAGTAGAAATAAACCTGATAAACTACACAACCTTGAAAAATGAGGTGGTTTGCCTGCATTTAAAATATCTGTTTTGATGGATGGTACCATGAAGATCTAGATAAGAGAGAAGAAGATGATAGAGAAGACTAGTAGAACCTTGAATGAATAAAATATATTTTTATCTTTGGAAAGTCTCTCAGATGCCCAACACATATTCAATAATTCCTAAATATCTGATTTCACAGAATAGGGATAAGTAAACATACATCATTTTTAACTGACATATTGCATAGAATAATTTCATTAACAATAAATCCCCTAATATATAAACTTTAGACATCATTACCCAAGTATAAGAACACATTAACAATTTTAATGGCATAGTCTTATTCATGAGGCACACCAGAAATATGTGTACTTCAAATATTTGCATGTAGATGTTCTCTCTAACCTAGATACAGTAAATTCTTAAAAAATTAGTGTGTACCTGAATATACTGGGGTGAGTTAAGACAAGGCATTGTTAATTTCTACTTATACTTCCAATTTCCTCTTTGCCTGGCTTGTCTCCAAGATTCTAACCCATATGGGTCACAACCAAGTACTTCTTTGCTCCCAGCTTCTGGTTGGATTTGGTCAACAGGCAGCACTAATAGAAGATCAGAAGGAAGAAGGAAAGTGATGTAGAGGTATTTATTGTCCTGGTTATCTCTGTCCAAGTTGTGGTCAGCTGGTTATGTCCCTTTAGGAAAGGGCTATAACTTCTGTCAGGAGGCACTTCCCGATGGTAAGTTATCTTTGCTAGGTTCTAGTGATAGCCTTGTGAGAAGAGGTGTGAGAGGAGGTTACTAATGGAAGTGAAAGATATAAGAGAAGGACTAAGTCAGGATGTTAGGGCCCTGACTTTGACCTCCTTTGATCTTCATACACCTTGTATTTTCAGACCCAGTGTAAAACTTTTTCCCAGCTTTTATTAGCCTCAATATACTATATTACCTATTGATCATGTCTCAGACCTTGGACTACTCTTGAAAACAATCCCTTTAATATAATATCCTCAGATCACCCCATTTGTTCTCTTTTTACTTCCTCCCTTCCTTCATCTGTGGTAGGAATCCAATCCAAGTACCTTACACATGTAGCAGGTACTCTGTCATTGAGCTACATCCTCAGGCCTCAAATTGCCCCAGTGAACCTGTTAAAGAGTGGAGAATAAATTCTTCAGTTTACTGAGTTTTGGGATAATAACTTTAAATGTCAACATCACCTCTTGCTTGCCTTTTTGCAGGCATTTCTTATTTCTCCTTTTCTTGTGCTCTACAAGGGGAACTTCAGCACGGCAACCACAATAATCTTGCTAAAATGTAAGAAAGACATGCTCAAAGATTTTAGAGGGCTTCAAATTTAAATGTCCAAGAGATCTCCATGGCCTCAGGGCCCTAACATTCTGACTTTGTCCTTCTCTTGTTTCTTTGACCTCTGTTATAACCTCTTCTCATGTTCCACTGCTATGAACTTTTTGCTGTTTCTTAAAACAGACAGAACCGAATGTTCTGTGCCTCGAGGATCTTGGCACTTTGTCTTCCTGCTGCCTGTACTGCCCTTCCTTTTGGCTTCTTCATTCACTATCTGAAGATCTTTGCTGAAATTCTGGCTTCCAAATTAGGCTTATTCTGATCACTATTTAAACAAAAGCCTATCATATCCAGAGCTCTTACAAAGTGATCTGCCCCCCCGCCCCCCCATGAAGTACTTACCATTAACTAGCATAATTATTTTGTGTGGTGTTTAAAAACTGTAAATTGCATAAAATTGCTTGTTTTTGTTTTGTCTGCATACTCTGAATCTATCCAATGGCTCCTGGCCATTAGTAGGAACTTAAAAGCTACTGATTGCAGGAATAAAGGTACAGATTTCTCAACAGAGTTCAGTTACAATTCTTCAGGTCACAATATAGTTTTAGTATAGTATATATTAGCCTAAGTAAATCAATCATTTAATAAATGTTGTTGACATTAACAGTTCTATGCTGAAAATTTCATTGCCCTGATGCAACTTTTTCATAAACACAAATAGGCAAATTATAAATCTTAATTTACCCTTAAATCAATATTTGAAAAAAAAGTAACTAAAGGGAGACAGTGAACCTGGATTATTGAATTAGCCCTAACTAGCAATTTACACTATATAACCTAAGGCAAAGTTACTTTATTTTTCTGTCTCCAGTTTTCTTAGCTGTAAGATTAGGGATAGGATTAGATGTTTCCTAAACTCTATTCTTATTCTGATATTCTGAGAGGTGGTTGTTTTATAAAATGTCTTTTCAACATGTTTATATATTTTAAAATGTCATCTAAAATTATAGTGTAATCAATGCTAAGTGTAAAGACTAGATGACCAGAAGAAGATGAATTAAAGCTGCTCGGCAAGGCTTTATTGAAAATACACGCTCTCGGGCCGAATCCTCCCATCCATCAGTGTGTGTGCCGAATCCTCTCGTCCATCAGAGTGTGTCCGGGAGAAATGGCACTGGGGCTTCAGTGTGTAGATAATTTCAAAAGGCCCAGTCAGGAAGGGGAGGGCTTGGGGGAAGGAAGAGAAGGCCAGAGTCCTTCCTAGATAGGTCAGGAAAACCCGCTGATTGACAGGAGGTGTGTCTACTGCTGATGTCAGCGTCTGGCTGGCCGCTCCCGCAGCTCCCGTGACCGGTCCCTCTAATTGGACATCCTGGACCCTGATCCAACCTAACATCCTGGCCTTTTTGATGATATAGGACAGCAGATTTGGTCTGGCTACTTCGTGCGGGATTGGGGGTGCCGAGAGGGGGAGATGGCTCTGGTGTTGGTCAGGCAGGGAGGCAGATGCAGGGGTGTGGGAGCCTCTGGTTGTCAGTCATGTTGCTTGAATGTAGAAGCATTACCTGTGGGTAGGAACAGAGGCTTGGGAGAGATTACTGATTAGTAGAAAAGGAAGGGGGCTGCTGAGAAATTTTGAGTTTGGTGGGAGTCCAGTGTGATGGGAGTCCAAGGCTGGTCAGTTCTGTAATGAAATTTGTTTAAGTTTTTAAGTAGCAGTTACTGTACAATCAAGTCCTCTTGCCTTAGCCCAGAGGCAGTGAATGGGGGGCCAAGGAGAGCCCTTTTTGCCCTAAAAAGGGAGGTGGTAACAAGTCATGGTAATTTAGCCTCGCTGTACAGTTAATTGAGTCAATAGGAATCACAGTTATGATTTAAATCTATATAGAGGAAACAGTCTGAAATGTAGGAAGTATAAGGGTTGAGAATTTGTCCCCACAACAAGGCTGGAGAGGACAAGGCATGTAAACATAGTATTTAGTTTTTAATGTCACAGATGTCTATCATTAAACTATTTTAAATGCCCAGGAATGACTGTGTTCTTGGTTTTGCTAGGTGTTTAAGATGAAGCAAGTCAAATTGGCTTTTGTTCTTACCTATTGTTAAGAGTCACCTTTTGGTCTCCTGGGAGGCATCCTTGAGGAACTTGAGGGCAGCTTGTTTGCTCTGCTATTGCCATCTGCGTTAGGATAGGTTGAGGTCTGGTGCTGACTATGTGGCTTCCCCGGGAAGCATGAGAGATGGTTTCCTCTCTCTTCAACCTTCCTGTTCACCGTATAACATTTGATTGTCTCTTTAATTCTCTAATGGTCTCAGAAATCTCCCTGATCAGGAGGTCCTGCGGCCCAGAGGTGTAGAGCACTTTAGAGAAGTTTCCTCATTCCTTGGATTCAGATTGACTCAGAGGGCAAGAGCCAAATATTGGTTTTCTTGGCCCTTTAATTTAATTTTAGTTTTTAAGTCTTGATCTTAAACACTCAGCAAGCCAATCTCATCAGTGTTAAAGTAAGGGTACTGGGCTTTAAGTTTAAGGTCTATCCTATATGTGGTGGCTGATTTATCTTAAAATAATTTGGGTTGGTTGTTCTTGAAGTAGTACCTCTCTAAAACATTAACAGGCAATAGAGTTTAAGGAAAATATAAAATAAAATTAACAACAGTAAAAACATATTTAGTTTGTGTAATAGCTTTCTCAAATTTTGGCTGAGTTACATATTATATCCTTGTTTGAGGTCCTAATGATCTTTACAACAAAATCAATCCTTTGAACATAACTTTAAATGAACTGGAATCTCACCTATTCTGAAGCCATTGTAGTAAGCTGGGAGATAGGACTATTTCAGGTAGGACAGGGCTCTTTGCAAAACCTTAGCAGAATATTAAGTAGATTAGCTCCTCATTTATTTAAAGATCATTCTGATGTAAAAATAACTTAAAGCCTTATCTTATTGATGATAGGTACAATTATAAAACATTAAATGATATAAATAAATACCATATAAGTTCAGTTTGGAGAACATCAGCTTGGTATAATGCTCTTTTAAAACATTCTATTTTAAAGTTTGTATATCTGAAAGAAATGAACACATTTAATATAAAAATAGAACTAGTAGAACCATAATTACATTGATGTTATTACATTAAGTTTAGTTCTAAAAGACAAATTTAGATTTTAACTTTTTGTTTAATTACAGTTGTAAACCTTTTGATCAGAAATATTCTCTTTCATTTAAATAAATACCATATTTAGAATCTTTAATTCCTTCTGTTCATATCCCAAAGCAATCCTTGTAAATTTTTTTGGAACTTAGGCAACAGTAGAAACCTTTGAAACTTCATATAGGAATCTATAGACCTTTGTGTTTACTCAATTTAAATGGAAACTTTTAAATCATGTGAATTAAAAATATTTGGATCCATTTTTTAGGTTTAATTGATGAGCATTCATTATCTGTGCCAATTTTGATACCAGGTACATAGAAGTTAAGAAAAGAGTCTTAGGAAAAAAAAAATGACACGGCCGGTAAAAATAAAAAAATGTAGGGTAGTTGGTTTGGAAGCCCATAGATGAGTGAGAGAGAGCTTCGCTGGTCTGTGGCAGCTGCGCCAGTCCATCTGAGCAGCTCATGGACTGAGCGAGAGATGCAAGAACGCAGGGTGGGTGGGCTCCGCTTAAGGCTTTGTCTCTGCCCTCCGGCTCTGGGACTGAGGCCAGCTCCGCCTCCCGGGAAGACAGTGCTGCAGCTCGGAGGAACTGAGAATGAGGGGAGACGGGGGAGCTTAGGCAGATGTAAAGTAACCTCCCTCCCCCTCCCCTTTTCCCTGAGATAAGGTAAAGCAGCAAGCCTGGGGGGGAGGGGCTGTTGCATGGCAGGCAGCACACAAATGCCCAATGGTAAGCCTGAGGAGAGGGGCTGCTGCAAGGCAGGCAGCCCGCAAACACCGAGCTGCCCTTCGGAGCAGCGCGGAGGCAGCAAGAAATGCAGGGAGGCGGGGCAGGCGGGCTCCATTCAATGCTTTGTTTCTGCCCTCCAGAGCTGGGAGTGAGGCCAGTGCCGCTTCCTGGGAAGATGGCTGCATTGGTGCCTACATGAAGAAGGAGATAGAGGAACAAATGGGAAAGGGGGCTTTTAGCGAGAAGAACTTGAGAGGACAGAACAAATGGGAAAGAAGGGAGGGGTGAGAGCGCACTTTCCAACAAAGCCTTGATGAAAGGAATTTCTGTCCATTTCCCCATCTGGTGACAAAAATTAGCCAAATCAGTGAGGATTTGAAAATCAAAAGTTCCCCCTGGAGGCCATTTTGATCCATTATCTAAGCCATAGTACAGTGGAGTTTTGAGGTCTAGAGAAGAGTTGGGGTTCCTTGTGACTTCTCAGCGATCCTGGGGAGTGGGCAGAAACATAGAAAGGCATCCCTTAAAATGTTGGTGTCCACGGGAGAACGGGGGGTGGGGAGGCCAGGCAGAAAATTGAGGCGTCCCAGAAAACTTTCCAGGGCCCCAGATGGCGATGAATGGCTAACACGAGGGTTGGGAACGTCTTCCCAATCTACGTGGCCTTGGGACAGAGACCTATGCACATGTGCGACTTACAAGTAGGCCTCTGGAGTGAACGGTGGGGCGGGGCAAGCTGAGAAGTCAGAGGAGATGGGATGGGGGGGGCGGCCTACTTCACTTTGTTGGTCCGGGTGAGGGGAGACGGAGAGTGGCTCAGGAGTTCTCCCAGTCCGGGGGGCTTGCCTCAACCCCGGTACGGGGGAGGTTCAAAACCCTCCCGGGTTTCGGCACCATTATGTAAAGACTAGATGACCAGAAGAAGATGAATTAAAGCTGCTCGGCAAGGCTTAATTGGAATATACGCTTTCGGGCTGAATCCTCCCATCCATCAGAATGTGTCTGGGAGAAATGGCACTGGGGCTTCAGTGTGTAGATAATTTCAAAAGGCCGGGTCAGGAAGAGGAGGGCTTGGGGGCAGGAAGAGAAGGCCAGAGTCCTTCCTGGATAGGTCAGGAAAACCCGCTGATTGACAGGAGGCGTGTCTACTGCTGATGTCAGCGTCTGGCTGGCCGCTCCCGCAGCTCCCGTGAAGGGTCCCTCTAATTGGACATTCTGGACCCTGATCGGACCTAACACTAAGTACCACCAGTAAGCGACATCTACAGGAAACACATAGCCCTTTATTATTTTTTGTCTTTTCATCTTTGCTAATATATCACTGTCTTTTTCTAGAGTGTAAGGACAGATAAAGTAATTGGGAATCGTGTGATCACAGATAAAACATTGAGACTAAAGCATAAGTTTGAGTTGACTATTTTGTATCAATATTATGAAGCAGATGAAATAAGTCAGAATTTTGGACTAAATTGCAATATTTTTTGTCTTTTATATTTCTAGAAATTTATTGAGTACCATCTCACTGATTTCCAAATCCAAGCAAAGACTACGTTGGTCTCAAATGAGTGCTTTCAATTGAAGATGAACCTTTTATATGTGACATATTTTTTTCACCTGTAGGATTTAAACATGACTCCTGAAAAATTCATGTCAAATTTATAGGAATCTCTAGATGGTCCTCTTAGTCTATTTATGGATCTGAAAACGCAAAGCCACAAACATCTACATTTTTCTCAGCACTTGTATTGTGCCAACACTGCAAAAATCAGGTGCTATTTATCATTTCTAAAATTTCACCACCAGAAGTGTCATTAATTTTAATGATAAAATCCTGTTATATCTTGCATGCAGGTTGGCCTTTTGAACTTTCAGACAAAATGTACCACACAACTATAAGGTGGTATTATTTAGAAATGTAATAGAATTTCTTATCTTTCATTTTAATTTGATCATTGAAAATATTTGTGTCTTCTGTAACTTTTTATTTCTGAAATTTATTAAACATATCTTCGTTTTGAGAGACAATATTTCCTATGTATTTACACAAACATCTTATTTAAAATAACTGAAGAGTAAAATACAAATAAATATACAACTATTTATATACCTCTCGCAGACAGCTGGAAAGTAAGCTTTTATCATAATTATTGTTTTATCTACCTCATTTTCAAAAATCTGAACTGAAATCACTAATGATTAATATACTCAACTCAGAAGTTCCTTTTATGCTCCTATAAAATAATTTTCTTGTTCTGCATCAGTTCATCTTATCTGTGAAATTGAAACAAATTCTAAACTGAGTAAAAGACATGGTGTCAGTCAGACATTTGGACAGTGGAAAATGCTTTTGTTTGGAAAACGGAAAACTGACCATTTCTAGCCTTTTATTGCTGGATGATATTTGTTTCCCTCTTGCCATTTTACTTATTGCACAATACATAGGAGAATGCTTTCTACTGGCTTCAGCTTATAACAGGCATCATTCAAAGGAAAGACTCCTACATGTGTCACAATTTCTTCATTGCTGCTGCCGTTTCGTACACACTTAGGTGATACATCCATCCTCATTAGGAACCACTCTTACTTATGGACAGACAATTCCCAGCAATCAACCAAGCCAGTTCTTCTCTTGGATTTAAAATATCCTCACAATGCTCACTTTTACTGTTTTTCTTCTTATGGTCCTCAATTAATACAACTTTTAAAAAAAGAATATCATCTCCTATACTTATTTATGCCAAAATAATGTAACAGATTTTCTGGTTAGAATATGTAAAAGGCAGAAAAAAACAAAATTAAGAGAGGATATTGCCAAGTCCTGGATTTAAAAACTAAGTAGAACCACAAAAGACTAGATCTTAAAAAAGTGTGGTTAATCATTGCTAGAAGCTTAAAGCATAACTATTTTATATGTCTAGTCACCTACCATTCAATATTTATAAAGCACATTTCTGCTTTTTATGACACTGAAATATTTTATGATTATTATTTCTATAATTTCATAAGAGCCCACTCAGAGAAAGCATTTTGCAAGTTAAAAAATTATCTGATGTGGCAGAGGGAACACATGTATATGAGAATGTGATATAATGGAGTTAAAGTAATTAAGTGGGAAATAGGAGATAGAAGGTGCGTTTTGGTTTCTGCTATTTGCTACATTTGTCACTGAGCAAATTCATATGATTCCAATGGTCTTTAGATTGTACACCCATCCTGTTCTATCTTTTATATTATTTGCAAAATTATTGATAATATGTGGAAACACATTTTCAAAAGATAAAGTGTTTAAAATGTATTATTTTTAAACATCATAAACTCTGTATTCCTCTTTACAAACCACTGCAGAATCAACCTGACCTATGAAATTAGATCTAACTTAACCTGGTGCATATTATTGAAGCTATCCAGGTACAATTCTGTTGAAATGAACTTTTTAAAAATTAGTCTTTCTTTTGATAATTTGAACATTTATAATGTAAGATTCTAAATGTAATTCTCTCAGTCTTATCTAGAATAACTTGCTGTGTTCAAGGTATTTTATGGTAGATGGTTCCTAATTCATCACCTGAAACTGAGCTAAACAATGATGGTACTTTTTTGGCCCTAAATCCTGGCAGGAATACTGTATTTGCTACTATGAACTTTTAACATAGTATTGTGCTTACCATCTTTACCCTGCATGGTTTAAATGTGGAATCTGAAATTCTTCCTCTGGTTATCTATTCAAAGGAACTTAAATTAACATCTTAAAGTGATAACTATACTCACAAGCTCATTGCAACATTATTCATAACAGTCAAAATATCAAATCAATGTAAGTATCTATTGATAGATGAATCGTTAGTACATAGTATATATACAAGGGAATATGGTCTATCCATCAAAAAAATCATGACAAATTTGTGTCAACATGAATGAACCTAGAGGGTCATATGTTAAGTGAAGTAAGCCAGAAATTGAAAGATAAATACATCATGATTTCACATAGATGTGGAATCTATAATACATAATGCATTAAAGCAGAGAGTAGGGCTATAGATTTGGTTCAGCAATACAGCAATTGGATAGCATGCACAAAGTTCTGGGTTCATTCTCCAGGATCACAAAAATATGTCTAAAACAGAGAATAGAATGATAATTGTTGCTAGGGGTATGGGAGGCACAGAGGCAAAATGGGAGATATTAATTTTGAGATGAATAAGTTTGGGGATCTAATGTATAGCATGGTGACCCTTTTTGTTAGATTTTGTGGCAATTGTTATATGTTCCTTTTTAAAACCCTTAAATGATAGTACCACCAATAAATAAAAACATTGCATATACTGGTTGTTGATGTTAAGATATTCACAATTGCACTATGTCTTAAATTAAAAAAATCTCTTGGAAACTTGTGTTCCATTATACTTAAGCCCAATACTAATTCCTCATACAAATAAATATGTGTATTATAAATGCACATATATATATACATGTGTGTATATATGTTTGTGTATGTATGTGTATGTATATATATGTGTGTGTATACATTTTTATATATATATTCTTTTAATTTTCTTATTTAAACTGGTTTCTTTCTTGTGATAGCCACTTTTACCTCAATCACAAACTTCATATGATAATATATTACATCTTTTTGTTGTTGGTTCTTTTTTATTATAAACGACAGTATATGATTTTGATATGATTATACAACCATGAAATTTTGATATGATTATATAACCATGGAATATATCTTATTCTAATTGGGACCCCATTCTTGTGGATATACAGAATGGTGAGATAATCTGTGGTGTACTCCTATATATACATAGGAAAGTTATGTCAGATTTATTTCACTATATTTCCTAATCCTTTCCCAACTCCCTTCCCTTCATTCCCCTTTATCTAATCCACTGAACATCTATTCTTCCTCTCCCCCCACCTTATTGTGGGTTAGTTTCCACATATCAGAGAAAACATTTGACCTGTTTTTTTGGGAGGGGGATTTGCTCATTTCACTTAGCATGATTCTCCAGATCCATCCTTTTACTAGCAAACATCATAAAGTTATTCTTCTTAATGGCTGAGTAATCCGTTGGATGTCACATCTTGTATACTATATGTCTACTCTTAATTACTACTCAGTTATTTTCTATATATATATATGTGTGTGTATGTGTGTGTGTGTGCATATATACATATGCATATATATGTATATAAAAGGTGGAAAAGTTTGTATATAAAAAGGTACAAACAGTTCCTAGAATCCAGATAAAATGAGTCAATAAGAAAGTGTATATCCATAGGTTACTTGAAGAAAAAAGCCATATGGTATATTTTTATATTTGTATAGTCCACATAATATGTAACACTAGAAGTTTTCTGCTCATCTATACAATATTAATTTTTGGCACACTGAGGATCATAGAGCTAATAAATTTGTAAATATTACTAAACCACATATATATGTATATACACACAAACACATATGTATATGTAATATCTATGCATACTTCATATTCAATTTCTGACCTATTAGTAAATAGCAGTTAATAGACTCAAAAGAGCTCTGAGAGGTAGACTTTACTATCATCATTACCCAGATGAAGAAACTGTGGTTTCAAAAAGTTATAATTTCACTGAAATTGTTCAGCTAAATACTCCAGAACAAGATTGTAATCATAGGTTCTTCTCTCATAAGTAAAGGATGCTTATCCCAGTTCATCTAATTACCAGTCAAAGAAGGTGCAAATGTGATTTAGAGGAAACTCCTGCCTCAGTGTTATCTCTCATGCCCATGCCTGAGAGGATTCCTTCAACTATCTTGACTGGATGAGATATGATATCATATCTATACTTTGGAAACTTGAACAGAGCATGGGTACTTCCATTTTCCTCTCTAAGAACATGAGTGACTTTTCCTATATTAAATCTATTGATGGGATGTCTTTGAAAAACCCTAACCCAACTCAAGCACTACCAGATTTCAGCAAAGTGTGTTCTTTCTTCATGAATTAAAAGTAAAAAAAAAAGCCTTTTGAGAATGCAAGAAAATTCCTTCCTTTTCATTTATAGATGTGTTTTAGTAAAATTGGTGAAATTCTATTATCTTATTGTATCCCATCCTAAGATGAGCACTAGTTTCAAATGTAGTGTCAAATGATTGTAAATTAATTGAAAGATTTGATAAGCCAATTGATTTCTCTATTCAATGACACTCAGTAATTTTGAAATGAGTGTGTTTATTTAGATTATCCATAAATTATTGCATCATTGCACTAAATAGAATTACATTTTCTTAGATATACTTTATAATGTATGGTTGAAAGTTTTTGCATTCTAGAGTGCCTATTTCCTGAAACTTAATAGTTATTCATCTTAATCCTGTGAATTCAATGTTCTGTCAAGTGAATTTACTTCAATGAAGAATTCTACCCTATAAACATCCGTGTGCATCATTTTCATCCGCTGTTGAGTATGGCTTTATTGCTCAAAGCAAATATTCCTTGATTCCATTTGTAAAATATTTCTGAAGAAACAAAGATGGCTTTGAACAACTTTTCATTTTCCCCCTTTTACTGACATTATGATTCCTTTGAACAGTCCTCAGATAAATTTCACCTTTCTTTTTTGTCTATTTCAAAGAAAAAGAGCCTTTGAAGAGTAATTTTTTCTTCTTTTTAAAACATATATAAAGCTTCTCTTACACATGAATGAAATTTCCATTTAATACTTTAGGTTTTCACTGAGAATAGGCAATGCTCAGCAGAGAAGGAGAAAAAAACAATCTTGTTTGTAACTATTTCTAGCTTGATGGGGGATCCATGTCCTGGTCTCTCATCATTACTGCTGCTCCTCTCACAGTACAGACATGGCAGACTTCCTGTGCAAATATTCTTTCCTCTGGATAAGGGGATTCTCAATATATGCAAATTTGGTGACATATGCCTTTCATTTTCATGAGTCATGGATTCATAAAAGATTATGGAGGACAAAAGAAGCCAAGTTCTGTCTCACCACTACTCTGGCTCTTCCAAACACACCTAGGCAGGGACACGGAGAGAATGCCTTTACTTTCCCACTGTGGTAGTTGTCAGAAGCATCTGTGTACATCTTCCCTCTTAATTTCAGCAGAAGAAACTGAAAATATAGGAATTATTTCTGTGGGACATAATATTCATGTGACAGCAGCCATATAATTCCTGGAAATAGCTTTGTGTGTTTCCTTCAATTAAAAATAATAAAGGGGGCTGGGCCTATGGCTCAGTGGTTGAGCGCTTGCCTAGCATGCGTGAGGCACTGGGTTCGATCCTCAGCACCACATATAAATAACAAATGAATAAAATAAAGATCCATCAACAACTAAAAAAATTTAAAAAAAATAATAAAGTTATTCAAAGTATACGTAGGAATATGAAATCTTTCTCAGTGGCAATTTTACTCAGCATGTGTATGTACCAGTAAGAAATAAAAACCATGATTTGATCTTAGAAATTAAAATATGATATCAATAGATTTTTATTTTAAAATCATTGTACAGCAAAAGACTTTATAAAGAGGACTCTTAGAACTAAATTGTAGGACACTTACTAATTAATTTTAAAATTTAGTTGTGGAGTGACAGTACTTCCACACAAAGACATGACAACATAAAAGAAAGAACTTTCAACTATTGTTCTTTTCAATATTTATATAAATCAAAATTTGCTTTCATAGAATTAGAGTAACAAAGTAGAGGGTGCAGCTCTGTGATACTAGTTAGAGATAGGAGACAAAGTAAGACTAGATAACGCTTTTTTTTTTTTTTTTTAGTACTACGGATTGAAATCAGGGGTACTCAAACACTGAGACACATCCCCAGCCTTATTTTGTGTTTTATTTAGAGACAGGGTCTCACTGAGTTGCTTAGTGCCTCGCTGTTGCTGAGGCTGGCTTTGAATTCACAATTCTGCTATCTCAGCCTCCCAAAATGCTGGGATTATAGGCCTGCACCACTGCACCCAGCCAAGACTAGGTAACACTTTCAGGTCAAGCCCTGAGCAGTGGCATCTTCCTGTTCATATCCATTCTTCTTGCTCCTTGTAGAAATAAAAAAATAAGTAAATATTATCTTCCTGTCAACAAAAATTTCTTTCTGCATTTATATTGTAAAGGAACAATTATAAAACTTACTTTAGCATCTGAAGTTCTATATAATGTATTGTGATATAATGCAAAATTTCTAGGATCAAATAATCCCATTAATTATTTTCCATATTTTCTCATAACTTTAGTTTTGTTTTTCTCATGAAAAACTACCTTAATGCATACTTTTTTCTTGCATTATGTACCCTTTATACCATATTTTCAATCAAAGTCCTTCTTCAAGTATATATTAAAATTCAGCCTCACAAAGAAAGCTTCTTTGATTGAATTGCCTGGTTCATTCTTCTAAGCTCCTGCTTTATACCATTTTTTTTTGACATCTACTCTGTACTACTTAATATATTTCAGTTTCTATATTTACTAAAATGCTATTATGGTATTGGATGTTGAATGTCTTCCAAATGATCATTTATGGAAAGCTTGGTCCTCAATATTTAGCAATATTTAGAGGTAGGGATTTTAGGGAATGATTGGGTCATGAGGGCTCTAAATTCATCAGTGGATTAATCCATTGATGTATTTGTTATGTAAATGGACTACTGGAGGTGGTAGAAACTACAGGAGAGGAGACCTAGTCGAAGGTAATGGGTCCTTGAAGGAGTGTCTTTGAATACTATACCTTATCTCCCGCCCATTCCCCTCTCCCTTCCCCCCTACCTCTCTCTCTCTGCTTCCCAGCTGCCATAAGGTGAACAGCTTTTTTCCACCACATCTTTCTGCCATGATGTTCTGTCTCACCTCAGGCTGAAAGCCATGGAACCAACTGACTATAATAGACTGAAATCTCTGCAACTTAGCCAAAATAAATCTATCTTTGTTATTTTTCTCAGGTATTTTTATAGTGACGTAAAGCTAACTGATAGAAATATAGTATTAATTCCAGGAAAAGAAACACCAAGGATTTAATCTCTTTGAAATTCTCTAGTATTTAAGGTAATGCCCTATAGAAAAGATGTGGATGAAGGGGTAGGATGTAGCTCTGTAAAAAAAGTGCTTGCTTGGCATATGTGAAGCTCTGGGTTCAATCCCCATTTTATATATATGTGATGTGCGTGAAAGAATGAGTTTCTCTCAAGTGCCTCTGAATGGCTTGATTTCACTAGATATTAATGAAAGTCTCATTTTATAGTTATAATTTTTATGTTCTTGACTAATATCAAAATCTATTTATAAATCTGACTCTTTTAAAAATTAGCTAGATTTTAGTTCTATTGCATTCCTTCTCTTACTTCTTAGTCTGCATTTCTATACAAACTTCATACCACATTTAACTATTTTCAGTAACTCTTTACTACCTCACTTGGTTTCTCTACTATGGAGTCTGAGTAAGTATTAGTTATTTGGAGCAGGAACTTTTAGCCTACTGAATTTTTAGTTATTTGTTTGATTTTTGTTTTACTCAAATTTTATCATGCATATTCGTAGAATTGAGTTAACCAAATTAAGCCCCAGGTTTACATTTTGCCACTTCATTCCAGATGATCTGAAATATTTTGCTGGGTAAGAATGGGTATAGAACGTCAGGTTTTGATGTATTAATCTATAGTTGCACCAAACTTGGGCATTAGAAGTAAAAATTGGTGCTTATTTCAGCTTTATCTCATGACATAATGCAAAACACAAGCTTGCTTAATGAATCAAGTCTCCTATGGCTCCCTGTTGCCTGGTATAGTCTGAAAGTCAGAAAATGTGGAGAGAAAGTAGAAGGTTGTCTAACAAAGATGTGACACTTAGCTGCGATGAAGAGCAAAGAAGCTTTTCAAATAGAGAAAGGGGAGCCCGAGAGGTATTCCTCTAGTCTGGGAGTTGAAGGTAATTTAGTCTTCCACCAAAATTATGAAGCAAGAGATGAGAAAAGCAAAGATCAATTTTTTTTTTAAGTATATCCTGTTAGTTTTTAGTCTTGAGAAGTCCTGTAAATCCTTTCCTTTTGATAGTTACATTTTATTTAAATCTGAATGTGTTTAAAATACTGTGGTTCCCTAATCTAAATGTAAATTACCAAAGCAAAGAGATATTGCTAAGTGGTGATTTAAGAGCATAGGCTCTGTGAAATTAGCAGACTTGAATTTGAAATCCGGATTAGCCACATGCTGCTGGATGACTACTGGCAGTTTACTTAACCTCTCTGAGTCTCATTTTCCAATCTAATAAAGGGAAGAATCTACCTCACTGTGAAAATTAAGGAGATTAAAATCTACTCATGAAAATGTTGAACACTGCTTAACCTTTGGTATATTCAACAAATATAAGCTAAAAAATGTAACCTTTATTTATGTACAGTTCTAAAATATTTTATTCCCCTTAGATCCCTGATTTCTAATGAGAAAGCCTAAGAACAGTTGTATGGCTTTTACTTGTCCATAAAATTAATCAGAAATACCTTGTTGTAACTCAGAGCATTCTAAGCAATGGTAAGTCTATTAAGAGTCAAGAGTAATGTTAATATTCCACTATATAAGTAAGATTCTTATCAGAATCTCATATGAAATTTATAGTTTATTACACCTTCTGAATTAAACTCAGTTGAATTTAAATTTATTTATTCCCTTGTGGCAATGAAATATGGCAAGCATTTTATCAAGATGATACTAAAACAAAATAAATATAATCCTAAAACCCCCCTCCATTTCAAAAGTTTGTATGACTCTTAACGGGTTCAAGGCCATCCTCCAAGCTTCTAAGTTACACTCCAAAGAGTCTTTTGGAGGTGATATCTGGAGCTAATTGCAAGTGTTGTCTGTACCCTATACTGTAACTCTATGAGAAGAGAATAAATAATAAGTACCTGGCTGCCAAATTATGGTGGGGATTAATTGAGTATTCATAAAAGTCTTTAAAGGTACAACATCCTGTAAAGGCTAAGTATATCTTTGCTTATTAAATTAATCACAAAATGTGCAGATTTTCTATGAAAATTATTTAAAATATGATAATATCACTGTTCAATTTCAGGATATAATTAAAATATGTGGCATTTTCATTATGTAATTTCTTGATAAGAATCATGGCTCTTTTAATTAGAGGATTTGGAAAAGGTCAAAAACAAGTTTGTATTGATCTTGGATCACATAGTAAAGATATTTCTTGATGAAAATTATTGCAAATAAGGAATGAAGAAGCCATGAGTCTATGTACATTAAATTCCCTTTCTCTTATCAAAAGAGCTTTGAATTTCTGAAAGACCTGGCCCCTCTTTCCTCATTTATAACCTGTAATACCCAATTTCCAATTCTGCTGTCCTTTGGACATCTTATTATTTCTCACTTAATACAAAATTCTTAACAAGTTTGATTATTTGTTTTCCAAGTCCTTATGGAAACTCTTAGAGTTAATTACAGAAGAACAGGAGAAAGGTGAGTTGATAATACAAGAAGGACAGACAGAAATCCTATAGATATCAATGTAGTAGATGATAGTTGTGCTGCTACATCCAGTGCCTTTTCTAAGGAAACAGGAATGTTAATAAAAATTTTAAGTGGCATATCAATTGAGAATAAAATGTGTAAAAGCTGAAGCACTTGAGGGTTTTGTTTCAGACTCTGGGACACTCTGAATATGGAATACATTTTTGTTTTATGATAATATGATGAGAATTTATTTGCACTTAAAATATGCTGAAATTTCACTCCATAAGGACAGAAATGACAAAGTAATTTTGATGCATTCCCAGGAAAGCCTAAACCTAAGCTTAGTCAATATTTATGAATTGTTCACCTTCAGTTATACAGAGCCAAATATTCAGTAATTAGCCAGACTCTGCATTTTGAGAAAGGTTGGGGGAGGGGGGAGTGAGAGGGAGAGAGAGAATGAGAACATATGTACATGTACATGTATGTGGTGAATACAGTTAGGTTGTGGGGCAGTGTTTGTGAGGTAGCTGTGGAGGATGTTCTTGGGTCAGTGAAAAGGCAGTATTGCACGTGGATATAAGACCTTTGGGTTTGCATTCAGGTTGACATTGCTTTAAAAATCCCAAATCCACCATTAGAAATT
Organism: Geosciurus inauris; assembly: GCA_004024805.1. NCBI lineage: Eukaryota > Metazoa > Chordata > Mammalia > Rodentia > Sciuridae > Geosciurus > Geosciurus inauris. The sequence continues at coordinate 104,478 of PVHX01000950.1, forward strand.
AAGTGACCTTGGACAAATAAGTCTGAAAAAAATTCTTCTGTAGAAGGAAGTGGGAGAAATGATAAAGGGAGGACATATTATGTATATTATATAATATATATAATATATTATATAATATACATAATATAATATATATTATATTATAATATATGTATATTATATAATATACATAATATGTATATTCCTAATAGTTATTAGGAAGCCTTATGTGAACTTACATTAAAATGCTTATATATCTAGTAAGCATAGAGTAAACCCTTCATAAATACCAGTTGATGCTATTACTAGATCTCATTGTTAGCACATTTCTATCAACAGTGTTGTAAACAATAAGGGATTTATAGTTGAGCAACATAGAACCAAATCCACTTTCTATGCCCTCACCATTCTTCCACACCAATTTCTAGCTGGCTAACCCAGTTAATCTTCACTATATTCCAAGACTAATGTACCAATGATATACAACACACCTGTTAGTAACTGCATTCACTGGCTAGTACCAAGGGGAGAGGCACGTAGGTGTGGATAGGAAGAGAGGGAGTAGATTATAGGGTAGTATTCAGGAGACTCTTAGGATTTCTTATACATAGTTTTCCTCTTTGAGAATCTCTAAGCATAATACAAAGTGAGGATTTTGGAAGAGTAACAAAAAATATCCATACTATATGTAAGGACAAATTTTTTAAATGCTTTGATTATTTTTAAAAAATGTTTTGGAATATGATGGTCATAATAACCCTAACTTTATGTATGACTGCATATATGTTGTGATTCTATACAACTTACAACTAGAGAATTGATATATTATCCTCTATCTATGTACAATGAATCAACTTGCACTGTTAACATGTAAGCCTAAATTAAAAAAAATGTTTTGGGTATTTTTAAATTCTGGCATTTCTATGTCACTGTTTTTCTTTTTAATGTTTAAAAAGATGTTCTTTTTAAAGTATGTGAAAAAGAATCATCCTGGGGCAATTGAAAAGAATTCTACATTCAAGATCTGTGAAATTTCAGAGGCTCTGTAACAGCAAACCACATTCACACTTCCTACTAAGAGCCTGAGAAACCAGCATCTGTCCCTTGTTGGACTGGATCCTTCAGGAATTATTTAATGTGCTTCAATTTACCCTTTATAAAGCAAAGAATAATTAATCACTACCTTATAGCATTTTGTAAAGATTAAGCAAGTTAAAAGATAAAAAGAACATAGAATGGATTCAAGCTCATATTAACTTCAGAAATATAAATTATTGTTGTTATATTATGGAAAGATTCTACTCAAATGCTGATTTAATAATTAATTGATCTTTAACAATTGAATTAAGTCACTATATACGTTTAGGAATGATATTTCATTTTCTTATATTGGGTATACTCATGGATAGGGGAGAAAGCAAAATGATGTTATTGGTTGCACAGTTATGCTTAGTAGAGGTATTGGTAACTTCAGCTAATATAATACCTTACATTTCTCTAGGACTTTATAGATCACTAATTTCTATATATTATGCTTGGCAATTTGCAAAGTGCTTCCTAATTGTGCCATTAAACCTGTAAATAATCAGACAACTCTCATTGCTATTTATATTTCAAAACAGAGAAGTCTAAAACAATTATGTCATGCAATTCTAGTTAAACACTAGTGTCAGTACAAGTCTAACAAGTCTAATTGTCTTTAATAAATTAAATAAAAAGTGTAGAAAACCATTCAATATGCTGCTATTTCCTCCTCCCTGTCTCCTTTCTCCCTCATTCTCACCCTTTCTTCTTTCCTTTTTTCTTTCTTCTTTCCTTCCTTCCTTCTAAATGATGCACTAAACGTGACCATGTGTCATAAACTGTGGAAAGTCTTGGTCATGGACAGATGAAATATCCTCTTTGGAGATTACATTCTGGTATCACTCATAAGCCTATGAGCAAGGAAACACATTTGTGAACTTGATGATTATATATGTGATACTATAAAAAAGTAAATGAGATGGTGTGATAAAAAGAAAATGAGTTGGGAGTAGAGGCTACTTTGGACAGGATGAACACCTCCCCCTTTTCTGAGGAGGTGACATTCCTCAGAGCCAAAAAAAGAGAAGAGCCTGTCAAGTGAGGAGCCGGAGAGGAATACAGCTGTATCACTGATAGATTGGCAAAAAATTTTTCCAGATCCCTGATGTCTTGTAGATGGAAATTCTCATATTTAGTCTATAGTGCAAATAATTGAAGGAAATGAGAGATTTTCAAGTTACACTCATCAGTTTTACTCAGAATGCCTGCTAGTACTTTGCTGCATAGTTCTACAAAGGCTTTCTGTTCTGAAGGCAGCAAAGCTATGACAAGTAGGACCTACCCTGGATTAGTGTGTCAATCTCCAAATGCACTTCCAAAGACTCTTTTTGTAACTGCTATATTCAATGAACATTTAATTTTTTTCTCAAACTTCTTTATAAGAGGATTATTTTGCATTTAATTTTTGCTGCTTTATTCTCTCTAGCTATTTGCTGAATCACCAGTGAGATTCTAATTCTGCATTTTCAAAATGGAAAACTAGAATTCTCATTCTGGTCTGATATGGAAGATAAAAATCTTTTTTAAAATAATACTGATCTAGACAGGATTATAAAAGAAATCTTATCCCCCAAAGGATATCATGTAAATAGAGCAGCACATGGCCAGCTGTCAAAGGAAATCTCTTTGGCTTTATTTTCCTCCCAAGAGTGCAGTGAGCAGATTCTTTCAGATATCTACCAGGATACTAATCAGACGCTAAATGAAAACACCTTTAAAATATCTGTGTCTGCCAATAAATCCTCAGGCTTATAAATCCAGTGGATGTGACATGCCGTTATAATGCAACTTACACTGAGTATTTGTTTTGCATTGCCCCAAACAAGCTCTTAACATCAGGTACAGAATACCAAAAGATGCTATTTTATTCCATTTAAGTTTTTGTGTAGCCTCTTCAGTATTTCCCAAGGGACATCATCATGTGTGTAGCTTTGAATGCAGAGTGATGTAATAAAGCAGAATAAATTATGGCTGCAGAATACAATGGTGGCACCACGGCAGGCATCTTTAGTTTTTTTCACATTGAAAATTCAGCAGGACTATTAAAGTGTAATAGCACAGAACATCTTGTTAAAAAAAAAACAACACAGTCCTGTATGGTATACTTGCTTATAGATGATATTTATTGCTTTTGTATTCTTATTGTGTGCTTTGAAGTCAATTGAAATGCAAGTGCTAATGAAACCTTCACCATAACACATTTATTCTTCCTTACCCCAAATGAGTCTACAAGATGTAAATGACTTACATATATCAACTGCTCAGGTTTTATTGTTTTGGGTTAATTTATTCACTGTAATATTCTTAATGAAAGTAATGACTCTTATACTAGTTTGTATATTCACATACTACAGTTTTATTAAATCATGCTGAGAAAGTTTGCAATGAAGGTTCTCCAAGTTTCATGTTTCATCAAACATGTAAATGTAATTCATTAACCAAATATCAACACTACGTATTTGATAACCATTGTTATTAATTTTAGTTCATCAATATTTTAAGGTCAGGGCAGTTCAGGATCTAACATATTAGTCATATATTCCTCTTACCTAATTTTTAAAAAAAGTGTGTGGCATCATTTATCAACATTTTGTTTGCACTTGAAGTTTGTTGAACATTTTATTGTTTAAGAAGACCTAAAGCAACCACTTCAAACTTTTATCCTTAATGTTTACATTTCTGTGAACATTTATATTTTGAACCAAGCTAACATTATTTGAGAATAATGGATGTTCCTGACTGAGTAAAAACAGAAGTTTTCAATGTGCAATTTATACTAAAATTGCGTTCTAGAAAAACAAAACAATTGATAAATGGGATTAGTGCGTGCTATAGTTTCAGAAACGAAAATAGCATGTTTTGTTTCCATCTCTTTTCAAATACCCGATGTTTGGTATTGTTATAACACCTTGGAACCTTTCTCCAAATTTTGATGAATGAGTGAACATCCTACTAATACCTGACTTCTTATTGCCACCTGTCACAGTCTGTCCAAAACCTGCCCCTATTATTCCAACTTCCCTAATCATTTATTAGGAGATAATAATTACCTCTTTTAAGAACCTAGTAGTATAATTTTGGAATGAACTTGAAATCAATCACTGAGAGGGACCTAGTTCTTTCTGTTACATCCTCAAAAGGTATTTTAAATGTCTTCTCTCTTCTCCATCCACATTGCACATTTCAACCCTTTCATTATATGTCCCTGTGGTTAGCAATTTTCAAATTGGCCTATTCATGTATTCCACCTCTAACTGATCCTAATATGGTGTCTATCTATCTTCATAACCTGTAGCTCTGATCATGCAACATCACTGTCCAAAATTGTAAACTTTACAATCTAGGTTCTTTATCACAGCTTGTAAGTCTAAGATCTAATATTAACCTACTGTTCTAGGTATTTCCAATCTCTTTTCCTTATTTATTGTATGCTACAACAGTTTTGAAGTTTCAGCATCCCTAGAATACATTGCCTTTGATCATTCTCCCAACTTAGATTGCCCTCTTGAAATCTGACATTCGCCTATATAGCTGAGACTCCATTCAGCCTTTTTTAAATAAAACCAGTGACAAGTATTTGTTTATTACAGCCAGTCATTCTTCAATTATCTGTCTAAATCTCTTTCAGACCCATTGAAGATGGATTTCTAACAAGCTGAGAATCATTTGAATATTTTAAAATATTTTTTTTCTATTTTAAAGTCCAATGAAGGTCAATATCTTATTTGTTTCTTTTTCCAGTTTCTTTATGCAAAGCTGTGTACATGTTTGGTGTTCAACAAACATTTGTTGAATTAAATTGAATCAACTATATACTTTATATATTTAATATTTCCAATTCTCTATCTAAATTCTGCTAAACAACCTCTAGCTTCTTTAATCTTGATTCAAAGCTTTATTTTCTAACTTACAAGTTATTTTAATTGGCATTTCTTGAAGCAGAAGAATAAAGGAGTGTGGAGATGAGGGAGAGAAATGCAGGATGTAGGTGCTATGAAGATATCCAGAAAAGTTAAATCATGCATGTGATTTAAAGAAAAAATATCTAAGAGCTACAGATCTCAGAGGGCTTGGGCATGCTTCCTGAAGCAGCAAAAGGTTTTAGACACTATATGAAAAGCATTTATCACATGGTCAGCCTTTCCATTTTAAAGAAAATATGTTTTCTGAGTTTATAAAAGAACTTTCTTCCTGACGCTGATTTTCCATCCATGTGGCAGCAATTTTAAGTTTGTCTGAGTGACAGCTAATGTTGCATCAGTGAGAACTGGTGAATGATAGCTTCCAAAGAAATAGCCAAGAAACCCTTCAAGGTATCAAAAAGCTTTTGGTGAATAATCTGTTTTTGATTTAGAACCCTGTAAGAAAAGGGCTTTTCAAAGATGTCAGGAGTCTCACTGTCCTTTCCTTTCTGTGTCTCCCCATTCAGCCTTGGGTATTTATAGCACAGAAATGGTTATATTCTTTGTGCTCAGGGCAGAAGAATTTCATTTTTATTTCTTTTTAAAATTAATCATTCATATGGTAGAGAGAACTTTTTTAAGGCAGCTTTCACATTTTGATCTTCAGCTTAGTTTGACATGGACACTTTCAGTTTGTTTTTATTTTGTAGATAGCAGCACTAAGTTTTGATGGAGACTTTTTTGAAAACATTCAAAAGAATCTTGAATGACTGCCAATTACACAAATGGGTATGAAGGTACATTTATCATTTTAGTATACTGAAGTGTTTAAGTATTCACATGGTCAGAAATTTCTTCCTTCTACTCAATTGAATCTTTTTTAGTGTTACATAAGCCTGTTTTTAATTGGTGTTCTGTTGAGTTAAAGTCAGATCTTTTTTCATAAAAATGAGCATTTATTAAATGTTTATATATGAAAACCCTGTAGTAAATAGCTTAGATACACTTCTGATGACTATGTATTGGTATTCTGAATATACAGATGAAAACATTTAGATTAAGTATTTTGCCCAATGTTACCTGGGCAGAACCTGAATGCGTATCAAGTTCCACATGACTTTTGTTATGGTTGGAATATGAGGTATTCCCCCAAAACTTATGTGTTAATTCAGTAATACCAGGAGGTATGATGTTTAGGTTACTGAGAGCTGTGACATCATCAGTTCATCCTAGTTTCAATAGACTGACTGCGTGTTAAGTGTAGGCAGGGCGAGTGTGGCTGGAGGAGGTGCTACCTGGGGCACACCCGAGAGGGGCTCATCTTCCTTGTGGTTGCTTCCCCCTCTAACTCTCTGCTTCCTGACCCTGCCTTGAGCTGAATAGCTTTCCTCTGCTGCCCTTCCCCATGATATCCTGCCTCACCTTGTGCCTAGAACAATAAAATTGGCCCCTATGGACTGAGACTTCTGAAACCATGAGCCCTGGACAAACTTTCCCTCCTCTAAGTTGTTCTTGGCAGATATTTTGGTCACAGTGATGCCAAACCTGACTAAAACAACTCTGAAACCCATGCTTTAACAAGTCTTATTCTGCTGACTCCTGACAACAACTTTTCAAGTATTTAAACTATGAAGGTGTAAACAATATTTTCTCATTCTTTTTGTTTTTCCTGTGGAAACATTGGCTGCCATTTATTTATAGTGTACTACAGTACTCTTCTCCAAATGTTATTACCAACTTCTAACTATCTTTTGGAATCTTACCTAATGATGCTGACAGTTAATTGGACCTACAGCATACATTATAATCATACAGATCTGACCACCATAATAATTCTTTAAGTCTGTTGAATTTTGATTTTTTTTTCCCCCAGACTCCCAATTTTGAATGCAAGTTTCAAGGTTTGGTTTCTATTGTTAAGATTCTCCTTTTATTTAGACTTTATTCTGAGAGCAGAGTTGGATTCTCCATTTTTAATGATGTACTCTGGAATTTGCAAACTGAGAGCTGGATGGTGATTCTATGTGACAGCATGTCTGTGTTTCAAAATGCTTGAATTTGACATTATCATGCTTTCTTTTTCTTGGCTAATTAGCTTTATTATCTTGATTACACTACCTAGTTAGATAAAACAGGGCTTGTTTTTGTTTCTGTTTTGTTTTTTACTTTCCCAATCTAATTTTTATTTTCAGGGAAATCTTTCTGACTTCCACTTTGGAGACATAATTATAAATCACATTACGGAAAAAATAAATTCACTGAATTCTTTTTTGAAATCAATATTTATGTGTTATGTACTGTGGGCAAACAGTGGCTACTAAAACAAGGCCTTAGCCTACATTCTAGAATAGCACATAGAATTTTACATGCATATGAACTGAAAGTAAAAATGGTCATAAGAGATCTCCAGCAATGAGTTCAGCAGTTTCAGAGAAAAGAAGAGATTAATGCTGCCCAATGATTGCTGGAGAATTCCTTGGAAAAGGTGGCATGCTTGGTTTTTTTTTTTTTTCTGTTTTGTTTTCATTCTCCAAAGAAAATACACTAATTTTATCATTATAAATTCTACTTTTTATAATAGAGCATGTAGGATTTGAACAAATGGGTGGAAGACACCAAGGTAGAAAATATATATATATTCTATGCATTCTAAATACAAACCATAAATTTTACCTTTAAAAATAAGACACCTGAATTTTTCTACTGATATCTCTAATTTCATTATAATTTAAGACAGAAGAGGGGGAAGGAGGTAAGAAGTGACAGAAGGAAGATGGGGAAAAGTTGTGAGGGAGGGAAAAAGCGAAGTCAAATACTTTGGCTAACTTGAACCACAACTGAAAGCTGGAGTAAAGAACATCTAGAGTATTTACATAATTTCACAGTGCTTTTTCCTCTACTTTTAGTTGGTGTCTACATATAGAATTCAAAACTATATTTGCAGGCTTTTCATAGTTGATAATTCTTGCATGCATGTGCACCCAGTCCGCCCATTCAATTATGTAGAGCCAGTCAGATTTCTCTTTTCAAGTAGTTCTTGGTCACTTAACTCTTAATATACTCCATTTCAGAGAACAATCTCATCCCTATTGCAGACAACATTGGTTTGCTCTCAGGTGGCTAACAATTTTCTAAGAACCAATTTTATTATGTCATAGTACTGTTTTGCGCAAATGATAGTTAGCTTGTAAATGACAGGCAGTAACATTATAGTGTTTTAATGCTATTCAGATTGTGAACAGGCAGTAACATCATAGAGCTAGTCTGCTATTGAAATAGTAAAATAAATATTTTTATTGAAATGCTTTAAATGGTTGGGGAGTCATACATTGAAATAAAATAGAAAAGAGACTCTTATTCAGAGATAAATTTGACAGGGGATCTCAGAGCTACTTCCTACATAATCATAGTGCAGGGAATGAGGGATCCTGTGATGGAATTTACAGCAATGGTTTAACCTTGAATGACTATAATAAAGAGAGTAGGAAGGCTGAACATTTTATCACTTAAAAAAGGATACTTGAGGCTGCTTGAACTGCTTGAATATAATTCAGCCTCTTCCATTACAAATGTGACCCCACCAAATCCCAGAGACTTCAAGCAATGAGAAGCAGCTCCCCTTTTAATATGCTGACCCAGAGAGTAGGTGTGTAAAGATAAGCACACATTTACTTCACCATGTTTGTGTGGAAGACTGTGATTGTAGCTGTTACTGCTTTCAATTCTAACTTTGGTTGGGGAAAAAGAAAGAAATACCCTGTCTCTAAATAAAACACAAAATAGGGCTGGGAATATGGGCCCTGAGTTCAATGCCTGGTAACCGCCCCCTCCAGAGAGAGAGAGAGAGAGAGAGAGAGAGAGAGAGAGAGAGAGAGAGAGAGAGAGAGAGAGAGAGAAATAGAAAAGGGCCAAAATATAGAAAGATATCTAGACATATTCATAGATGTCCTGTTGATGTCCTTTTAATCAAGAAGCCCAGTTCAAATCTGCAACATTCCTTTGACTATGAAACAATGATATTTGATTAATAATAAGTATTATCATGCAAACAATGTATAATCATACAACAACAATATAATAATTTAAGTATTGGCTTCTGAGTTATAGCTGGTATGGATCAAGAATAGCAAAAATACAAGCTTGTTGACCAGTTAGTTTGCCCATAAGTAGATAGTGGAAAAAAATCTTGTTAGATGCTAGTGAAATTGTGGCAAGTATTAAGGTAATTTCCAGTTTTGACAAAAGTGAAACTGCAATATTTATTTGGAGACTTACTGAAAGTTTCAAACAAAAATGTAAAATTTTAGTTTAACAATATAATTCTATTAGTAAAACATTGGTATTATTCCCTCAAGGAGTTTTGGATCATAAAATTTTAATTAGAATATTTAATTTTTTCAAGTTTCCAAAGGTCCTTAAACTTCTCAAGAAAAATATCTGACTTTAACTAAATTCAATCAGAATTTAATAGATCAAAAAATATTTTGACTTCAGATAACTTCAAAATTTCAGAAAAAAAATTCTTAATCTGCTTAAGACTTGGCAAAACTTTTCCTAAGTGATCATTATACAGCCAGTAGTCTTAATAATCAAAGGTTTTCCCACATATGCACTTGAGGTGGCATCACAGATATTTTTACTCTTCAGTGCAGATAGAAAAGAAGACCAAAGACATTTTTAAACCCAATAATTTTGAGTTTCCAGACAAAGAAAAGATATTCACAGCATATTAACTATTTTCTTCAAAATAATTAGTTCTAAACCATGATTTTTAGTTCCATTACTTTTTACAAACTTCTATAGGCTCACTACACTGTTTGTTAATCATTCCCTCAAAATATTGGTTAGGGTCGAATAAACCCATTGGTAAGTTGAAAATATCCTGCATTGATGATACATTGAAGACAGCTAACCCACCTATGCTCATACATTAGCAACACAATACACTGAAGAGCACCTGTCATTTACCCTTCTGATCACATGGCTGCCTGGAAGAGGAACTGCTGTCCCACACTGCAAGATAATAGGGTATTGCTATTGCCAGCCAGGGAAAAGATCAACACTGAAAATTAGAATTATGGTTTCTGCCGAATATATATCTTTTCCACATTATCGAAAATTGAGATATCATAAATAGAACCATCATTAATTAGGAAACATCTGTATAAGTCCTTTCAAGTTTCATGCCTATCATTTACTCTTTGCATACTATTGTGCCTAAGAATATCTTTCTCATAAACCAGGCGCGGTGGCGCAAGCCTGTAATCCCGGCACTTAGGGAGGCTGAGACAGGAGAATCGCAAGTTCAAAGCCAACCTCAGCAACAGTGAGGCACTAAGCAACTCAGTGAGACCCTGTCTCTACATAAAACACAAAATAGGGCTGGGGATGTGGCTCAGTGGTCGAGTGCCCCTGAGTTCAATCTCCAGCCCCTCCACTCAAAAAAAAAAAAAGAATATCTTTCTCAACCTGTTGTTGAGTGTCCACTGATCCACTATCAATTACATTCTAATTGCCACAGCAGTTGTGTCAAAGATGAGACGTGTTGTAATATGATCTATTTGACAAGAAGCCCAGTTCTTTTGATCAGAAACTTGAGGGAGGGAGAGAGAGAGGGAGTGAGACAGGAAGGTGGAGGAGAGAAAGAAGTTCTTCCCTACCTTGATATAAAGAGTAATGAACTTTGTATCATTTCAGATAGCCCACCTACAGTAATGAAGCCATTTCTAAAGACAATTTGACATAGTCTTTTGGTTAGATGCTTTGCACAACTATTCTGCAAGTACCCATTGGTTTAAGAACATACTCCATTTAATTCTGTAAGTCAAGAGAATAGAGCTTTGGCATTGAATAGCAAGTTAGTAACATTTACATGGTAAGCGAAGGCTTGAGAGAGGACAGTGTCACAAAGGAAATGAATGTAGATTCAAAGAAGACCAAAGACTGATCTGTGCTACAACATCATGAAGATTTGTGGTGGATAAGGAAGATCCTTCTGAGAACACTGGGGAGGAGCAATGAGGAAGAAGAAAACATTAGAAACTACAGTATCCTCTGAGAAAGTAAATGAATATGACAGAAATGAGTAAGCCAAATGCAGCAGAGAGGTCAAATGCAACCAAGATGTCCTGCAGCAGAAAGGTAAAATAAGATGAAAATTTAGATATCAACATAAAATTTAGCAATCTATTGTTACTAGTAGGTACAATGTTGTACAGCACATCACTAGAACTACTTCATTCTGCATAACAGAGTATTGTACACATACACCTACACAAAAGGCAACTATGTGAGATGATAGATATTTTAATTCCTTTGTGTTGATTATTGTGAAATAATTATCAAAAAGTCATATGCTTTTAATATATGCAGTACAAACTCTCCACATGTGTATTCCTGCCATAGGATATTATTCAGCCTTGGAGGCAAAGTGCAACATGGATGGACCTTGAAAACACTATACTGGGTAAACAACCAAGAGCAAAAAGGCAAATACTGCCTGAGTCCACTTTCATAAAGTATCACCAGTTGTCAAACTTACAAATTCAGAAAGTAGAATGGTGTTTGATAACCTAGGGGACAGAATGATTTCAGAAGGGGGGCTGTCAGTAACCATGGGGTGTTGGTATAATTTGAATTATTTATACAAACATGAAGTACATCTTATTCTAATAAGGATTCCAAGCTTGTGGTTGTGCATGATGTAGAGATTCACTGTGGTGTATTCATATATGTACATAGGAAAGTTATGTCAGAATCATTTTACTGTCTTTCCTATTCTTTTTCCTCTCCCTTCCCTTCCTTCCCTTTGTCTAATATACTGAAGTTCTATTCTTCCCCTCATCACCCTCTTCCCCTGCCCAATTGTGTGTTAGTATCCACATGTCAGAGAGAATATTTGACCTTTGTTTTTTTGGGGATTGGCTTATTCTGCTTAGCATAACAGTCTACAAATCCATCCATTTTCTGGCAAATGTCATAAAGTCAGTTTTTATTGCTGATTAATATTCCATTATGTATATATACCACATTTTCTTTATCCATTCATCTGTTGATGGGCACATAGGTTGGTTTCATAGTTTAGCTGTTGAGAATTGAGCTGCTATAAACATTGATGTCTCCGGGTCACTGTAGACTGCTGATTTTAAGTCTTTTGTGTATATATGAAGGAGTGAGATAGCTGGGTCAAATGGTGGTTTCATTCCACGTTTTCTCAGGAATCTCCACGCTGCATTCCAGAGTGGTTGCACCAATTTTTGGTTCCGCCAGCACTGTATTACTGTACTCTTTTCCTCTCATCAACACCAACATTTATTTTCACTTGTATTCTTGATAATTGCCATCTGACTTGAGTGAAAGAAAATCTCAGTGTTAGTTTCAATTTGCATTTCTGTAATTGATAGATATATTAAAATTTTTTTCACCATTTGTTAAACATTCATATTCCTTCTTCTGTGAAGTGTCTGTTCAGTTCCTTTGCTCATTTATTAATTGGCTTATTTGAGGTTTTTTTGTTTTTTGTGTTTTTTTTTTGATGTTAAGCTTTTTTCAGTGCAGTTTTCAGGTCTGAGGCGCAGATGGCAAAGATTTTCTCAAATTCTATAGGCTCTCTCTTATGCCCTTCATGAGGAAGTGAGGTCCTAAGCTGACATGATGGAGAGCTACGTGTACATTTTCTTCTAGTAGATGTAGGGTTTCTCGTCTAATGTCTAGGTCTTTGATCCAGTTTGAGTTGATTTTTGTGCTAGATGAGAGTTAGAGGTTAAATTTCTTTCTGCTACATATAAGATTTCCACTTATATATTTTTTCAAATGTATGTTTATGGCACTTTTGTCCAGTATGAGATAACTGTATTTATGTGTGTTTTTCTTTATGTCTTCTATTCCGTTCCACTGGTTGTCATTTTTATTTTGGTGCCAATAGTATACTGATTTTGTTACTATACCTCTGTACTATAATATAAAATTCTGGTATTATGGTGCCTCTGACTCCACTCTTCTTGCTAAGGATTGCTTTGTCTATTCTGTGTGTCTTATTTTCCAAATGAATTTCATGACTGCTTTATCTATTTCTTATAAAGGATATTATTGGAATTTTAATAAAAATTGCATTAAGTCTATATAGTACTTTGGTAGTATGGCAATTTTGATAATATTAATTCTGCCTATCCAAGAACATGGGAGATCTTTTAATCTTTTAAGGCCTTCAATTTTTTTTCAGTGTTCTATAGTTTTCGTCTTAGAAGTTCTTCATCTCTTTTGTTAGATTTATTCCCAGGTCTTTTATTTATTTATTTTTATTTTTTGAGGATATTGTGAATGAGATAGCTTTCTTAATTTCTCTTATAGCTGATTCATAATTGGTGTGTAGAAATACAGTTGATTTATGGGTGTTAATTTTATTTCCTGCTACCTTGCTGAATTTATTTATGAGTTCTAGTGATTTACTTGTGGAGTTTTTTGACCCTCCTAAATATAGGATCATGTTATCAGCAAATAGGAATTATTTGAACTCTTTCCTAATTGTATCTCTTTTTAATTTCTTTCTTCTGTTTCATTGCTCTGGCTATAGTGTCAAGGAATGTGTTGAATAGAAGTGGTAAAAGAGGACCTCCCTCTCTTGTTCCATTTTTTAGAGGGAATGCTTTCAGTTTTTCTCAATTTAGAATGATGTTGGCCTTGGTTTATCATATCTACCTTTTACTATGCTGAGGTATGTTTCTACTATCCCTAGTTTTTCTAGTGTTTTGAGCATGAATGGATGTCGCATTTTCTCAATGTTTTTTTCTGCATCTATTGTGATAATCATTTGATTCTTGTCCTTAACTCTACTGATGTGATAAATTAAAGGTATTGATTTCTCCTTGTTGAGCCAACCTTGCATCTCTGGAATCAAACCACTTGATTATGATACACTACCTTTTTAATGTGTTTTTGTATGAAATTTTCCAATATTATTTAATGAATTTTTACATCTATGTTAATCAAGGGCATTGGCCATAAGTTTTCTCTTCTTGATGTGTCTTTGGTTTTAGAACCAGGTTGATACTAGCTACACAGAATGAGTTTGGAAAGATTCCTTCCTTTTCTATTTCATAGAATAGTTTGAGGAGGATTGGTATTAGTTCTTTGAAGTTCTGGTAGAACTTGGCATCGGGTCTTGGGCATGAGGTCCTGGGCATTTATTTGTTGGTAGGCTTTTGACTGCATCTTCAGTTTCATTGCTTGAAATTGTTATGTTTAAGTTTTCTATGTACTCATTGTTAATTTTGGTAGGTCATATTTCTCTAGAAATTTCTTGATGTCTTCATGATTTTCTATTTTATTTTCAAAATGGTTTCTGATTTTCCTCTGTATTTCAGTGATGTTTATGGTGATATTTCCTTTACAATCACAAATTTTAGAAATTTGAGTTTTTTTCCCTTCTTTCTCTTTGTTAGCATCACTAAGCATTTATCAACTTTATTGATTTTTTCAAAGAATCACCTTTTTGTTTTGTTGACTTTTTGAATACTTTTTTTGTTTCTTTGTTTCAATATCATCAATTCCCTTATGATCTTATAGAATGTAAGGTATTATCTCTATTTCTTATATTTGATCCTTGTTGCCTTTGTGGCCTAAGATGTGTCTATTTTAGAAAATGATTCATGTACTACTGAAAAGAAAGTGTACTCAGTCATTGATGAATGAAATATTTTATATATGTCTGCTAAGTCTAAGTTATTAATTGTACTTTTTAGTTCTATAGGTCTTTTGTTTAGTTTTTGTTTGGAGAATCTATCCAATGATGATAAAGGTGTGTTAAAGTTTCCCAGTATTATTATTTTATGATCTACATTGTTCTTGCAATTGAGAAGGGTTTGTTTGATGTACATAGGTGCTCCACTGTTTGGGGCATAAATATTTACAATTGTTATGTCTTATTGATGTATACTTTCCTTAAGCAGTGTAAAAGAGCCTTCTTTGGCTCCTCTGATTAACTTTGGCTTAAAGTCCACTTTATCTAATATGAAGATAGAAATCCTTGCACATTTATAAGATCTATGTGAATGATTATGATTTTTCTCCATCATTTTACCTTCAGTCTGTGGATGTCTTTGCCTCCATGAGGTGAGTCTCTTGGAGATAGCATATTGTTGGGCCTTGTTTTTTAATCCAATCTGCCAGATCTTTTGGTTGATAAGTTCAGGCCATTTACATACAATATTATTATTGAGAAAGAATTTTCATTTCCTGTCATTTTGATTTATTTTTGGTTTTTAATTTGAATGTTTCAATTTTAATTAACTATTCTAGTGTAGTTCCTCTATTTGGTGTTTTTCACTTTTATTTTTCATTTCTTATTCATGAAATATTTTATTGAGTATGTTTTATGGTGCAGATTTTCTAGTTGTGAATTTTTTTAACTTTTTTTGTTGTGGAAGATTTTTATGTCATCATCAAATCTGAAGCTTAATTTTTCTGGATATAGTATTCATGTTTGGCATCCATTTTCTTTCAGGCCTTGGAATATATTATTCCAAGACATCCTAGCTTTTAGGGTCTGGTTTGAGAAATCAGCTGAGATCCAGATTGGTTTCCCTTTGAATATGACCTGTCATTTTTTATAGCAGATTTTCAAATTTGATCCTTATTCTGTTGGGCATTTTCATAATGATGTGCCTTGATGTAGATCTGTTGTAATTTTGTATATTTGGAGCCCTGTAAGTCTCCTATATTTGATTTTCCATTTTATTCTTAAGATTTGGGAACTTTACTGATATTATTGAAAATGGTGCATTCCTTTTGTTTGTATTACTGAGCCTTCATCAATAAATCTTAAATTTGGTCTTTTCATGTTATCTCCTATTTCTTGAAAGTTCATTTCATGTTCTCTTGAAATCTGTTCTCCATGGTCAACTTTATTTTCCAGATTATGTACTTTGTCTTCATTGCCTGAAACTGTCTTACAAGTGGTTTACTCTACTATTGATGCTTCTCATTGAGTTTTTAATTTGGCTTATTGATTCCTTCATTTTGATAATTTCCAACGGATTCTTCAGGATTTCTATTTCCTTATTGAAGTGATATTTCACTTCTTGGATTTTTTTCTCTGATTTCTCTCCTTACACCATCTTTTACCTCACAGATGAGTTTATCTATGAAGTTTCTAAATTCCTTTTCTGATATTTCTTCCATTATGATATCACTGGATTCTGTTAATGAGGTATTTTGAATTTTTTGGTGTGGTTTGTACCTTAACTTTTTAATGTTGTTTGTATGTCTACCTATTTATCAATAAGAATCTGAGGTGGCAGAGCTTCTTCCTGAAGATTTCTAGTAATTGTACCCTATATATTTCTGAGGATTTCTAGTACTTCACATATTAGGGGAAGACAAATAAGAACCAACCATGTAATCAATATTCAGCATTAAACTAAATACTTAGCTCTTATTTTGCCTTCTATGATGTTAATTGTCAATATAAACAGAAATGATGTGGTAGGCAATTGCCAACAGTAGAGATATCATGTTTCAAAAGGGTTTGCTATTTCCAAAAAATGTGATTCTTCAATGTGTGTGACAAGAAGAATGAGACATCATACTCCATTCATGTATAATGTGTCAAAATGCATTCTACTATCATGTATAACTATTTAGAAGAAAAAAATTTAAAGAGTGAAGAGGGAGAATGCAGAGGATATGTAGGATGTAATAATTGAGATGGATGATGAGAATGAATAGTAGTAAAGAGTTAAGGGGAGAAAACAAGAGAATTTAACTGCTTGCAAAAGAAAAGAGAGGAAGAAAATCAAGGAACATAGGAGAAAAACAATATAAAAAATGTAAAACAACACCAAGGTATACTAATAAAAACACCGTTCCACAGAAGACAGAGTCAAGAAAATAACTACCTTCAAGAAATGCTTGAAATAAGAAGAGTGAGAGAAGTATGTATATGTTCAAATGTTCATGGACCATTCAGCATACAAAAGTTTTAAACAAAAAAGGTTCTTGATGGAAGATTGATTTTTTTTTTCATTGCAATGGTTAAAAATTGTCTACAACATTATATGTTGGTTGTCAGTTCCCAAAAGCCTTTTCTCCATTTTTTTCTTGAAGTATACTTTGTGCATATAAGTACTAATCAGGGGCTGTCATTTCCTTTTTTGTTGGAACTTGTCATTTTTGGAATTTCTCAGTTTCCCTTCTTAGCAGTATGAGTTAAGATAGATTGGAGGGCGTTGTCTACTCTGCTCACTTTGAGTTGTTGCTGTAGAGTTCTGTAAAAGAGGTTCTCAGAGCTGGAGCTCCTGGAGGTTGGGTTTTGGTCTAGCCAGACTCCTGGTATTTTGTGGAATGATATTTGATAAAGGTTTTAAATCAGCACACCTCCAGAGCCTAGCTGCTTTCAGTCCACACTGAGTGTCTATACTGCTTGAATCTCTCTAGGGTTCTGCTAGATGGGTGGAGGAGCCAGTCCTCCCACCTCCACCAGCTTCCCACAGCTCCCATATCTTAGGCCACTAGGGTTCAGTCCTAAAGCCCACATTCACCTGATCTAGTCCGTGGTTGTTCCCAGCTGGTCCAGCCAACAGTGAGACTCAAAGTTTGAGAGACACCCAGCTTCTCTCAGATCTGAGTGTCTTGAATTCCACTGGGTACAACACTCTCCAGCCCAGAATTTCACCTGGTTTTCTAATCACACTGTGTGTCACATGGTAGGCCTTTGCCAGGTCAGGTTTTTGGACCTAGCTAGAATTACAGAGCTGGTGCCTGTGTTTGAATCTACACCTAGAACAGTCAAAAAATATGGTGGCTGACTGTGCCCTCCACAGGTCACTGGGATATGTGTGGCATCGCTCTTACACAAATGCAAAGTGCAGCTTACTCACTGAATTAGCTAGACAATGTCCCTGATCACCATCCTCTCTGCTTCAAGATATGCCTTGGTACCACCTGAAACCACCTGAAATGCTGGCTATCTTAGTCTCTCAGACATGTCCACAGTGGATCTGCATTGGCAGCTGCCAGTAACAGAGATGAGGTATTTTATTTTATTTTATTTATTTTATTCTAAAAATGTGTCTCTAGGCCACTCAGAGTCCAGAATTAAATCCCAGTAGTATTTTTTTTTTTTAAACTGACTTCATAGACAAGATCTTTTACTTCTTTCTTGGTCTTGTGCCATCAAGCAGTTTGGAAAGTAACCTTCTTTACTCCACCATCTTGACCTGACTCCAGATTATGCTTATTTTGGTATTTGGTAGAATAAATAGTGAAAGATGTGAGATAATGGGGAAAATAATTTTGCTATCATATCTAATGCTCACAAAATACCTCCTGATCCATAATGTACTTTGCTGTACTGAATTTTCACTTTCAGTGAATATGTTTTCTAGGGAAAAACCTTAGCAACCTCTGGGGGAAAAGCCTTTGGAATTGTAGATTTTCTGTTGTTTTTGTTTGATTGCTTCTTATTCTCTCAAACACCAAAATAATTATATAATTTTATAAAACTCATTAAGAATTTCTCAGAATCATTATTTTATTCTCACTTCCAGCCTTCCCAAATTACTGAGGAGTATTTGAAGACTTTGTTATCCAGTATGAAATAATTTTGTCATGTCATTTTAGCAAAATAGCAATAAATACTAGTTATGTAGCCTCCTTAGGATTAGAAAGAAAAGATCAGGATTTAAGAACAAATATCTGGCTTTCTTTGCCTAAGTATTTTCCTCATTAAAAGAAATGGAGGCTTCAAACAGAAGCCAAATAAAAGCATTAAAAGTTGAAAATAAATAATTATAAACATGTTTTTCTTTTTTCTTCTCATTTTATTTTCAGTTAATAAAGTGCATTATCTATTTGTACCTGTTTTTGCCTTAGGAGTTAGAGAAAGATGAAAATATTTTACTATCTGTTCTCAAATTATAAGCCGTTGTTTCCAAAGAAAGTCAAAACTCATGTATATTATCACATTATTGTTCTCAGGGGATTGCAGTCACCATAGTGATTGTAATTACATGGCTTCATTAACTTTATACATTCTACCTGTTATGGGGGGTTCACATTAACAAAATTTGCATATGCAGGAAATGAATGTCATTTGCAGGGAACTAATGTCATTAAACATTTAGGCAGTTCCTATCAGGCAAGGGGGTTTCCACTGGGATATGCTTTTCAGCATGCCCTTTATAGTTATTGTGGGCACAGGAATATACTTCCAAAGCATGAAAAGTAAAACCTTTAGAGAAAAATATTAGAAAGCAACAACTGTTTTAACAAACCTTATTTATGCTGGAATTTAAAATTACTGATACCAAGAACAGACAGTCAGATATAATATGGTTCTAAAAAATGTAAATATATTTGAATATATTGGAGCTCTTGCACATTATAAATATTTCTGTGGGTATGCATGTTTGTATATGTATATACTTCCTAGAACTTGGTGGATTACTTGAAAATATGTATGCTTATGTATGATATATGGATATTTTTCTATTTTTATTGCCCAATTTAATCTATCAACAATCATGATAATTACAAAGTTCTTGTGTAATTTCAAGGGAAAAAATCACATTAAACAACTGACAGACAAAAGCAAAATAAAAAAAATGTAAAGGAAATTAACATTTTAAGTAGTATATCCAGACTTAATGCCCTAAGATGAATGCATATCTGACATTTTGAAGGGCAGGATAATAAGACAGACTCATATACTTTTTTTGTTTGGAGTATGTTCTTGACCTTTTGGAAACAAGGGAGTTTTGAGTA
The DNA here is from genome assembly GCA_004024805.1 of Geosciurus inauris. Lineage (NCBI taxonomy): Eukaryota > Metazoa > Chordata > Mammalia > Rodentia > Sciuridae > Geosciurus > Geosciurus inauris. Next base: position 124,202 of record PVHX01000950.1, read on the forward strand.
TTGGAGAGAGGAAACCTCCAAGGTGGAAGCGGATGTGGACTGCTCTTTTTACCACTGGAATGAACGCAGACCCTTACATACTTGCCCCAGCATCCTTCAAGGAACTTTAAGTCCTGCCTCCCTAATTCCTATTTGCCATGCTAGGATCAATATCAACCATTGGGAATAAAACCATTGACAGTAATAAAGCACTTGTGTACATAGGGGAAAAGGGTGATATTTGCCATATGGCAGCAACTGTACTAATTCCTAGGGAACTGTCTTGAAAATCAGATTCAAAACAACTCATAATTTCTTTTTAGCTTTTAAAATTCATAGTAGTTTGCAATAATAGGGAAATTACCCATTTTCTGGCATAAAATTACATTCTAGGGAATTACATTACACATGTAAATTACGATGGACCCTTTTCAGTCTGTACCTTTTTGGGTTAATTAATTCTTCAAGAGAGGTGATGTATGTCAGTATTGGATGAAAAAACCCACTTTATACAGGCAATTCACATTCAATTACATTTGAAAGCAACAGAGTTAACAATGAAAGAGTTCAGCAATAGCTAGAAAAATCATTTTTTCATCAAATTATTCCTACATTTTCTGAAATTTTCTCTATCTGATTAAGAAGTTGATAAAATTAATGTTAAATGATTTAGAAGAATGAATACATTGAGTTAATGAATCAAAATATACTTTTCCTTTTCTTCCATGGAAACAATTTTGATCTCCTTTTGACTTAAATATATAGAATGAACTTTCTTAGGGTAAAGGTAGTCAGCCAGCTTTTGGGTCAAAATTGCAACTCCGTTTGTTGATACAACATCTTGTAAGTTAATTTATGTCAGCTTCTAAATGAAAACGACCCGGAATCAGTTGTTCTGCTTTCCAATGGTTTGTGTATATATTGTTAGTTTTGGACACCATAATTAATGCCTGTTTGGATTTGTGTTGCACACACACACACACACACACACAAAACAAACAAACAAACAAAAACCCTTTTCTAGTTTGGTTACTGTTTGAAGATATAACCAAAGGTTATGGACTCCTTTTAAGTTCATCAACAATTGTTTCATACTTTGGAAGAAGGGTAAGCTTTTAAAAGTATTGGCCAGTTTTTCATAAAAAATATATTGGAGAGCATATACTGTTCTAACTCAGTTTTTGACAACCATAGCTGTATCCTAAAAATTAGCTAGTAAACTTAAAAAAAAATACCTATGCTTGGGTGGCACTTCAAATTTATTGCATCTGAGTTTCTGAACGTGAGATCAGATTACTTTTTCAAAGTTTTAGAGGGTTTCTGATGTTTGTCACCATTTGAACACCACTGTTCTGGTATTGTAGAACACAAAGAAAACAGACATGAATTACAAACTTTCCGTGACCTCTTAGACTTTTAGGAAAAAAAACTTTTTTAAAACAAAAATCTCTGCAATACAATTTTATTAGCTCTACTCTTCATGGTGTACATTAGATTTCTAGATTTACCCATTTTATGTATATGCTACTTTATCTTTTGTACTACATCTTCCTATATCCCTACCTTACCCCTCATCCTTGCCCCCAGTGACCAATGTTTTATTATCTAACTCTGCATATTTGACCATTTCTGTTTGGATTTTGCATATGAGTAAAACTATGTGTTGTTTTCTTTCTGTTTCTGTCTTTTTCCAGTTAGCATAATGTTCTCCAGGTACATCCATGTTATGACAGGATCTTTTTCTTTTTTTATAGCCAAATAGTATTCTGTTGTGTTTGTGTGTGAGCATGTGTGTGTGGTATAGAAAAGAAGTGCAATAAAGAAAGTTAACTACATTGAAAACACTTTGTAAAGATGAGATGAATAGTAAAGATAAAGTACAAATCTGAAAGTAGGGGCTGTGGGAACTATGAGGGGATTTGAGATGACAGTAGTGGTTGTATGAAAATGGAGTTTCCAGGGGGAAATGACAGTTATCTGAGGATCACAAGGCTCTTACACCCCTTCCTATCAGGGGCTGAGACATTCCAGATATCAAGCTTCAGTGACTGAAGCTTGATAATTTGAAATCCCACCTATCTCCTTGGATTATAATCCCTCATTGGTTGTCTCAGATGTGGTTGGCCACTTTGATGACCTCGTAGTCATTTCTTCCTTACAAGATGGCCGTTTTCAGCCCAGTATGGGGTCCAGACATTGGCCATGCATGTGGGCATGACCCATGTCTTGATAGGGCAGGGCAGAGGATTCCTGAGTGGGGCCTTGACCATGGACTTGGATCATTCAATAGGAACTCAGTATTGTGACAACCCTCCTATTACAACTGATATATCAATGACAGAAATGACCTCTGGTTTGATGGGGCATAACCAGTTAACCACTATTGATCGGTCAGAACTGAGTTCTCATCATAGTTTGGGCTTAGAGATGGCACCATCTTGCCACCTGCCCAATTACCTGAGGATTGTCTTTCAACCACGCTTTCACCTAATAGTTCACTTCATGAGGATGGTGTTGAGGATTTCTGGAGGCAACTTCCCAGTCAGAAGACAGTGGTAATGGAGGCAGGGGAAAAACACAAGTCCCCAAAGCAGAGAAAAAAGAAAGATCCTTACGAACCTCAGAAACCAGCTTCAACATTTTTTTTTCTTTCATTATACACAAGCTGCCATCAAGGGACAGAATCCTGATGCCACTTTTGGAGAGGTTTCAAAGATTGTGGCTTCTATGTGGGACATTCTTGGAGAGGAGCTAAAACAGGTACATAATAGAAAAACTGAAGCTGCCAAGAAAGTATCTGAAGGTTCTGGCTGCTTATAAATATAACCAAGAGTGTCAAGCCACTTTAGAAACAGTAGAATTCGATTCAGTGCCACCATCACAAACTCCTTTGCCACCTCCTGTGGCTACTGCCTCAACAGAGTCCCCACCCTGTTACCTTGCATTGTTGTTAACTCAATTTTTTTCATCCTATGTGGCAAACCAGGCATCTTCTGGGGCTGGAGTTCAACCCAATATAACCATGTTAATTATTATCAAACAGATGTTGCCTTCTTCTATTGCCATGTCTCAAGGAGAGATGGTTACTATTATTCCAGCCATAGTGGTGACATCCTGGGGACTCCAATTAGGCCAAACTAGTATAGCTACGATCCAACCCAGAAAACAAGCCCAGATTGTCACTTGGTCAGTGTTGCAAGTAGCAGCTGCAGTTGCCGCTTCTATGCAACTGCCTCTACCCTAACTACATCCCCCCTCCATTATAACAGATGCCTCAGTCCCCAACTCAGCAGTAAGCTACCATTCTGTAGCAGCCTTCTCCACTTCAGGCTATGCAACAGCCTCCACTTCAGAAAGTTAGAATCAATTTACAACAACAGCTTCCTCCTCTGCAGAGCAAGACTGTGCTTCCACCCACACTGAAAGTGCAGACTATCTTAGTCCCACCAGCTGTGGAAAGCAGTCCTGAGCAGCCTACGAACATCAGTCCTGAGGTTCATACAGTAGAGGCAACCTTCCCTGAGACCATCTGTGAGTTGATTACAGATGTACTTCCTGAAGTCAAATCTACTTCTCAGATGGATATTGAGTTGGTGAGTGGGTCTCCTGTGACACTCACTCCAGCCTGACTTTATAAGGTCTAGTTGTGAGAAACCTCCAATCGTGAGTAAGGATTGGGACAATGAATACTGTAGCGATGAGTGTGTGGTGATACACTGCAGGAACGTCTTTTGTATGAGTGTCTTTTGTATTGTAATGAAATGCGTGTTGGGTGGAGATCAGGATGTGAACTAGTCATCAGAATGACCAAGACCTAATTAGGAGAGCTGAAATTTTCATCTCAATTCCCACCCTGTGGGAGGAGAGTGGGGCTGAGATTGGGCTAATGATCAATGACCAAGGATTTAATCAATTGTGCCTACATACTGAGACATCCTAAAAAACCTCCAAACAATGGGGCTGAGAAGATTTCCAACTTGGATGACACATTGACATGCAGGTACGGTGATGCACCTGGAAGAGTATGGTGTTCTCTAGCTGTGTCCTTTATAAGAAACTATTCATAGTAATAAAAATGCCTTCCTGAATTTGGTAATCCTTTCTAGCAAATTGTCAAACTTAAGGAAGGTGCCAATGAGAGCCCCAGATTTAGAAGTGTAGGTGTGGCTTGGGCTTACAATTAGCATGTAAAATTGGGGTAGTCTTGTGAGCCTAAGCCCTAAATTTGTGGGATCTGATGCTAACTTCAGGTAGGAAATGTCAGAATTGAATTGAAGAGTTGGACTGGACATCCAGTTGATGTCTACAGAGAATTGGTGTCACAAGAGGGAAAAAAAAAAAAAAAAAACAAAACAACACTTCTCATTTGGTGAACTAAATGTGTATAAATGGTTCAGGTAGTCATACTTTATGTTGTATTCATCCTGTGTGCCACAATCATAAACTCAAAATATCATGTCCACTAGTTAGTTAAAATGAATTGTGTGCTAGCACAGGGAATTGGTCCCTGGGAACTCAAATCAAGTTTAGAGTCTGAGAATATCTAAATAGAAATTGAATTTTGGTAGTTTACAGGTGAATGAATTGATTTGCTCTTGGTAGTGGGAAGGATAATAACTGTGGAGATCAAGAGAGTAGAAAGTGAGTTATTTTCAGAGTTGAGGTAGTGACAGAGCTACAGCTCATTAGATAACTTTTCCAGAATCAGTGACAGTGTTTTCATTATTACATTCCTAGTGGTTAGCATGGTGCCTGCACATGGTAAATATTCAATCAGTATCTGATGGATCACACTAAAATTTCTGAAGAAATGATTTAGTAGCTCAAGATTAAGTAAGTTTAGATGAGGAGCTATAAAATGGGATGAATATCAGGAATAGTGGTTAGTAAGCAAAGGCTAGTTTGAAGTAGGTAAGCCAGAGTGAAACTGATTTGTCCAAAAGATAGGTAAAATAAGTGAGGTGCTCCGACAGAACCTCCTTTTATCCAAACAGTTCTTCCTCATTTCTTATCTGAAGCAGAAAACACCAAAGAAGAATATTTTAGAAGGAGTATGAAATACTGTTCCCTTTTTCAATGATTGGACAGTGTGATGGACCAAACAAAAAAAAACCCTCGACATATTTTGGGGGGTAGATCATTCTCAGTAGAGGCTTTTATTGGTATTACGTCAGGTAGGCTTGACATCCAACCAGCAAAAGGCATCAGTAAGCAATAAACAGACATCCAAGTGGGTAGAAGGGCACAGGAAAGAAATTTCAGAACCCTAATAAATTGCAATTTATTAAGGCAGGACTCAAATATGAGAAGAAGAGCCAGTCAGGGTGTGACTATGGTCAAGGTAGACTTGATTCTTATTTATATTTCAGGTTTTATAAAAGACATTGAGGAAACTTAAGAGATGCACAGCCTGGCATGCTCCTGTAGCTGTATTATAGCTGATGTGATGTTATGCTATTTTATTGACTAATTTGCTTAATTTAGAATTTATGCATAGCTTGCATTTTCATTTGAATTAAAAAATTCTGTTTGTGAAAAAATTCCCATCAATTGAGCACTGTGTATTTGTATATGTACATCTGTGTGTGTGTGTGTGTGTGTGTGTGTGTGTGTGTCTGTGTATATATATAATGTAATCCCACTTCTTGGTACAGTATTACTGATTTAATAAGCCCTCAAGAAGTATTTGTTTAATTGACATGTTTTTTATGTTGGACAGGTAAATTTCACTTTTATAAATTAAAAAATTGAAATAAAATGTAGTCATGTTGTCATTAAAGGAAATGAATTCATTGGAACATGCTGAATCCCATAAATAAATTAATTTTGATTCATATGGAAACGAGTTTAGTAGAGATGCTGTAAATACTTCTGTATCTTTCTTGGAATACTTGGTTGCAGCCATCTTGATTGGTTTAAGATGTGTTGTGAAATCTGTAACTTTACATTTTATGAAATGAGAATAAAGCTCCTCTCAGTTGACGTGATACATTGAACAGAATTGCATGGGTAATCTCCCTTTATTACATTCAATGGTCCAAGGCACAGGGTAGTTTAAAAACATTCTTTTACAAATGGTGCTGTTTAAGAAGGTGCACTAAATAGCATTAGTAGAAGTCCTTTTATTGTCTTTCCACTGAAAAAGGCATCTTTTAAAGAACAGTAAACACTTCTATTATATGAACTTTGTCAACAATCAAATGATCATATGGAATTTGTTCTTCCTGTCCTTCCTTACAATTCATAGTTCTCTCAGTGCCTCACAATGAAAATGGTGGTGCCCCAGGAATCTATACCAGAGCCAACATCTATTATGGGCATATTTAGTTCCTATATAATGCCTCCTCCTTATTAACATTAATTATGTGGTAAAAGAAATTGGATGATTCATAAAAGCAGAAAGCATTCGGCTTGACCACATTATATAGCAGTGCAAATAAGAATTCTTAATGCTGTTTAACAAATGACTTTTTCACTCTTCATTAAAGCCCCTTGTTGCCATCCAATCTTGATTTTAGAAATTAACGCTAACAACCAGATTGAGAGAATCGGGAAAGTGACAGCATGGGGCAAAGACTCAAAGCCACAACTAACAGCATGAAGCAAAGTGAACCTCAAGCTATTGCAGCTCTCAGAGAAGGCTGGGAAGGGGAGGGATGAATTTGCAGGGAAACTCAATTATAGCAACCCTCCGCTGTAGGAAAGTACTTGTGAACGTTGACATGAAAGCTTTTCCCTTAATGTTTTAATTAAATACCTAGAAGCCAACGCTTCTTCTCAGTTAGTGTCAGAACGCTGCTTCTTGGTGGATAAATGTTTACAGCAAAAGCTCAGCTGAGGGTTTCTACAAACATGACTCTAAGAACTGAGAAGGCTTTTGCTGAGGCACTTGAGATCAAGAAAGCAGTAGTGATTATAAACTAGCACTACAATAGCAGGACGGTTTAATCCACCAAATGTCAGTTTCTGGTGTGCACATTGGCAATCCCACCTTCATCTTCAAACAAAAGGGCACTGGTTAGTCATCTGTTTAATTCACTAGCTTCAGTGTGTCATTTGGATGTTGAAGGAAAATCCCTTGATTCAGTCTGCCATTTCTGACAGCCTCCCTCTAGACCCCATTAATAAGCCTTTTAGAGAACAGAATGCAAAGTAGGCAGCAGGCAGTCCACAATCAAAATGGAGATAGGATAGACAGTAGAAATGTCTTCTCTTTGTAAAGATGGTGCTTAGGTGACCTTTGTCGAAAGTAGATATGTGTGTATATATACATATATATATATAGATATATTTAATTTTAAAATTGTTTCTTTCAAGATATTAAAGCAACATTTGCTATGTGGTAGATCTGGGAGGTCATTTGGAATTTGGGAGTTTATGATAGGATACAGAAAAACTCAAGTGATATTTACAAAATGTGCAAACAATGGCACAGACAGGGAGTCAGGCTGGCTTTGGGCATGCCTGGGGAATATCCTTCAGAAAACAAATATGCCACTCTTTAATGTTGGTTTGAATATCATTATAAAATTGCAAGTGAAATGAGGCACACTTTGCCTCTGAAACAGTGATTCCAAAAGCAATGCAACTATTCTCTAATAAAGCGATCCCATTAAAATTTGTAAGATTTAAACATGCCTTGAAAGCACTTCCTTGAATTATGAGATCTTTCTAGTGAAACTTATTTTCCATTTCTCATATGTTAATTTCTAGCTGACTTTCTGTGTGTGTGTGAATGCAGGTATATTTTTTGCAGCTTCAGGTCTCTGGAGAAACCCCATTCCAAATAACCTTTCCCCAGGCATTTCCAGGTCCAGGAAATATTCTAAAAGATACAATTTCTAAATATCTATGTTCTACTAAGAGTAGAAAACTTTAAAGGGGGCATAACTACAGGATCTCCTGTGGAATTTCTCCATTAAATGGACAAGGTCTTCTACAGTCAGATATTGGACTGAAATCTGTTGTGCCAATTTCAAATGAATGCCAAGTCTTTTTAAACATTTTATTGGCACATATTAATTATACAGAATACTGGGTTTCAATGTGGCATATTTGTACATGCATGTAATGTAGTTTTATTATAATAAAAGATTAAGAAGCTAGGCTGCAAAGAAGTGAAGATCATTTATTACTAGAATGATCACTTTTATTTATAGAGCAGCACCAGGGAAGTCACTTACTTTTTATGTATGTAGTCCTTTAATAAAACACTAATAAAGCTTTTATGTACTTTTATCTCAGTAAACCATTCAAGCATGCATTTTAGAACATACAAAGGTAAAAATAACTGTTTTTGGCTAGGAATTTGTTTCTAAGCTATCCTTTCATTAGAATACATAAACCTGAATTTACCTAGGTAAAATAACAAAACTCTTATTTTCTAAGAGTACATGAACAAATGTGTACACAAAGCGGGTGCTTAAGAAAGTCAGGGCCTGTATGCAATGCTTAATGAGTAGAGGAGATTAAATCCTTTTTGTTCAAAAATCAATTGCATATACTCATGTGTGTGTTTGATTGTGTCCCGAGAAATCAATTTATTTTCAAAAGAAAGATAGTAAAACATTGACTACCTTAGGTGCACCCTAATTTCTATGGGCTGCTGAACATCACTTTGTGTTTGTCCTGTCACTAGGCGTGGTTCACTGGTGCATTTGTTCTGGAGGCTCCCTTAACAGCATCTTGTTGTAACATCTGTTCTTTGTAGGACTGTGTGGAAGATGAGATTGGGAAATCATCTATTCATGTCCTATCACATTTTCGTGATAGATTCTATAACACTATTTTGTTGGTAATTCCAATGGCAATGTTTTTTTCTTATTAATTTTCAGCTCAGGCTTTAGGGTTTTGAAAACCCACTTGTTTCATTAGAAAACTCACTTGGTAGAAGTATTTATAAGTTCAGAAGAAAGTTAGTTGCTATATAATTTTTAATAGAACTCAAGAACAGCATCTTGCCTTCTTATTAAGTGCAACATAATCCAGGTGATAACTTATTTTTTTAATTATTTTTGAACAATGTGTTATAACTTGTATTACATCTAAAGACAACATCATTACATGCTTTCAGTGATGTCCTTTGTAGAAAAAAATATTTCAAAAATATTTTAATTTAACTTTGTATTTGAATGTCTACTCCATTACTCAGGCTGGTTTCTTACATATTGCAATTCTTATGTAACTGGGAGAAAAGTTGACCAGTTGGTGTTACTCACTATAAATCATTGGCTTTGACAATTGAGTGAACTCTGCTGACTCCCAGTGTAAGGCCCAGTCGGGGAAGACTGACAGCAAAGGAAGTAAAACTACTAGGGCATCTGCTACTGACAGAGCAGCAATTAGAAAAGGCAGAGTAAAAGCAAGTGTGCAACATCATAGCATTTTCTAAATCTGTAAGCTTAGAGTTCAATATTGATTGAAACTATTATCAAAAATAACACTTCTTATGGGCTGGGGCTGTAGCGCAGTGGTAGAGCGCTTGCCTAGCATGCGTGAGGCACTGGGTTCGATCCTCAGCACCATGTATAAATAATAAATGAATAAAATAAAGATCCATCAATATCTAAAAAAATATTTAAAAAAAATAACACTTCTTATATTTATGAATTATTATTGTAACTGGAACATGGAGGATCTTATACCAGTGGTCTTTTTATATAAGTGTATATGTAACTATGGAGGCAAAACCCCACATTTTGGGGTGTAGAGTACTTGGATATAGGTAGGATTGAGGATATATTTTTCAGATATTCAAATTCCATATGTACCTTTTCCAAAACTAATCTTCATTAGTAGGTATTCTTTTTGGCTTTTCCAACTCTACCTCTTTTCAGACCCTCCTGCTACAACTTTATAGAAGAAAATGGTAACTCACCAACCCTCCCAAATCTTATTGTAGCATATTCCCAGGGCATAAAAATTTCTATGGCACCATACAAAGGGAAAATTCAGCAAACCAACCATCTTTTCTACTTGTCTGCCCACCTGCCTAATTATCTAGCCAATTATCTGTGCATCTGCTCAGCTCCCACACATGTATCTATCTACCTAGGATTTACTGATCTAGCTCATAGAATTAAAAATCAAACTGAAATGGGTTTCATGGTGATGACTCTGAACATGATATTCAAAACAAAAAACAAATTCATGTTTCTAATATGAAAGAAGTATGAATCTGAAAAAGATTATTTGTCATTTAAATTATTAGACATGCATTTTTCATAAATTGAATAAACCAGATAAATACTTCAAAAATGTTAATAAAGGCACAAACTACACACTCAATAGAATTATGGTTATAATTATGTCCTTGAAACTATTAAAAGGTAAGGAAAAGGCCTGGGGTTGTGGCTTAGTGGTAGAGTGCTTGCCTAGCACATGTGAGGCACTGGGTTTAATCCTCAGCACCACATAAAGATAAATAAATAAAAAATAAAGATATTGTGTCAATCTACAACCAAAAAAAATTTTAAAAAATAGGTAAGATAAAAACTTCAGGTGTCATCACAAACAAGTGAAAAAGGAAACAGCTTTTCAAATTTCTTTTAGGGGTATACAAGCAAAGTTATTTATTTTCACAAGTAAGCTTTTTTTTTTTTTTTAAAGTTACACAATAATTTATTGAGAGCCCTCCCTGCCTGTCCTTGCAGTCTCTAGGTCACTTTTTCCGCTTGTAGATCTTATTGGCTAGCCCGAGGAAGATGGCCGGGGGCAGGGGCGCAGCATACTGCTCGATGAGACTCATAAGGTGGCTGTAACTGTCTTCTTCATACTTTGAGAACACAGCTGGTAGATTCATCTCCTCATATAGTGCCTTCACCTGGGCCACCTTCTTGTGGTCCTTCTGCCCATAATTGTCCTGCAAGATCTGGCGCTGTTCTGGAGTGGCCCGTTGCAGACACTGAACCACCAGCCAGCTGCATTTGTTGTCCTGGATGCCAGTGCCCACCTTTCCCGTCACACTGGGATCGCCAAAGAGGTCAAGGTAATCATCCTGAATCTGAAAGAACTCTCCCATCTCAATCAGGATCTTCTTGGCATTGGCATGTTCCTTCTCCCCATCAATGCCTGCCATGTACATGGCAGCAGCAACAGGCAGGTAGAAAGAGTAGAAAGCTGTCTTGTACTTGACAATGGATTTGTACCTCTTTTCAGTATATCTGCCAAGATCCACATTGCCCTGGGGGTCTGCGATGAGGTCCAGGGTCTGCCCAATCTCTGTCTGATAGAAACTCTGCAGGAAGAGCTCAATCAAGTTCAAATAGTCGGGCTGATCTCGGCAGTAGAACTTCAGCAGGCGATAGATACATGCTTCCAGAAGCAAGGCATCATTGATGGCATCCAAACCTATACCTGGCTTCTGATACCAGCAGAGCTTTCCTCAGCAGGTAAGGGATGTATCCATGATGTCATCTGACACCAGGAAGAAAGCTTGCAGCAGTTCCACACACCAGCCCACTGTCAGAGCCCTCTGGAGACTATCAGCATCCTGTTTTCTTGGATCCACCAGCTCCCGGAATGCTAACACCACAGTCAAACCCCAGTTGTACTTGCCTCTGATGGCATTATATTCCAGGACCTCCTTGAGTCGAGCAATAGCATCTCCTGTCTCTGGGTGCCCCATCTCATCTTCAGTCAGCACCTTGACTATCTCAGAGAAGTGCTGGATGAAATCCTGCTTTTCTTGGGCATGAACATCTGATTTCTGGTCTCCGTTCCTTCTGAGAGAGGAGCAAAGTGCTTTGTTCCTGGATGCTGGTTCTTGTTTTCCACAAGTCAGCTTTTGAACACCATTTTCATAAACTACACTGTCTGACCCTTGTAATAGTCTAGGTCTAGAATAAGCTAATTACTGCCCAGGTACTACATCACTGGTCTGTTTGTTGTTGTTGTTAAGGGTCTGGAGCTAAGAATATTTTCTACATTTCTAAAAAAGTTTCATTTTAAATGGCTTAAGAAGTTCCTATGTAACAACCTCAATTTTGTCACTTTGCCCAAGATGACTAAAATATTTATTTACTAATTAGCATTTTAAAAATTTCCTTACCTGCTAATATAGGCACTCATCTTAATTGTGAGCTGTTTTACTCTTCTATGAACATGAAAACCATATCCTTCTTTCATGATCAAAATTTTGTACCCCTTTATTTCCTATTCACATCTTACAGAGTTGGTGCTAAATTAAATTTTCTTAATTCTTCCTATACTTCTGTTTGCATTTTTTGGTGCTTGTCACTGCGTGTTAATTCACATCCTCTGAAAAGCGCACAGGTCACAGGCTGTGCAAGAGGGTGGAACAACCCTAAGGAAAACTGGATACAGAGCCAAAAGTGATTGGGAGACCCAGGATGCACGTCTAATCCACAAGTGTCAGAGGAGGTAAGAAGAAAAGAGGAAAGTTAGAAAATTATTAAATTATACAACAATTCTAAGGACAATGGGGAGTCCCCAAGCCAAATAATTTCTCAGTAGTGTCCACTATCTCTGGGAATGTGTTGGTCCTAGAATCCTGCTGCAATCAGCTATTAGCTGAAAATGCCAGCAGGAAATACAATATTATCATGAACTGGGTGACAGATTTCAGGGCACAGTGGCTGAGGTTTTGGTCAATTACACTTCCTGCTGTTACTATCTAAGAGATATATTTTTATGGCAGCCATACTTTGTAACAACAGAATAAAGCTAAGCCTTCTATTTTTCTAAAATAATATGTGAATTTCTATACTAATGTGCTTATTTCTCATTTTACTCTGCCTTTTATGTCTTTAGAAATTCCCACCAACCCTGAAGAAATAAGATATTTTACTACATTTGTTTTAGGTTGTTTTAAAAGTATTTTATGTTCAGTTTCCACAATTAAGCATAAGTATGGAGAAAGACGAGAGAGATGTGGAGTGAGGAGAACAGAGAGAAATGAGTGGGTAGAGAGAAAAGAGTGAGAGAAATGAGGACGTTATATTATTTTTCGTTGAAAAAACAATCATCCAACACCATGTATTAAATAGATCCTCCTAGCACCTCTAATTTTATTGTATAGCCAATCAAATAGCAAAAGTCCCATGTATACTTCGATCTGCATTTTGGCTATTTTGTTTTGTCAATCCCTTTAAAAATATCATTGTATCTTCAGTTATTATGAATTTAGAATTTAAAAGATAAATTTTTCTTGTTTTTCTAATTTCACAATTTTGTAAACTGCTGTACCATCTTAATTTATCTTATGGATTTTAGACTCAAGTCTATTGAGTTTATTAAAAATTCTATTGGAAAATTTAATTATATTACAATATGCTAATTTTAAGGAAATCAACAATCTTTTCTAATATAGAATATACCAATTCACAAACATGATATGCTCTCATTTTTTTCAGGTTTTATTTGTGCTTTAAAAATGTTTCATACTTTTTCTATAAATGTCTAATAAATTATTAGATTTATTTCTGGAGACCCTATAGATTGTGTTGCTGGTGTGAGTGGTATCTATCCAAAAGTCACATTTTCTAATTGGTTATGCTAAACTGTAGAAATTCTATTACTATTTGCATTAAAACTAAAAATTTATTGGACACATCATTTCTAAAATGTTTATCTGTAGGTGCTGTTGAGTGTTTTATGAGAAAAGCATATAATTTTCAAATAATGAAAGTCATATCCATTTTTTCCCTAATCCTTACACATTTTATTACTTTTACCTTTATGATTATACTGGTTAGGATCTCCAAGATACTTTTTAAAGTTAGTTACTCTTACGGAATATTTTTTCTGATTTTACAAGAACTATTTGCAATATTTTTCCACTGAATTTTTTTATATGCACTACATTACAGGTTAAGGCAGCTATTTCCTTTATTAACCTTATCCTTACATTAATGGTTTAGTTTACTTAGGTTCTTACTTTTGATAGTAGGGCAGGAATCATGTCCCTTGTATACATGGCTATGATGTAAACACCTAAAATATGTATGACACAGATTAGATCCTCAACAAATCTTTATTGCTTATTTATTGAATTTCAACAAAGCAACTTAGAACCACTAAGGTAAATTTATTCCTCCTATAAAATTAATATTCTGATTTTTTTTGTGTGTGATATGGTAGTCTTTAATAATACTAGGCCCTAATTAATTTACTAAGTTAAACCAAATTTGCTGAAATAAAATCTACAAAATTGAGATGTTCACATGACTAAAAATTTATGTGTGTGTGTGTGTGAAATTAATGAATCTTGGGCTTCTTCATTACCTATGTGATTTTAATTCAACTGCTTTTGCTTAGTACATGTACTTGTTAGTTACTTTAATATATCTAACTATTATATGTAATTTAAGATTTCTTTTTGATTGCACTCAGGGGCACTCAACTAATGAACCACATTTCTAGCCCTATTTTGTATTTTATTTAGAGACAGGGTCTCACTGAGTTACTCAGTGCCTTCCTTTGCTGAGCCTGGCTTTTAACTTGCGATCCTCCTGCCATAGCCTCCTGAGCCATAGGGATCACAAGTGTGCCACCATGCCTGGTTTAGGATTTCTTCATTCATCATTGTTATTTTATGAGAAAAGCATATAATTTTCATTATTGAAGTCAAATTGCATTGCAAGAATGTTTTAGATCTTTTGTATTTCTGCTCTTAACCAATTTATTTTATTTTTTTATTTTATTTATTTATTTTCTTATTTTTGGGGACCAGGGATTGAACTCAGGGATCCTTGACCACTGAGTCACATCTCCAGTCCTATTTTGTGTTTCATTTAGAGACAGGGTCTCACTGAGTTTCTTAGCACGTTGCCATTGCTGAGATTGTCTTTGAACTCGTGATCCTCCTGTCTCAGCCTCCCAAAGTGCTGGGATTACAGGCATGTGCCACTGTGTCTGGCTTGCTCCTAACCACTTTTTGAAGATGACTAATCCATTTATTTCTTATGTTCTCATATTTTACATCCCTGAAAATTCTGTCCTCTACTATTACCACACAAGTATTCTAATGGATTTACTCTTTGTCTTTTCATTTGTGTAAACTATGTACAACATGCATATATTTATCTTCATATACTTGGAATTCACTTAAATAGCATTGTTCTGTATCTCAATGTCTTCTATTTATCCATCAGAAATATTTTTTTGAGAGCCACCTGTATGGCTATGTTGCTCCATAATAGTCCAGGATAGGAATCCACTATAGTTTGGTTTTTCCACTTTCCAGTAAAAAACATCTATTTTGCCTTCCACTCCTCTCAACTTCACAAATGTTGCTGCAAAGAATATCCTGTGCATGTTCCCTTAAAGAAATGCAAGAATTTATTTGGTATGTTCATTCAGGATTAGAATTGCTTGTTATTGGAATTTGCTTATAATTCAAATGCATATAGCTGACTTGTTCTCCAAAATGGCTATTGTAAGTAAAAGATTACATCAAAGAGAGAGAGAGAGAGAGAGAGAGAGATTGATTCTGAATAAAAGAAATCCTTGAAATAAAGGAAACAATAAACCAAATTAAAAAAAAAACTCAATAGAAAGCATTACCAATAGACTAGATCACTTGTAAGACAGAACCTCAAACAATGAAGATAAAATATAGTCTCAAAAATAAAGTTGATCACACACTGAAGATGGTAAGAAACCATAAACAGAACATCCAAGGATTATGTGATAACATCAAAAGACCAAATTTAAGATCTATCAGGATAGAGGAAGACATAGATTTAAACCAAAGGAATGCACAACTTTTTCAATGAAATAATATCAGAAAATTTCTCAAACATGAACAATAGATTGGGAAATCAAATACAAGAGGCTTACAGCACACAAAATGTACAAAATTACAACAAATCTACACCAAAGTACATTATTATGAAAATGCCTAGCACACAGCATAAGGATAGAATTTTAAAGGCCAAAAGAGAGAGGAATCAGATTACATATAGGGGGAGACAAATTCAGATCTCAGCAGATATTTCAACCCAGATTCTCAAAGCCAGGAGATCCTGGAACAACATATACCAAGCTCTGAGAGAAAATGAATGCCAACCAAGAATATTTCACCCAAGAACATTAAGATTCAGATTTGATGATGAAATAAAAACCTTCCATGATAAACAAAAATTAAAAGAATTTACAGTGAGAAAGCCTGAACTATGAACATTCTTGGCAAAATATTCCATGAGGAGGAAATAAAAAACAAGAATGAAAATCTACAAAGAGAGGAGCTACACTAAAGGAAAGGCCAATCAAAGGAGAAAACAAGTCAAGTTAAAAAACCAAAAATAAACCAAAATGACTGAGAATACAAATCATATTTCAACAATAACTATGAATGTGAATGGCCTAAACTCATCAATTAAAAGACATAGACTGACAGATTGGATTTAAAAAAGACCCAACAATATGCTGCCTTCAAGAGACTTATCTCACAGGAAATGACATCCACAGAATGAAAGGATGGGAAAAAAATGTATCACTCACATGGACCAAGTGAACAAGCAGGGGTTTCTATCCTCATACCAGATAAAGTGGACTTCAAACCAAAGTTAGTGAAAAGGACATTTCCTGCTACTCAAGAGAGTCAAACATCAACAAGATGTAATAATCATAAATATCTATGCCCCAAACAATGTGGCAGCTATGTATATCAAACAAACCCTTCTCAACTTCAAGAATCAAATAGACTACAACACAATAATACTGGGTGGCTTTAACACAGCTCTCATCACTGGATAGATCTTCTGAACAAAAACTAAACAGAGAAACTATAGTATTCAATAAAATAATCAATTTAGACTTAACAGACATATATAGGATATTCCATCTCTCAATGAGCAACTGAACTTTTTTCTCAACAACACATGGATCCCTCTCCTCTCCAAAATAGACCATATATGATGCCTCAAAGCAAGTCTTAGCAAATACAAAAAATAGATATACTACACTGCATTCTATCAGACCATAATGGAATGGAATGAAATTAGAAATTAATGGTAAAATAAAAAATAGAAACTACTCCAAAACCTGGAAACTAAATAATACACTATTTAATGATGTACAGATATCAGAAGACATCAGGGAGTGGATAAAAATATTCTTAGAGGTAAATGAGAACTCTGATACAACATACCAAAATCTCTGAGACACCATGAAGGCAGTGCTAAGAAGAAAGTTCATTGCATTAAGCTCATTCATTAAAAGAAGAAAAAGTCAACAAATAAATGACCTGATATTACATTTCAAAGCCCTAGGAAAAGAAGACCAAACCAACTCCAAAAGTAGTGAAAACAGGAAACAATTAAAATCAGATAAGAAATCAATGAAATTTAAATAAAAGAAAATTCAAAAATATGACAAAACAAAAATCACTGGTTCTTTGAAAAAATAAATAAAATTGATAAACTCTTAGCCACCCTAATAAAAAGGAAAGAGAAAAATCAAATTACTAAAGTTTGTGATGAAAAATGGAAATATCATGACAGACACCATTGAAATCTAGAAGAAAATTACAAACTATTTTGAAAATTTATACTCTAGTAAATGGAAAACCTCAAAGACACTGACAAATTTCTAGAGGCATATGATCTACCTAAGCTGAAACAGGAGGACATACACAATTTAAACAGATCAATTTCAAGCAAGGAATAGAAGATGTCATAAAAAGCCAACCAACAAAGAAAAACCCTGAGCCATATGGATTCTCATCTGAGTTCTACGAGACCTACAAAGAACTAATACCAATATGCCTCAAATTATTCCATGAAATAGAAAAGGAGAGAACACTTACAAACTCTTTCTATGAGGCTAGTATCATCCTGACATCAAAGCCAGAGATATATTAAGGAAAGAAAATTTCAGACCAATATCCCTAATGAACATATATGCAAAAATTCTCAATAAAATTTTGACAAATAGCATATAAAAACATATTAAAATATAGTGCACCATGATCAAGTGGGGTTCATTCCAGGGAGGCAAGTTTGGTTCAACTTACAGAAATCAATAAACATAATTCATCACATCAATGGACTTAAAGATAAGAATCACATCATTACATCAATTGATGCAGAGAAAACATTTGACAAAATACAGCACCCTTTCATGTTCAAAACACTAGAAAAACTAGGGATAGTAGGAACATAACTCAACTTCGTAAAAGCTATCTATGCTAAACCGAAGGCCAACATCATCCTAAATGGATAATAATTGGAAGCATTCCCTCTGAAAACTGGAACAAGACAGAGATGTACTCTCTCACCAGTTCTATGCAACATAGCCCTTGAAACTCTAGCCAGAGCAATTAGACAGATGAAAGAAGTTAAAGTGATATGAATAGGAAAAGAAGAACTCAACCTGTTATTATTTGCTGATAATATGATTCTATACTTAGAGGATCTAAAATATTCCACTGAAAACTTCTAGAAATAATAAATGAATTCAGCACACTAGCAGGATATAAAATCAATACCCATAAGTCAAATTCATTTGTATACCTCAGTGATGAACCCACTTTAAGAGAAATTATGAAAACTACCCCATTCACAATAGCCTCAAAAAATAAAATAAAATAAAATAAAATACTTGGGAATCAATTTAACAAAAGAGGTGAAAGACCTCTACAATAAAAACTACTGAACTTTAAAGAAGGAAATTGAAGAAGACCTTAGAAGATGGAAAGATTTCCCATGCTCTTGGATAGGCAGAATCAATATTGTCAAAATGGCCATACTACCCAAAGCACTACACAGATTCAAAGTAATTCCAATTAAAATCCCAATGTCATTCCTTATAGAAATAGAAAAAGCAATCATGAAATTTATTTGGAAAAATAAGAGACTCAGAATAGCTAAAACAATCCTTAGCAAGAAGAGTGAAGCAGGAGGCATCACAATACCAGAACTTAAACTATACTACAAACCTAGAGTAACAAAAGTGGCATGGTATTGGCACCAAAATAGACATGTAGACCAATGGTACAGAATAGAAGACAGAGAGTCAAACACACATAAATACAGTTATCTCATACTAGACAAAGGTACCAGAAACACACATTGGAGAAAAGATAGCCTCTTCAACAAGAGGTCCTAGAAAACTGGAAATTCATATGCATCAAAATGAAACTAAACCCTTATCCCTCGCCATGCACAAAACTGCTCAAAGTGGATCAAAGACCTAGGAATTACACCAGAGACCCTACACCTAATAGAAAGAAAATTAAGTGCAAATCTTCATCATGTCAGATTAGGCCCCGACTCTTAAAGCACAAGAAATAAAATCAAGAATCAATAAATGGGATGGGTTCAAACTGAAAAGCTTCTTCTTAGCAAAAAAAACAATTAATGAGGTGAAGAGAGGGCCTAGAGTTTGGGAGCAAATTTTTGCCACACATACATCAGATAGAGCACAAATCACCAGGATATATAAAGAAATCAAAAAACTTAACACCCAAAAAACAAACAAACCAATCAATAAATGGGCTCAGGAGCTGAATAGACACTTCTCAAAAGAAGACATACAGTTGATCAACAAATACATGAAAAATTGTTCAACATCTTTAGAGAAATGTAAATCAAAACTACTCTAAGATTTCATCTCACTCAAGTCAGAATGGCATGTATCAAGAATACAATCAACAATAAGTGTTGACAAAAATGTGGGGGAAAAGAAACACTCATACACTGCTGGTGGGAATGCAAATTGGTGCAGCCAATCTGGAAAGCAGTATGGAGATTCCTTAGAACACTTGGAATGAAACTACTATTTGACCCAGCTATTCCAATCCTTGGTCTATACCCAAAGGACCTAAAAACAGCATACTACAGTAATGCAGCCACATCAATGTTTATAGCAGCACAAGTCACAATAGCCAAACTGTGGAACCACCGTAGATACCTATGGTATATATACACAATGGATTATTACTAATCAGTAAAAGAGAATAAAATTATGACATTTGCAAGTAAATGGATGGAGTAGAATAATATCATACTAAGTGAAGGAAGCCAAACCCCCCAAAATCAGGGGCCTACTATTTTCTCTGTTAAGTGTATGCTAATACATAATGGCGGGGCATGGGATGAGTGGAGGAACTTAGGATGGGGAATGGGGGTAGGAAAATAGTGAAATGAGATGAACATCATTACCCTAGGTACACGTATAATTGCCCAAATGGTGTGACCCTACTTCATGTACAACCAGAGAAGTGAAAAACTCTGCTCCATTTGTGTACAATGAATTGAAGAACTTCCTGGTGTTTTGGATAACTGATAAGAACCAATAAAAAAAAAATGGCTACTGTAACCAAAGATATACATCACAGCAGGCTTTCCCTGTCTAAAGTCCTGCCAATATTTGGCATTATCCAGTCTACCTCTTTTTATCAATTTAATAGATGCTTAGTACAAAATATTGAAATTTACATTTTCACATTACTAATGCTTTTGATCATCCTGATATTTGCTTATTAGCTTTCTTGACTTTCTCCCTCAGAAGTTGTCTCATTTTCCCATTTTTCTACTAGACTTGCTTTTCTCTTGTTATTATCATTAGTTTTCATGAAAGAACTTATCTTATTGACTTTAAATTTGGAAATATATTTTCCTATCCAGTTCTGTAATAAACAATAAATTAATTTTCACATAATTGAATGATCAACTCTTGGTTTCATTAATTTTGCTTTTACTTAACTTTGTCCATAATAATAAATCATGAACATAATATTTTACATATTCTTGTGTTTATTTTTTACTCTTCATACTTAAGACTTAGTCATATAAAGTCTTTTATTAAGTGGTATTAATTCAAGATCCAGTTTTCATTTTCGGTGAGATTTTCCAGTTTTCCCAGTATCACCACAAAATGTTTGTTTTCTCCATTGACAATGAGTTTTTAGTTTATATTAGCTAGTTTATTTTTTAATACCTTGTATATCAGTCCATCTTTGAGTTTTCTATTCTGATTCATTGATCTCTATCTATAGTTGCACTGATACTATGAATTTTTATTATTAAGACCTTCTATATATATTTTGTCTTTAAGTTCTTCATTTTCTAGTTCCTTGAGATATTCATGAACCTTTAATCAATGAATATTATGGCTCACATATCAAAAATTTCAACTAAGATTTTATACATATTATATTAGATAAATTTATTGTTATCTGGGGAAAATGACAAGATAAAAGCAACAAGTTCTGGTGCACTGTTGCACACCAAAATTTCTACATACTTGCTGAAAGACAAAATCATTAAATCTTCAATTCCCTTGAATATGACTATTGTGATTTTAAATTAAAACCAATGATACAGGGAACATAATTTAATTACTATTATTAATAAGATATCCTTAGCATATAATTTTGAGTCAAATTTTTGTTACTCTTTTTAAATTTAATTATATTTATGGAACTATTGTTCCACTTAACAGAAAACATATATTATCTACATATAGAGCTCAGACTGGATATTGCATGGGTTCTCCTCAGAATATCCCTTAACTATTTTCTATGCACAACAGGTATGTATGGTTTCATTCCATTTATGCTTAGCTCATGGCTAACTCATAGCCACAACTTCCGCTAAAAGCCAAAGATAAATTATATATAGGTCCTTTGCCAATTACAATAGAGAATAGCTTACTCTAAGGAATGTTTTCCATAAAACTAGCATTGTATTATGGAGATTTGTAAGAAAAAACATTTCTAAGAAAAAAAACACTTGTAACATAATTTGCCACACTTTTCCCCTACCTCTTGACATTGCAAAAGTGTTTTTACACATATTTTCCTGCTCTTCCTGGAGGCTGTTGTAACACTGCCAAAATATGTTAATAGTCATTGTCATAGGAATGCTTTTGTGTCCAAAGCATAGACTCCATTATCAGAAAATGAACTGTTTTGGAAGATATGTGAACAAGAAAGCGGGGGATGATTCAACAAGTTGTACTTATTAACATTGTTTTTAATATTAAACATTGTTTTTCTCTAAGTTTTTGAGACCATCAAAATTACTATAGAAAATATTTAGCTAAGATCTTAAAAGAGCTTCATGATTAATCAGTTTGTAAAGGAATCAAAATCTCCATTGAAGATGAAAGTTTTTTAACTAAAATTAAAGCACAAAATTCCAAATTTTATAGTCATCATTCAGTTTTTATTAATCTTTCTCAGTTTTAGCACTATGGATAATTGGGGCCACCTACTCCTTGGTTAGGGTCAGAGGGCTTCATGTAGATAGTAGGACAGTGAGTAGAACACTTGGCTCCAATCTACAGAATGCCAGTAGGACTCTCCTGATTTCTGCAACAAAAGTGTGTGCAGATGTTGCCCAATGTGCCCTGTGGAGTAGAGAGAAAACCAGTGCAGTTGAAAACCACTCCTGTAGATTACTGGTCTATCACATGCTAAAACAGAGAACACAAATCTAGGATTTTGGGACTTTCCTTTCCCATTCTCTGCAGTGACATTTTTATTGTAACGTCTGGGTTTGATTCCTTGCCTCATCCTTCCTTGGGCTGCTGTTCTCACCTTAAGTATAATCAAATTACAAATCCCCTGATGAATTTTCTTTCTCATTTCAAAATAATTCTTCCCTATTCTTCTTCTTTCTCCCCAGATCTCTCACACTCATTCCCTTCTCCTCCACTGTCAACTAATTTAACTTCTTTTTCATTTTGATTCTCCTCCTATTTTGGCCACATGTCCATTTCAATATTCTGATATAATGAATGTATAGAGAACAGACTCTCTAGTGAGGGTCTGTGTTACATCTGCCATCACATTCTTTATAGCTCCTGTCTTGTCCTTTCTCTCTTTTGCATCTTTCATTTTTCTTTTTCCAATAATTTATTCCCAGCAGCACTGAAACTTAATCTACTATTTTTAACATGTTAAATTAAATGAAACTCAGTGTTTGTTTATATCCTTTTACAGTATTTACCCCAAATTATGCTTTCCTTTACAGAACTTCTGAATACATTCACTCATACTTCTCACCTTCTAGTTAGACCTATTTTTCCTACTTTTCATCTATTTACACTTCAATTATTATAAATTGTTCCAAAGGCAAGTATTTCACTAAATCTGCTCTCATCATGTAAATGAGTGTGACCTGAGGTGAAACTCAAAAATTACCCTACACCAAGTTTAATCTCCGATCAATCTACTGTTTTAGAATTGCTAATATTTTAAGTTTCTTTATAATAATAATCCCTCCTGCTCATGAACAGATGGAATGAGTGCATAAAATGATGTGTAATAGGTGCTACAGAAAATCTTATCTATTTCTCAGCTTTTTTTAGGGCTTCACCTATTGATACACATTTGAAAAAAATAGATGAAGATAACTGACAGGGAAATAGAGGAATTCTTATTCTAAGCACTACTTTCTGTGTGTTATGATTAAAATGTTGCTGAACATTATCATACTGGAATCATATCTATGTATGCTTTCCCATGTATTATCTTTTTTAATAACTTCACAGTTTCATGGATAGTTATATTTGATACAAATATCAAATTTCTGTCATCTGTCACACACATGTAGAGTCCTCTCTTTTTAAAAGCTTAATAAATGTGACAACTTATAGAACTTTATAAAATCACAGGGAATTTAAAGAGGATGCTGATTTTCTTTTTTTTTAAATTTATTTAAATGCATTTCAAGTCATAGTACATATATAGAGCTCAATTTTTCCATTTCTCTAGTTGCAAACCAGATAGAGTCACACCATTTGTGTCTTCATACATGCACCTAGGGTAGTGATGACCATCTCATTCAACCGTCTTTGCTACACTCATTCCCCTTTCCCTCCCCCCACCTTCCCCTGTCCCATCCAGAGTTCTTCCATTTCTCCTATGTTCCCCATTCCCACTCCCCTTATGTATTAGCATCCACTAATCAGAGAGAACATTTGGCATTTGGTTTTTTGGGATTGGCTTACTTCACTTAGTATAATGTTCTCCAATTCCATCCATTTACCTGCAAATGCCATAATTTTATTCTCTTTTATTGCTGAATAATATTCCATTGTGTATATGTACCACAGTTTCTTTATCCATTCATCTATTGAAGGGCATCTGGGTTGCTTCCACAGTTTTGCAATTGTCAATTGTGCTGCTATAAACATTGAAGTGGCTGCGTCACTGTAGTATGGTGTTTTTAAATTTTTAGGGTATAGGCCAAGGAGTGGAATAGCTGGATCAAATGGTGGTTCCATTCCAAGCTTTTTGAGGAATCTCCATACTGCTTTCCAGATTGGTTGCACCAGTTTGCAGTCCCACCAGCAATGTTTGAGTGTACCTGTTTCACCACATCCTCACGAGCACTTATTGTTGCTGGTATTTTGGATAGCTGCCATTCTGACTGGGGTGAGATGAAATCTGAGAGTAGTTTTGATTTGCATTTCTCTAATGGCTAGAGATGTTGAACGTTTCTTCATATATTTGTTTATTGATTGTATATCTTCTTCTGAGAGGTTTCTATTCAGCTCCTTAGCCCATTTATTGATTGGGCTTGTTTTTTTAGTATTAAGTTTTTTGAGTTCTTTATATATCCTGGAGATCAGTGCTCTATCTGATGTGCGTGTGGCAAAATTTTGCTCCCAGAATATAGGCTCTCTGTTCACCTCATTGATAGTTTCTTTTGCTGAGAAGAAGCTTTTTGGTTTAAATCCATCTCATTTATTGATTCTTGCTTTTATTTCTTGTGCTTTTGGGATCTTGTTAAGAAAGTCAGGGTCTAATCCAACATGATGAAGATTTGGGCCTACTTTCTCCTCAATTAGATGCAGGGTTTCAGGTCTAATTCCTAGGTCTTTGATCCACTTTGAGTTGAGTTTTGTGCTTGGTGAGAGATAGGGGTTTAGTTGCATTTTACTGCAAATGGATTTCCAGTTTTCCCAGCACCAATTGTTGAAAAGGCTATCTTTTCTCCAATGTATGTTTTTGGCACCTTTGTCTAGTATGAGATAGCTGTATTTATGTGAATTACTTTCTGTGTCTTCTATTCTGTACCATTGCTCTACATGTCTATTTTGGTGCCAATACCATGCCGTTTTTGTTACTATAGCTTAGGCTAGTATCACCTTGATTCCAAAACCAGACAGACACACATCAAAAAAGGAAAATTTCTGACCATTATCCCTGATGAATACAGATGCAAAAATTCTCAATAAAATTTTGGCAAATCTCATACAAAAGCATATTAGAAAACTAGTGCACCATGATCAAGTGGGGTTCATTCCAGGGATGCAAAGTTGGTTCAACATACAGAGATCAATAAATGTAATCCATCACATCAATACACTTAAAGATAAGAATCACATGATTCTATCAATTGATGCGGAGAAAGCATTTGACAAAATACAACACCCTTTCATGTTTAAAACACTAGAAAAACTAGGGATAGTAGGAACATACCTCAACATTGTTAAAGCAACATATGCTAAGCCTAAGGCCAACATCATCCTAAATGGAGAAAAATTGGAAGCATTCTTTCTAAAAACTGGAACAAGACAGGGATGCCCTCTCTCACCACTCTTATTTAATACAGTCCTTGAAAATCCAGCCAGAGCAATTAGACAGATGAAAGAAATTAAAGGATTACGAATAGGAAAAGAAGAACTCAAACTATCATTATTTGCAGACACCATGATTTTATACTTAGAGGACCCAAAAAATTCCACCAGAAAACTTCTAGAACTGATAAATGAATTCAGCAAAGTTGCAGGATATAAAATCAATATCCATAAATCAAGTGCATTTCTATATATCAGCAACGAGTCCTCTGAAAGAGAAATTAGGAAAACTACTCCTTTCACAATAGCCTCCAAAAAAAATAAAATACTTGGGAATCAATCTAACAAGAGTAGTGAAAGACCTCTACAATTAAAATTACAAGACACTAAAGAAAGAAATTGAAGAAGAGCTTAGAAGATGGAAAGACCTCCCATGCTCTTGGATAGGCAGAATCAATATTATTAAAATGGCCATATGACCCAAAGCGCTATACAGATTCAATGCAATCCCAATTAAAATCCCAAAGTCCTTTCTTATAGAAATAGAAAAGGCAATCATGAAATTTATTTGGAAAAATAAGAGACCCAGAATAGCCAAAGCAATCCTTAGCAAGAAGAGTAAAGCAGGAGGCATCACAGTACCAGACCTTAAACTTTACTACAAAGCTGATTTTCTTATAGTGCTCTTCCCTTCTAATAGAACCCAAACATTTAATTCCATCATTGTGGTTGAATTGCCAAATCACTAAAAAACAAAACAAAACAAATAAAAACCATTTTTCCCTTATGGCATGATCAGCTAAGGTTTTCATCAGTCTAGTTGTCTGATCATGCCACTATCCTCAAATGACAGAGTGGTTAAGCAGGTGACCTCAGCATATTTAGGGCTTAGCAGAGGCAACTGTAGAATAGGCAGAGACCTAGGCTTAAGACAAATAAGGAATTTCCTTCTGCTCTTGTTTAGCTTCTGGCTGCTCAGAATTCAACTATAATTGAGTAAAGAGAGATGCTTCTTGTCATTTACAATTATTTTTTATAATTTATGGGAAAGCTATATTTCCTTTCTAATCAGCACTCTGATTAAAACTGAATCCACTGATAATATAAGATCAGAGAACTCTGCATATTGGATACTCTAGTCATTTGTTCTATTACGTGTCAAATCTCCTAGGGAGGTCTTTAAGAAAATCAAGACACTATTCTCAATGATTCTGATTTACTTGATTTAGTAGGGCAGCAACATCATAGCATTTATTTAAATGCTTCCCATATTTATGTAATTTGTAAACAGGGGTGAGAATGATTTACAGATGGTTGTTCAGGGAACACTGTATCATATCTGCTTAAGATATCTCTCCAGATATTCAGAATCAAAAAGGATAGACTTCCAGATTATTCCTATTCCCTTGAAAGTTTGAGCCACTACTTTAGGTGAAATTTATTTTAGTTAAATTTATTTTTAGTTAAATTTACTTTACATTGGCTTCTAATAGTGATAAACTTTTGCTTCTGTTGTATAAATTAGCTGTCCACCTTCTACATTATATATATATATTATCTCTAGACTGACACATCAAACCATACAACATCTTCTTTCGACTAGACTTTGTGTCAGTAAAGATCACTGGAATGTGAGACATTTTCTGATAGCAAAGCAGAATTGAATTATAAAGGCAAATCCAAGAGAACAATACCTTACATATAGAGAGGGGTAACAGTAGACTATGTCATTTATTCAAAGATCATGAATTGAGTTTAATTGAAGTGGCGTTATCTACCTTATTGTTCAGAAGTAATTTATATATCTGAGTTATGTCACTGGGCTAAAGAGGAATTTTCATTCTGCAGGGGGTTGATAACACTATGTAGGTTCATACACATGGAAGACAAGCAAAGTCTTAACCATGTTCCAGGATTACATTTTTCTGTATCAATCTTTAGAGTTGGGTTCATTTACACTCTACTACCGTCCTTGCTACTTTTTTTTGACTGTCCTTCACCTTGTGGCATTAGGCCTCATTGTCTAAAAACAAAGAGACAATATGACAAGAAAATAAAGATGCATGAGTTTCATCTCTATGGCTCTTGATTTAATTGTTACAGTAGAACCTAAGCATCTCTGTCTTTTTAAAAAATCTCATAGGTTTTTGTTGTTGTTTGTGCAGCCATTACTGAGAAATATTGTGTGAAGGTAATTCTTGTAAGATTGAGAAATTTCTTATTTTGAAAGATGAGAACAGAAGAGAATTGCCAGGTGTATTTTATTTCAGTCCTTAAAATAAATTGATTTCAATGTATAGGGTTATATAGATGAGAAATAGTGTGCCTTTTTGGGATGTATTATTAAACCCATGTAGACCTTCCCATATATGGTATCTTGCCTTTCTTTGAAACATATGAGAAATAAGCAAAGTCTAGTTTGATAGTTACTATTATTTTTTGGGATAAAAATTACTTTGATTCTCAAAATGTGAGAAAGGCATTCTTAGATTATGGTTTAAAGTTAACTAATAAACAAAAAGACTGGAAAATGTAAGAAAAATATAAGAAAATCATATGTGGAAAGACAGTGGAATGTATCTGACATAACTTCCCTATGTACATATAGGAATATACCACAGTCAATCTCACCAACATGTACATACACAAGACTGGGGGCCTAATTAGAATAAGATATACTCCATGCTTGTGTAATTACATCAGAATAGATTCTACTGTCATGTATAGTTGAAAAGAACCAATAAAATAAAAAAAAAGAAAACATAGATATATCTTGCTATCAAGGAGAAATTGTCTATTTACGAATTCCAAAGTAGATAGGAGAATATAACAGTAAATAATAGTTAAAAATACTTAAATAGTTAAAAATACTTAATAGTTAAAAATAGTTAAAATACTTAAATAGTTAAAAATAGCACTGCTTCCAGAAGAAGAGTGGAGATAAGGTATGTTGTAGTATTGTAACTACCATAAGTCTGTGAGTATTTAACAGGAAAGATTCATGCCAAGGACGTCCAGGACACATGGCCAGATTTAGAGGTCCCTTCTCTGTTGTGGTAAGGCAGCAGGCAGGACATGGTAGCTTAAAGAGATGTGGTGTGAACAACAAATGCAAAGCTACACACTGCCAGCTGCACTTAGGGAAAAATGAATAACATTTTCAAAAAAAGAAAAAATTTAAAATGTTACTTTGGAATCTGTTTGAAGCATATATTGAAATTAACATTTTTTAAATATTTTTTTAGCTGTAGATGGACATAATGTCTTTATTTTATTGCTTCGTATGTGGTGCTGAGGATCAAACCCAGGGCCTCACGCATGTGAGGCAAGCGCTCTACTGCTGAGCTACAATCCCAGCCCCTGAAATTAACATTTTTTAAGGTTAAAAATCACATCAAATTAAAGGGAATATTTGAAGGAATTAAATTATTGAATGTAGAAAGGGAAAATAAAGACATAAACCTCAAGTCTCTTACTGGTCTTATTGGATGCAGTCACTTACTTCTTTGCATTGATATGAGATATACCAGGGAGTCTGGCAACATAAGCCCTCTCAAAATTGTCAGAGCTGAATTCTTGGTTCATTGTCAATCTAAAGGAAGCACTATTATATTGTATATTTAAAGGTCATAAAATACTTTCAATGAAGTTTGTGATTTTTTTTCAGATGAATGTGGTTATGGAAGCAATATGCAGGCAGATGTTTAATATAAAATATTCTTCACATCTCAGAATAAACAACATATGGAACAAGTAGCCATTTTACATGATGTGCTAAAAGTGAAAATAGTTCAGAACAGATCTGCATCAATTTAATTTCTCCCTATCACAGCACAACGCCAACCAAGATGTTTCAGCAAATTATAGTTAAAATGGGGAGCATATTGTTAATTCCTTTAATTTTAAAACTGCTTTTTAAGTATCCTGCTCTACTCAATGATATGACAATGGAAGATATATTCACAGCTAGGGGAGTTTAAAAAAA
The DNA here is from genome assembly GCA_004024805.1 of Geosciurus inauris. Lineage (NCBI taxonomy): Eukaryota > Metazoa > Chordata > Mammalia > Rodentia > Sciuridae > Geosciurus > Geosciurus inauris. The sequence goes on from PVHX01000950.1 coordinate 153,663, forward strand.
GCTTTTCTAATTAGTAATGTGATATATGGGAATTTTAAATTCTGAATAAAAGGAGAAAGATATTCTAACCTGAGAAATGTTAGAATCAGAAAATATTATAAATAGGATTGATCTCTTTAATTGCTCAGAACTTGTCCTGAGAAGTAAATAGAGCTCAATTAATCCATTCTGTTTCTTTCTAGCATATTTATGGAAAATTGGGCAATTAATAATGAAAGGAAAAAATAACTGATGAATGCATTTTATAGTCACATATTTTATCTTTAGATGGAACTTCCAATATCATCATATTATACCAAAAAGTATTTCATATCAACCAAAGGAAATCTAACACTTAAGTCACTTGTTAAATATAAAATACATTATTTGGGCTAGGATTGTAGCTCAGCGGTAGAGCGCTTGCCTTGCATGTGTGGGTTCGATCCTCAGCACCACATACAAAGCAATAAAATAAAGACATTGTGTCCATCTACAACTAAAAAAAAATTAAAAAAAATAAAAAAATACATTATTTTTCTCCTCAATTCCAATTTAGTCCATTTTGACAACAAAAATCTTAACTATATAAAACAAACATTTTGGCAGGGAGTTGATAAATATCATGTATTAGAATGTATTTACATTGAAATCTTGCTTCTCTTTCCAATTAAAAGTTTATGAAAATGTAATTGTCAATATTAAAATCACTAAACTTCAGAGATGAGGAAATCTAGAAATCAAGCCAATGCAAAGATATTTTTTAAAGTATCTCTGGCAGATGAACACTTAGCCTCTGCTTTTATGGGAATTAATCAGCTTTCATAAGGACAAACTACAGACTACCTCTCTAGGATACCTGTCCTGTTATTCAACAAATCTTCATTTAGCTGTTTGACAAATTTAACAAAAGAAAATTATGTGCACTTTTGTTTATTTGTTTGCTTTTTCTTTTTCCTATATCAAATGGAAATCAAATTGCTAAATTGGGGCAGCTGTATTGCTTGCTTTTCTTTTTTCATCCCCTCTTTACTTCCCTCATGTAGGAACACAACAGCAGTCCATGGCCTCTTCACAGGATGCATATGCATCCCTAAATTACCCAGACAGAAAGCATCTCCCTGAATGCACTCCCAGTTAAACTGGCTGCCTGCAGTCAGCAAATTTCTGGAAGTGTGTGTGAGTGAAACTTTCTAGGGGGAGGTGAGACTATTGATAGCAAAGGCTAGCTTGATGGCAAGAAGTTGTGTCTTTCTTCTCTGCTGCTTTTCTATATGAAAAATGATTTTCCTTCCTGCAAAGCAACTTTCTAAGAGAAACAGTAGGGTTTCCTGACCAGAGATATGGAAGCTCAAATCTGCCTTCCACATCTATTGATTTTTGGTCATGGACAATTTATATAATCTTTTCAATGTTTCTTTTTTGGGAATAACAAGTATGTTGTAAAGAGCATTTGCCCAGCCCGTGATAGTATATTTATACCTGTATAAGATAAAACACTGCTCTACCTCAATGCCAGTGTAAGTATTCTGAATTGGGAAGCAAAGAACTTTTGCAGTCAGGAGGGAAAGACTATGAACTGGGTTGTGAATTTGGACTCACACTACAACTTCCTCACATGGATACACCGATTTCCCTTTACATTGTTTTTTGTTTATTACAGTCCTTCATGTTCATTGTAGAAAATCCAAATAAATTCCTATGGAAACAAAAATGTGTGACATACATATTAGTTTTAAGGTAACATTTACAAATCATTACTAACCATGTGGCAACATCTACATTTCTTAGCCTACATAGAAAATAACTTTTCAAGTTTTTAAAAACTCATTCTTAGTTCAAAATATTTATGCAGAAATACACAAATGCAAAACAAAACAAAAACTGAAAAAAACAAATTTTAGAAGCTATAGAAGTAAGGGTACTGAGATGTGACTTTTCAATAACAAGAAATAAGTTTCAATATTAAGCATTGTTTTTAGAATCATGTATTAATTTTTATTTAAATGTTTTATTATTTTATTCTAGAAGCATTAAATATAGTCCTAAGATTAGTCAGTTGATTTGGGGGAATAAAAAAAAGAAATTTAGATGGTTATAAAGTTATGAAATTAGCTATTTCTAATTCTCTTATAATTATAAAATATTCTTATTTAGTTAAGATTTATATAGACTTTAAACCCATTTCTTCTGACTGCTTATCCTAGGACTATTTCCTTAATGTATTAATTAAAATAAATCAACTGACAGGAAAGATATACTCCTCAAATGTAGTAAGAAATTATTCCTGCCCCATCAAATGCATAACATAAATTTCACTAATTCACAGAATCATTTTCATAGGTATTTGGTATTTTAATTTTATGCTTAGAGTTTTCATAAAAATATTGTCTGACTAGATTAAATTCATTCATGACAAAAATACAACATTCAGATATTATAAAAGGTTATATATCATGCAGTTTCTGGAATATAGAGTAATTTGGGTAAGCAGGAATTAAATTTATTATCAAAATAAATAACATAAAGGAGTGGAATCAAAGATAATATTTACAGAGTTATTTTTAACCAATCTCTGTTTATTATTGACCAAAAACATATTTCCATTATAGGCAAGCTTAAGATAGATTCATATACATAAATTATAAAACATTGGAATGGCAACAGTTTCAGAAAATCCTAATTGTTTTTAGACAAAGTGCCCAGTAATTAGAGTCCCTTAGATAATGGAGCTGCGCTCTGTGTATTGTGGTTTCTCAATTTTGTGTGGTCTTCATCCCATAGAATTGTTGAATTTTAAGTAGGAAGGGCCACTATGCCTGATATCACACAGGAAACCACAATCAGGGCCTTGTTTCTAGGCCAGATCTATCCATAGAAATACACTGGATACATTTGGTGGATAATCTAAAAATTCTTCAAGGATTGGGCAACAGTTGAGGCAAGAATGCACAATTGAGAAAAGGCTTGCAATTTTCTCATTCTGATGTCAACCCAATGTTATTAAAACGTGAATGTGAATAATTCAGTTATATAAATCAATGTGTGTATTTCCTATTTTCTGCCTGCACAGTTCAAAAATAATAATGAAAAACTTTCAATCTAAATTAAGACTATTTTTTTGGTCCTTACTCAGCAATTAACTTTGTAATTTTAATAAAATTCATGGGCCTCTGCTCCTACATCTCTTAATAGGGCATAATGGGATAATTAAATTCTATACTATAAAAAAGATTTTTTAAAATTTTTTACCCTCTTTACCCACTGTTACAAGATTTGGCTATTCCTTCTCCGAATGATGTTCACTGCACTTATACAATGGAATTTATGATAATAATTACTGCTAGTGTCTACTCGTCATTCACATACCATTCACTTGTTACCACTCTGTACATAATAAATTCATTACCACTCTACTTACTACCATGGTGAACTTAAGCTTCTATACACACTTTTGTAGCATTTCTGAATTAGTTTATAGTTATTTGTTTACTTTCTTCCCCACTAAATGGTAAACTCCTAGAAGGAAATATTATTTTGTTTATCACTTTATCTCAGTTGTAGCATAGTGAATAATATGTGGTATGAACTTAATAAATGTTGACTATGAATGAGTGAACGGATACCCTTTCCATCCTTCAGCATTGAGCAAATAGTTACTAATTCCTAGGATATTATAAATTTTAATTTTATAATGTTAATTAACTTAATTAGTTAATTTTCATCAAGACATAAGTTATGCCTGTCTCTAAGTTGGCTTACCAAAACATCTTTAATATGGCTTACTTTATTAGCGCAAAGAATGAGACACAATACATATTTTGTCTAGAAAGAAATTATTCACTTGTCATGATACATCTGTGTATTCTACAACTAAAGCATCACTTGTGATTAAATGGTAAACTGTTCCTATCATTGAAGTTACAATTTTCATGTATTGATATAATTACTTATGTCTGAGAATGATCTAAACTTTTTAAAAATTAATTTTGACATCCTACTTAAGTCAAGAACTCTGTGGCAAGTAAATGGTCTCTAACATTGATTTTATTAAGTAAAAAACTAATTTTCTTGTTTTAACACAGAATTGAGGTATTTAATACAATCAACAAATGGATTATTTCACCAAACAATAGCAGAAAGAATTTAAAATGAAAAATTAAATTAATATGTGCATCGGAAAATCTTTTACATTTTGGTAGAGTTTGCCTTTCTTGCACGAATTAGAAATCAACCTGTTTTGTGGGTATAGAAAATAATCTGAAAACTTCAATTCTTTGATATATTAAGGATATTTATCTCTGGTGTGATTGTGGATAATTTTTGCTTTTTTGCAAATGTTTTCTTTACTCCACGATTATTTTTACAATAAACATGTATTACTTATACAATCAGATAAATGAACAGTCATTTGTCTTTTAAGAAAATATTTAAAACCATTATGAGAATGGTGCAAAAATGAAAATTAAAGATTATTAAAGTAGAATAGGGAGTTCAAAATGAGCTTATTGTTACTTATAAAATTTTCAAAATTCTTACAACATTATTATTGAAAAGGTAATTCAAAATTAAGCTTGAGACAATATAAAATCAGTTATCAAATTCTTTTTTAAAAAATTATGTCCTCATGATCATCATTCAGGGCCTTCAAGTCTGTAGCACATTGGAGTTCTTCACCTTTTAGGACAGATCAAGGTCCAAGAAGGGCCTTTCTAGCTTTTGACCAAAGAGCTTTATTGTTCCAGCAGAGCTTGGCTCTGAATTTCTTCTGCTCACAGTCAATACTCCTGCTACCATCTGCTCGCCTTCTTCCAGCTGATCCTAAATGTACCAAACAACTTCCTTCCCCTTAATTGCTGCCCAGTGTTCTTTCCTTTTAAATTGTAGATCAGGCCCACTTCCTTGATTTAATACCACTAATTTTCTAAACCTACTATTTAATTCTTGATTTGTCACATTCAGCACCCACTTGAGGTTTTGTAAACATGTGGATCTTGATTTTATATTTATCAGTCTTTCCCCTCACTAAAGGGTGACCTTTAGAATCAGATTGAATCCTGCTTTAGCATTTTTCTTGATAGTGATCATAAGTAAGATATGTAATTATGCAAGCATCAAAGTCCATAAATAAGAAAAAGTACTGTTGGTATACAAATCGGCAAGTGACTCGCTCTACTTATATAGGACAGTAGATTTTCAATACAGAGTAACTATTGTTAATGATAAGATACTGCTATTTGTTTTAAGGCCATTTTTATTCCCCAATTTTGCAAGATATCATCACCTAATTGTTCATTTAAAACCAAGCTAAGTTTCATCTCCAACATATTTGACCTATCTCTTAGTTTTTAACTTAAAACATTGGGGAATATCTAAAGTCTCCTACCTTTTGTCATAAATTCAGCTGTGTGTGTGTGTGTGTGTGTTTCCAAATGTATGTCCTTATGAACTCAGGCTTTGACAATCATCATGGTTTTATTTGGGACCCTTGCTCTTGATATTTCTTTTCAAACTCTATGTTATTTTGCATCTCAAAACCTTCATTAACTTAGAATTGCATTCTAAAGCCAAACTATTATTTCTCATGTACAAGTCGCTCTGCAAACTGAATGTGCTCTCCTGTGTCCTTATGCTTCTGTCTCAGCACTGAAGCTTCTACCACCCCATCACCACTTTGGTCGTACGATTTTCTTTGCCTTAATAATTTTCCCACAAGTTTGTGCTTATCCCAAGCCCACAGCTTCTCAAGGTAAAATATTATCTTTTCCATGAAGACTTTTTAGTTACATTTGGCCTTAATTGATCTTTTCTTGCACTAAACTCCCAAAGACCTTACTACCAGCATGACTCTCAAGATATCATTTTTTAAAAATTTTAAATTTATCTTTTCATTTGATACATAAAAACATAAAAATTATTCATATTAATGGGGTACTATGTGATATTTTGATATTAAATATATTGTGTAATGTTCAAATCAGGTTAAAAATATCTGTCTCCTCAAACACTTATCATTTATTTATGATGAAACTTTTAAAATTCTTTCTTCCAACTTTTTGAAATAAACAGTACATTATTGTTATCTATATTCACCCTATTGTTCAATAGAATGCCAGAACTTCTTACTACTATCTAATGGTAATTTGGCACCTGTTTATTAATCTCTCCCATCTTCCCCCTTCATGCACCCCAACCTTTGGTAACTACCATTCTATTCTCAACTTCTATGAGATCAGCTTTTTTAGTTTTTACATGTAAGTGATATTCTGCAGTACATTTCTTTTGGTGCTTGGCTAATGTCCTTCAATATCATCCATTTTGCCACAAAGAACATGATTTCATTATTTTTCATTATTTTCAATATTTTATTGTGTACATATACTCCATTTTTTTCATCTGTCCACTCACTGATGGACACTTTAATTAATTAATTCTATATATTGTCTATTGTGATTAAATCTGTAGTAAATCTGGGCTTAAGGTATATCTTGGATATACTGGTTTATTTCCTTCATATATGTACCCAGGAGAGTAAGATAACCATCTTATGGATATTTTTAAACATTTTGAGGAACTTCCATACAGTTTTACATAATATTCACACTATTTTGCCTTCCCACCAACAGTGTATTAAGAGTTTCCCTTGCTGCATTCTGGCTGGGATGAATTGATATCTCACTGTGGTTTTGATTTGCATTTCTCTGGTGATTAGTGATGTTGAACTTTCTTTTTTTTCTGGACTTATTGACCAGTAAAAACATCTTTTAGGAAATGTGTTTTCAAATTATATGTTCATTTTTAGATTGAATTATTTTTGTTGTGAGTTTTTTTTTGGTTCCTTATATATTCTTTTGTCAGAAGAATAATTGGCAAATATGTTCTCTCATTCTGTGTGTTGTCTTTTCACTCTACTCTTTGTTTCCTGTACTGGGTAGAAGCTTCTTAGTTTATCATCTTGTTTTTCTACTTTTGCTTTTGTTTCCTGTAATTTTGGGGTCTTTTTAAAAAAAATATTATCTACAATAATGTCTTGAAGTGTTTTTTTTCCTATGTTTTCTTTTAGTAGATTCGTAGTTTAAGATCTCACATTTAAGATTTTTATCCATTTGGAGTTGATTTCTGGAACTGATGAGAGACAAAGGTCTAATTTCATTGTTTTCTAGCACCATTTATTGAAGAGGATGCCCTTTTGCTAGTGCAAATTTGTCGAAAATTATGTGACTGTAGATACTTTGATTATGTACATTACTTTGGTTAATTTATGCCCGTGCCATTTATTTACTGTAGTTTTGTATTAATATCTTTATGAGTCGGATATTATTTGTTGTCATTTATTAACATTATCCTTTTAAGATAACAACAAAGAACTAGCTCTGTAAGTTGTATCAGACAAGGTTCAATCAGAAAAGCAGAACCACTATGGATGATATAAAGTAAGAGAATTTTTTAAAAATTTGGATTAAACTGCAAGCAACATGGGGTCTGATGGAGAACACTATGCATGACAGTGGCATCTGAATTTAGCATTGGTACCAAAATCACTGTGGATCACCAGAGAAGAACTGGAAGTGAAATGAGGAAGAGCAAAGATAAATTGGAATGTGTAAGGACAACTGATACCTCCTGATTGTCTTAAATCTCCAGCAAGATTGTGTTTTAAGCTTCAGTATCTGTTCTTTATGATTAAGAATGCTTTGACTATTTGGGGCCTTCTGTGCTTCCATATGGGTTTAAGAATTACTTTTGTTGTTGTTTGTTTATTTGTTTTTAGTTCTCTGATAAATGTAATTCATAGTTTTGTATTTTGATAGGGATTACACTGAATATGTAAATCACTTTAGGCAGTATTAACATTTTATATTAATTCTTCTAATTCATGATCATGGAGATCTTTTCATTTTGGGGAGGGATTCTTTAATTTCTTTCATCATTAATGTTTTGTAAGTTCAGTTGGAGAGATTATAGATCATTCACTTCCTTGATTAAATTTATTCTTATGAATTTAATTTTTTGCTATCTTTTGTAAATGAATTGCGTTCTTGATTTCTATTTCAGCAAGTTTGTTATTGTTGTATAAAATACTATGGATTTTTACATGTTGATTTTATATATCCTGAAACTTTTACTGAATTTATTGATAGGTTCTAACAGGAATTTTGGTGGGATCTCATGGTTTTTCTAAATATAAAATCATAATTTGATCTCTTCCCTTCCTATGTGGATGTCTTTTATTTATTTCTTTTGCTTAATTCCTATAGCTAAACTTCTAGTATTATGATGAATAAGAGTGGAGAAAGGAGTCATCCTTGTCTGGTTCTAGATCTCAGAGGAAACACTTTCAGCTTTCTCCTCTTTCAGCATGATGTTAAATGTGTTTTTTTCATCCATAGCCTTTATTAGGTTCAGAAATGTTCTTTTTATACCTAATCTGTTGAGAGTTTTATGATAAATAATATCAAATATAAAATATATTTCAACCAAATAAATTGGTTGAAATATAATTTTAATACAGGCACTTATTTCTATAAACATTTATCTTTAGTATTTTTGTTGCATCCCATTTTTAATGATTAAGAACATATCTTCCAATTATGTGTCATATTAATTATCAACACACAATTGATAGTTGTTTAAAAAATAATTTGTCAATCTGTAAATTTAAATATCTTAATTTTAACATTTTAATGTAAAGGAACTACTTAGAAGTCTTTCAAGTTTAGACATATATACACATTCATCTTACTCCTTTTGAATTTACATTTTTTGATATTCTAACTTATTTCATTTCAGATCTTGTTCTCTTCCCAACATATTATGTAGACTCTCACTTCAGGATCTTGTACTTGCTGACTTTAAGTCTCTAATGATTTTCACCCAAGTATCTCCTTACTTGAGACTCAGATATTGTCCTGTTTTATTGCCTCCCATTACCTTCATATTTAAAATACATCTCTTCTCCCCAGTACTTAGCATCCATGTGTCAAACTCTTTTTCTCCAAAATAATTAATATAATGGAATATTCCATAATTTCACAAAGTTATTTATTGATTGATTCTTTCTCCCATCTAGAAGTCTAGAGAAAGGTTCTTTTGCTGAATTTGTTTACATTAATGCCTGGAATATGGTTAGAATTGAACATATATTATGTTAAACTAGTTTTATTCCATATATATCATATATTCTTACTTTTATAAGCATTTTTGGCTTAAGTTAGAATGATATTTCTAGTTTTAGAAGCAATGCCTGCTGAATTTTAAGATTTTCTATTGTTTTATTTGCTGGCCTGCATATTAAATAAAAGCCCACCAAATGATGACAAGGAGAATAATGGTATAGAGATTCTGAACCCATTTAATTAAAAATTGAGCTTTCTGATTTCGTCTGTTGAGGTATGAAAGTTTGAGCTGAACTTGATTCATTAAAAAGGTATTTTCTTGAGAAACCTCCAGAAAGTCTGTTACCTTAAAACTCAAACTAAAGTTGGTAGCTGATTTTGAAATCCAGTTTGTCTTATGACTTACTGTAGAGTTAGTTTTTGAGAAGGAAAAATACTCTTTAGTATATTTACATTACAAGTCCCTGTAAGCTAATTAAATTTTAAAATTAATTAACCTTTTAATTTTGTGACGTACACTCCACAAAAGAGAAAATTGGTAATGCTCTCAATTATTTTAAGTATTTGGATAATTCACACTAGCTCCTATAACATGTCATATATATGTATATATTTTACTAATATTTTATAATTCCTCCTAATAGTAAATATTCTATATTCAAATCTATAGAAAAATTACCTTCAATTAAGTGTTGAAGAAGCTTATGTGTTAAATATTCTCTAAACTGCTGTAGTGAGATAACTTGAAAATGTCATGTTTACAATCAAATTTAGCATTTATTCTCATGCAGGAAAATGCCTCCTTGACTGCAGAAATAATCATCATGAAAACTGAAGTTTTTATATTTTTTCTAAGTGTGATGTTTCTTTTATACTTCAGCCTAAATTTCAGATTAAATTGGAAGAGAAGAATTTATCATTGCCTTCTGGAATGACCTCCCCCATACACATATGTACACACACACGCGCACACACACACACACACACACACACACACAGACATTCAATATTGTTCAATGGCCAGGAAAAATAAAATGCAACCAATGCAACCAGCATGTGGGGAATTTGTGTGTGTGTGTGTAAGTTGAATTTATTATTGTACATATCATTTTTTTGGTGTTTTTGAAGATAAAGGACACTAAATGCTCATTTTCCTTTGTTCAGTCGTTCTTGGAAGCAATTGGAAGACACAGGTTTAAAATAGTTTGAAATTGCTTTTTTATCAATTTAACAATTATTCACTAATATCTACATCAGCTAGAGATCAGGTAGGTTTTAGGAAACTAAATATAGAAAGGCATTCTTTCTTCTGAGTTTCATTAGGAACAAATATAAACAAGAATGGTATGGTGTGTCCCAATGGTACACTGAAGTGCTTTTGGCACAGAAAGGAGATGTCTAATTTTTCTTGACTAAAAATGTTGAAGGAAGATTCTTAGGGCAGATATAATTTCATCTGGCTCTGAATCATAAATAAAAAAATAACCCAATATACAAAGGGAGGAAGAACATTCCAGAAAGAATATTCAAAGCCAAGAATGTGATGTGTCAGGCAGAAAAATCTAGAAGTTGTTTCAAATGATGGAAGCTCAGAGTGTATAGGGAAGTAAATGAGGCTGAGTTTTGGAAAATGTGGTCTTAAAGTGTGGAAGATCATCAAGAGCCTTCACCTGATGCTAATTAGTAGGAATAAATTTTAGTAAGTGATATAGTTTTAGTACTTCTTAGAAAACAGAATACAGCAAGGTGATAGGTTTCTATAGAGTAGAAAAATTAGGTCTATACTACTTTTGGAGTGGAAAATATTTAGATAAACTCTTTGATTTCATATGCTCTGATATGTGATAATGCAGCAGATAAATAAGAAATCCAATAGTAAACAGAGAAAGTTTGATTTACATATTCTATGAGTATATTGTTTATAAAGTAGATTAGTAGAAAATGAGTGAAAAAAATAATCTTTCTAGTAATTGGGTCCCTTTTGCTTTGTCAATGAGGTATTTTAGTATGATTTAACATTTTTAAACTTCCTCAACATTTATGAGAACAATCTCATGAATAAATTAAGGTATATCGTTTTCTATTTTATCATTAAAAGTGTTTCTTAAATCTAATTTAGTTGCAGAAGAAATGATTTAACTTAATGATGAGCAAATATTCTGTACCTCAATCCAGTTCTTTGACTTAAGCCTATAAGGTTTCCAGTAGAAAGATTGCATTATGTGCATAGTTTTTATTTAACTTGATTTTCTGTTTCTAGTGGTTTTGATGATTATAAACATTAATTTAATAAAGTTGATTAAAATTTTTCTGGGTATCTTCAAGAAAGAGGTCCTCAGTTCTCTAAAAGGGAGATGTATACTATCTTAAATATATTTAATATATATTGTATGACAGATTTACACTAGCCAAATATTAACCAAATACAAAGATCTATTTCTAACCAGTATCAGCTTATTACTGTTTTATAGGTTGTCTTTTATTTCTTCACATGTTATTTCTCAGGTATATCTGACAGAGGCCTAAATTTATTATGCAGAAAATTTAATTATATAAGTGAAAATTTATTTTTACAAATACTTAAAATTATTTAGTTTATTAGGAATTAAATTGACAGACATAGAATAACTTCTATTCTATGAATAGAATTCAGTGTTTTATGATACCTTTGTTGAGCTAAAATACATATGCCATATAATTCACTTTTTAAAAGTGTACAATTCAGTGGCTTTTAGTATATGCATAGAGATATACAATCATCCTTGATATACAATTTCAGAACATTATTCTCGTTCAAAAAACAACCCAGCACCAATTAATATCACTTTTAACTCTCTCATCCAACCAGATTCTTTTAGCCACTAACAATTTCTGTCCCTAAACATCTTCCTATTCTGTACATGTAATGTTAATGGAATCATATAATATGTGATATTTTTGTGACTTTCAGTATATTTTCAAGTTTCATTAATGTTATAGTATCCATTCATGTACCATTAATGTTATAGTATCTCATTTCTTTTTATTGTTAAATAATATTTCAAAGTGTGGATAAACTTCATTTTATTTTTACATTCAAAATGAATATATAGGTTGTTTCAAATTTTGGGAAATTATGAGTAATGCAGCTATGAATGCATTTATATGTACCTTTTTATGTGGCTACATGTTTTCTTTTTCTCAAGTATATCCCTAGGGATGGTGATTATGGATTACATGGTAACTCTACATTTAACATTTTGATGAACTGCCAAACTATTTCCAAAGTAGTTGCACCAGTTTAAAATTACAAGAGCCTATATGAGGCTTTCAAATTCTGCATTTCCTTACCAACATTGTTACTGTTTATATATCATATTATAGCCATTCAAATGGGTATTAAGTGGTGTTTCATTGTGGTTTTGATTTACATTTCCTTTATTGTTAAAGATATTGAGAATCTTTTGTGTGTGTTTTTGGCCATTTGTATGTATTAATTGGTGAACTTCTATTTAGACTTTTTGTCTAGTTTTAACTGGATTATATGCTTTTTCAAATTATTGAGTTGTAAGTGTCCTTTATATATTCTAGATACAGGTACTTTATCAGGTGTATGATTTGCAAGAAATTTTCTCCTATTGTGTGGGTGTTGTTTGATTTTATTGATGGTAGACTTTCAGATACAAAAGGTTTTATTTCAAATGTTGACCATTTTATCTTCTTTTATCCTTTGATGTTTCTGCTTTTGATTTCATACTAAATGAATTATTGTCTAATCCAAGCACTTGAAGATTTACACCTGTTTTATTCTATTAGTTTTAAAATTGTAAGTCCTAACTGTAGGACTTAGATCCATTTGAGTTAATTTTTGTATATGCAGTGCAGTAAAGATCCAACTTTATTCTTTTATACTGTACACCCTATTTTTCCTTCATCATTTATTAAAAAGACTATTTTCTCCTTATGAAATTTTCTGTACCATTATCAAAAAGCAATTGACCGTAAATGTAAGGACTCATCTCTTTCTGTACTCACAGTTAGTTCTATTTCACTGATCTTTATATCTATCCTTATAATAGTAGCACACCATTTTATTAGTAGCTTTGTAGTTTTTCAATCAGAAGGTGTAAATTCTCCAAATTTATTCTTTTGTGTTTATTTTCTTAAGATTGGCTATTTTTTATATTTTGCATTTTTCTTTGAATTTCAAAATCAGTCTGTGAATTTCTCAAAAATAATCTTGCATTTTAATGGGAATGGTGTTGTGTCTCTAGACGAATGTGGGAAATGTAGCTATTTTAATAATATTAAGATTTTCAGTTTATGATTATGAGATATAGTTTCACTTCATTAGGTCTTATTTAGTTTAATATTAAAATATTCAATGTACAAGTACTATACACCATGTGTTTATTTTATTGCTTATTGTTTTATACTTTTTGATGCTATGGTATATGCAATTATGATTTTATTTCATTTTTATTGCCCATTGTTAGTATATAAGATACAATTATGTTTTTGATCTTATAGACTGCCACTTTCATTTATTTGTTCTAATAGATTATTTTTTGTTTCCTCAGAATTTTCTACAGGCATGATTACTTTATGAATAAAGACTCTTTGAATTTTCCTTTCCATTCTGCATTCTCATTTTATTCTGTCACTTCATCACCCTGCTAGAATGTCTAGAACAAGGCTAAATTTTTATAAATTTATCATTTTGAGAAAGTTATCTTTATTTCTTGAATGTTTTTATCATTAAGGATTGTGGAGTTTGTCAAACTTTTTCTGTTATTTCTACTGAAATATTTTTGTTGTTCTTTATTGTATTCATGACAAGCATTACACAGATTGATGTTTGCATGTTAAACAAACCTTGCATTCCTGGGACAAATTTTACTTTTTAATGTTTCATGATTTTTTTAAATGTTTCTGGATTTAATTTGCTTATATGTTGTTGAGGATTTGGAAGTCTGTTTTTCTTGAGTTATCTTTGGTTTTGGTATTAGCATAATACTGCACCCAGAACAAGTTCTTAGTATTTTTTCCCTTTCCTATTTTTTTGGAAAAAATATTTAAAGATTTCAAAAACAATATTCCTTAAACATTGGATAGAGTTAACAAGTGTGGTATCAGGACTTTCTTTCTGGAAAATTTTAAATTACTAATTCATACAATTACTATTTATGTAAATCTATTCAGATTACTTAATATCTCTTTGAGTCAGAGAGAGTAGTTTATGTCTTTCTAGGGATTTGATTCCTTAAGATTATTTAGTTTATTAGCATAGTGGCTCATGGTATGCTGTTACAATCCTTTATATTTAACATAAGGTCATTAATGGCCACTGTCATTATCTCCCTATTCATATCTGGTTTTAGCAAGTTGAGTCAGAGAATCAGTCTCTCCCCCTCACCCTTCCAAAAACCTTGCAGCAAAGGTTTCAGAATTTTGTGAATCTTTTCAGAGGAACAAAGTTTTTATGTTCTGTATTTTATATATATTTGGGTTTCTTCTTCTTCTTTTTTTTTTTTTTTTTTTTGGTACCGGGGATTGAGCTCAGGGGTGCTCAGCTACTGAGCCACATACCCAACCCTCTTTTATATTTTATTTAGAGACAGGGTCTTACTGAGTTGCTTAGGGCCTCGCTAAGTTGCTGAGGCTGGCTTTGAATTTGTGATCCTCCTGCTTCAGCCTCCCAAGCCTCTAGGATTACAGGTGTACACCACCAGGTCTGACTATATTTGGCTTATTCTTATGCTCATCCTTCTATTTATTTAAGGTTTAGTTAGCTCTTCCTTTTTTAGTTTATTAAAAATTTTGGAATACTGGTTTAATACTATTCTTGTTTTTTATTGTGGAACACATAACATGAAGTCTAATAATATCTTTTGATGTAAGCACAAAGAGTACAACAGATCTTTAGATAATTTTTATCCCACATAACTAAAATTCTATACTCATGAGAAATGACTCCTAATTTCTCCTGATCTCAGTCCCTGGAACCCATTTTCCTTGTTTGTTTTTCTCTCTTATTTTCCCCCAAAATGCTCTAGCTAGAAATTGTTTCATGAGAAGTGACAGGGGTGGCCATTTTTGATTTGTTCCTGATGCTAGGGGAAAAACTTTCAGTGTTTCTCGATTGATGTTGATTTTACCTGTGCTTATTGTATAGTTTTTGTTGTGTTGAGATATTTTCCTTGTATGTCAAATTTGTTGAGTGTTTCTAACATGAAGAAGTGTTGAATTTTGTAAAGCAAATATTTTACATTTGCTACTATTATTGTAATTTTTTAGCTTTTTTTCTATTAGTATGGTATATTAAATTGATTAATTTTTGTCTGTTGACACATCATTGTATCCTTTGGATCTGAGGAAGACATTCATTCAGAACATAAAAGTAGTCATGCAATGATTCCTTTGATTCCTTCAACTAATACATTTTATTGACTGCTTCAGACATCTATATATATGCTGGAGAAAACTTTTGATACTTTGATGGTTCATAACCTGGTTTACCATTCACTTCCTGCTTGTGTGGAGTCTGAGAGTCAACAGAAGATAAGAAATTGTGATCTTCTTATCAAGTGAAGAACATGGGAGATTATGGTCTTATTTTTTGAGCATTTGTGCAAACCTGTACTTTTCTGTGGCCTGTGATCTACAGAAATATGTCAGAATTTTTCCTAGCCTTTTATGGATAATTGATTCTCTAGACTATACTCATAATTTTTGGCTAGTTAATTGTTATCCCAATTGGTTTTATCCTCTCAGGTTCTATATCATTAAATAATTGCTAGTTTTTTTGGTTTTTTTCCCCAATAATTATCATAGGTATGATGCTTTTTTTTTTTTTTTACCTGAGTGAGCTCTGAATCAGGTTAAATAAAGACAGGTTTTGTGAAAGTAGCTTTTCAAGCAAGCTGTTGTAGATGTCAAATAATGACAGTTTTCCTGGGGTGACACTTTTTGGGGAGTTCTAAACACATTATGTCCCCTCAAGGCTGAAGGGAATACTAGCAGCTGGTTTTCTGCTATTACAGTTGCTATGACTGCAAAGCTACTGATCTTCAAGGTATTTGTGAAGCTGGGAAGAGAGTGATGGGAAAAGAACAAGTTAATATAACACCAAAAATTTTAAATTCTGAGATTCAGTTGTTCACTTTAAATCGACACCCATAAGATTATTTTAAGCATTGGTTAATTTTCAGAGTTTAAAAAATTTGTAGACAATGCTTGCTAGTGTTCTTGTTGCTTCTATAGAGATGAGTTTTTATATACTAAGTTCATTATTCTGAAGGTTTCTCTCAAATATATTTTATATTGCACAAAATGTTCCAACTAACACATCCCCCATCTCAGTTTTAAATACAAATACTGTATTTTCTGTGAAGTTCCTGAAATATATGTTCTTTCACTTTTAAGTCAATTTAATCCATCCATTATGTGCCATAATGACATCTGTTGTAGTAAAGTGAGGCATAAATCATTGATATTCTTAGATTTAATGCTGAACCATAGATGTATCAACAATACTTTATTGGTCTGAATCTTTCAGTTCTTCAACAAGAAGGAAGGTTTCTAGTAATAAGTAGTTGTCTCTCCATTTTACCTTAGAATGCCAGTTTTTAAAAGTGCTCCCAATATATGAAGAATTGCCTTTTAAAGATAGTATTGTAAAAATAAAAGGAAAGTCTTATTTCTACACCAAAGTTAATCACATCAAAGGAAAATGCAAGCATATGTTTGCAGATGGAGAGAACAGGAATGCATGTGTTGTGAGTTGAAGATATCCTCCACACCATCAGGATTCAGGCATGGTGCCAGAGGAGGCATGCTCATCATTTCTGCAGCTGTGCACCACACATACCACCTCGATCATTTCCCGTTGGATTATTGCTTAGCCATCTTAGAAAAGCTCAGTATTCAACCAGCAAAACAACATGTATTTCCTCAATTCTGTCTCCTAATTACTTTCACCCCTAATAAATGATACAGAAAAATGCCTTAGGGCTATGAATCTGAAAAGACTAGATGCTGTAGTAGTTCTAAATAATCTGATGTACTGAGCAGTGACTGCATTAAGAAATTGGAATCAGATAAGGACATAAACTTGAGGGTTTTATATCCATATCTATCTGCATAATTCTTAAATGTTCTACTCATTGCCTTCAAGGAACTTCTTAGGAATGCAGAAACTAAAGTAATAATTCATATGTTCAAAAATTTAGTTGCTTTGTCTAAATATAATATAATGGTTTAAGTAGAGGATTAAAAGGGAGAATAAAAAATGAATTTTTCTGACTGTATGGCTATTGGCAAATTAACATTATTATTTACCTTATCCTGGTATCTAGGATAATAAGAGACACCTGCATGTGGAGTAAAACTA
This sequence comes from Geosciurus inauris, assembly GCA_004024805.1. Lineage (NCBI taxonomy): Eukaryota > Metazoa > Chordata > Mammalia > Rodentia > Sciuridae > Geosciurus > Geosciurus inauris. The sequence goes on from PVHX01000950.1 coordinate 171,126, forward strand.
CTTAAATGCAACTGACTCCAATGCAGCAAAATCTAAGGCAAAGCAATATTAAAAAGGCAAGAGAAAAGTGAAGAATATTCAATATATAAAAAACCCTGATTATGTTCAAAATGAAGGAACATGCCATGATTTCAGTCTTTAGGGAATGAATTAGAGTGTAGTGCAACACATAAATTCCTGACATTTGAAGGTAGTCCTTGACTTGAGGACACTTCATTAATATAATGATCATATGCAAGGTCCATTGTTCATTATCATTTTTTCCTTCTTTATTGCTTAACCTAAGATTCATTGCCTCTCAATTTGTTCACCATAGAAAGATAGGCACAAATCATTCTAAACTAAAACAAATAAGCATGTGTGCAAGTATTACAAAAAACTCAATGAAATTTCAGAATAAAAGCAAATACTGAATTTAATTATTTGGCACATAAAGTCATAAATTTGACAAAGAAATATTAATTGTGAATGTAGATGTCAGATTGCAATAAGTTAAAAAGGGTGAATTAGAAAAATAAACAGTGGAGCATAAATGATGATTGTTTCAGAAAGTAAGAGCATGAGGGCTGGGGAACTAGCTAAGTGGTAGAACATTTGACTGGTATGTGTGAGGCCTTGGGTTCAATCCCCAGTACTGCTAAAACAAAATGAATACCCAACAACAAATTATGATGATGAGAATGAGAGGTCAATGAGAGAAAAATCAGGCAGTCTAAATTTCAAATAACACAATCATGTTCCTGGCTGAATCTATTCTAACAAGAATTTGAAGAACTTTGGAAAAGTAATGAAATCTTCCTGGGTTTTACATTTATCTCTGGTGAAATTAAGATTGTTTAAAGAATGGGTTATTATATCCCATTTGGAAACTCATATCAAATTTACTGTCACATGGTGGGGAATTAAATACATGCTATTAATATATTGCCTCTTGTAAGGATCTTCACTGAAAATCCCTAAGTTAAAATATGTTGTTATGGATGTCGGAGAAGAGATTAAAATGAATGACTTAAATAGTCACTTAAAATTTTAATAACCTATGACTCTTTATATAAATTGTCTAGTAATCATTAAGTCTTATACACTGGCACAAGATAGTAAGACTTGATGTTAGAACTCTGTACTGTTGGTTCTGAATGCAAGCTTTTTCTAAATCATTATATGTAGGTTGTACTCAGGGATATTGTTCAGAGCATATCCAGTTTCCTTCAACAAAATGATCACAGTAGTTTAACTGGCAAAGGTAAAGTCAACTCATTGGAAGAAACATTTTTGTTCAAATAAAACTTGCCCATTTTTTTTTCCTGTTTGGGAACAAGGCTTCTGATATTCAACAGGGCACAACATTCCAGTTAAATATCATTTTTAAATGTATATTTCTATTTTTGGAAAATGAGGGTTAGTAGATGTTATATAATCATTTTCAAAGCTTGCCATGTTTTCTAATTACCTAAGCCATTAATTAGTTTGAAAATATTGATTTAAAGTAAGAATATGGTACAAGAAAACATTTTTAACAGGTGCAAGATTGAAAGGCACTCGTGTTATTTCCATTTTCTTCCATTTATACTCTTACTATATATGTGTTTGTGTACGTGTGTGTGTGCATGTGAGAATGTCAAATTTATTGTTAAGATTTTGTGCACCTTTCCAAAATTTAAAAGTCTGAAAGCTGGTTGGTTATGCTAATCCTTGGGGTTTTGATGATCCTAAAGTCCTTCTGTTACTGAGTGTAATAATCTGCCTTTATCCCCAGGATGAGGTCTTATGTTAAATGGCTTTGAAGCATTATCAACTGCTTGGGGATATTTTGTAAATCTTATTCTGAAAAACAGATTTGGAAATTTCAACTAAGAAAATAAAATATGAAATCCCACACTTAATATTTAGGGAAAGACTTTAAAAATGTGAATACCCCACAGTAGTGGACCATGCCAAAAGTGCCTCCCTCTGCTGTGCTTGAATCCCTCTTCAGAACAGCTTTTAGCCTGTGGACTTTGATTCTCACCCTTCAAACATAGAAACAGTCGTTTTATAGTAGAAACTATTTTTCCAGTCACTACTTAGGAATAAAAATTGATCACAATAGGGAATTATGTCAGTTAAGAAAGGAGATGGGCTCAGGATTGTTAAGTCAAGAGAAAGGGGACATTTCCTACCCAAATTTATTTTTAAAAGTGTATTAGAAAAAAAATGTATATTAAATCAATGAAGAAATAAGGAGTTGTGTGAACATTCTTTTAACATGGAAGATTTTACAGTTAAAATCTGATTTGGAGGCTTCCTCATGAATAAAAATAACTCAGCCATCTGTGCAACCAAAGAAAAAATGACCATCATTAATGCCATTCTTGTATCTGCTCCGTTTGTAAGTCTGAAGGTAGTAGGGCAAGAGCAAAATGGGTGGATCTGGCTAAGAATGATTAAATAATATGCTGGCATAATAGAATATGATGAAGTATGACCACAGAGAAGCACCGTGCCTGAATAGACTTCCGCATTACTGAGGAGGACAATGTACACGTTGACATGGATGAGAGCAGGTTGCCTTGGAGGGGAAAGGGGGCACTCTTCATGTGACTGTTCAGGTGACTGTGTGCCAAATAAATGATTAGCGTAGGCTGTCATAGAAGGACACAATAACTAGGTTTCATTTGATAAAAGCACGTAATGCAGAATGGGAACAGTTGTTAGCAATTGTTTTATGCTAACCTAAATTCCGTTGCTTGAAATTTAATTAAGGTTTTTCTGGAGACAATAGAATTCTGCTTGAACCACAGAGCCTGTCTCCATGTTTTTGATGCAACTTTTATGAGTCTAGGTAGTGAGCTGAGATCATGTTTGGAGACGTGTGTATGTCCTATTTAAACTTATATGACACTTGTTTTTTTATTGCTGTTTCATCCACTTTGCTGCAGGCCTGTGATACAGTAGCTCTTTCTTCATATGTCAAATATGTCCTGCCTTTGTTACATTTGACAGGCTGTATGTCAGAAAGTCACAGCTCTGAGTATTCTAGGATTGGAAGACTAAAACAGAATTCCTGCAATTCCCAAGTGTTTGTTGAAAACACTCAGGGGCTGAGAAGTGGAATCTAATGAGAATAGTACACCAAAGTGGAGTAACTGCTTCTGGACTTTCCTTCCTCATCCTTTTCTGTTCATCAGTGAAGGGAAAGAGAAAAGAGAGCAGAGAGGATTGGAGGGGACAGGATAATACTTGGAAGCAGGGCTGGCTGAGCTCCAGTTGTTCCTTCTTGCTTGCTGAGGTACCTGAGGAATCTGAAGTTGTTCAGAGTCAAAACAAAAACAAAAACAAAACAAACAACAACAAAAAATAGAGAAGATTTTTGGCATTCTAATACACATTTTCCTACCTATTTCATGTAGAAAAGAAAAATACCAATCCATTCATTTCTTTTATTGTCTTTGTTCCTATCAAAAGTTAGGAAACTAAAATGAGAAAATAATTGGCCAATTTCTTGCCTCCTTTTCTGTGACAAACAAGAGAAGCAACAATGGTGAAACATGTTTACGATGTAGTGAGGTTTGACCAAGGAAGAGTTTAAATATATTTTCAGTTAGTATTCAGGGCACCAAAAGTCACATACCCATGTGTTGATAAGAAAATACTATGCAGCCTCAGGCACAATTAAAGTAATAGCAACAACATTCAGATCAAAACTTAAGGTACAACTCCTAGATGTGTTGCTACACATCTCTAATCCAGCTATCCTGGAAGCTGAGGCAAGGAGATTGTAATATCAAGGTCAGCCTCAGCAATTTAGTGAGTCTCTGCCTCAAAAATAAAATAAAAAAGGCTTGGGATGTAACTCAGTGGTAAACCATCCCTGAGTTCTATTCCTGGTACTGCAAAAAATAAAAAATAAAAATCTTACTGAGCCTGATAACTATGTACATGGGAGAAAGGTAAAACAGAACTGTCCTGGGAAATGCTTGTCATTTTGTCCTTTGGGTCATTATAGATTATTGATAGCAAGATCAAAGTTGCAAAAATATTGAAATTTCTCTCTGTTTCCTGGCTTTTGAAAGCAACCTATGAGTATCTTCCTGAAGTTAATTGGATTCCCAGTTTAGACATTGTTTTAGTCAGCTTTTATGTCACTGTAAACAAAGGACCTGACAAAACAATTTTAGGGGATGAAAAGTTTATTTGGGGCTCACAGTTTCAGAGGTGGCCAGCTTCACTACTCTGGACCCAAAATGAGGCAGAATATCAAGACTGGAAGGTATGAAGGAGGAAGGCAGCTCAGGACCCGCCAATCAGGAAGCAGAGAGAACTCTGCTCACCAGGGACAAATTATACACCACAAAGGCACACCCTAGTAATCTACCTCCTCCAGCCACACGCTATCTGCCTAGTTTATAACCCAGTTAAGCAATTCAAGCGGATAAGTTAACATCTCTCATAACCTAATCATTTTGCCTCTGAAACCTCTTGCATTGTCTCACATAAGTTTTTGGGTGATACCTCATCTAAATCATAAGAGACATTTATCTGTTTATTTATGTATTAATTTATTAACACATATTAGTTTTGCAAATTAATGGAACTCACTTTGGATATTTGTATATAAGCATCCTCTCTCTCTCTCTCTGTTTTAAGGTCTGCATTGGAGACGAAAGCACGCAATACTTGTTTTGCTTTTTTGTGTGTGGCTTATTTAATTTAGCATGATGTCCTCTAGTTTCATCCATTTTCCTACAAATGACAGGATATCATTCTATCATTCTTCTTTATGATTGGATAGTACTCCAGTGTGTGTGTATCATGTTTTCTTTATTCATTTACTTTTTGATGAGCACCTCGGCAAATTCCCTATCTTGGCTATTGTGACCAGTGTCACAATAAACTTGAGTATGCAGGAATCTTTTTGGCATGCAGACTTCACTTCCTTCAGATATGTACCTATGAATGGGATACTTGGATCATGTGACATTTCTATTTGTAGTGTTTTTAGGAAGTTCCTTATTGTTTTCCATAGTGGTGGTACTATTTTGCCTTCCCACAAAAAATGTATAAGGGTTTCTTTTTCTCTATATCCACATCAGTTTTTGCTATTTTTAAATTTTTGGATTTTTTGATTTAATACTAAACATTCTAACTAGGCTAAGATGGAAATCTCAGTGTAGTTCTGATTTGCATTTACTGGTGGCTAAAGATATTGAGCAAACAATGGTCAATAAAAATATTTACTGATCATATGCATTGCTTGAGAAACATCTGCTTAGGTCATTTGCACATTTTTAAATTGCCTTACTTGCTTTATGTTAAAATTTTTGAGAAATTGATCATTTAACAATCTTTTTTCAAAGTCTTTTAATAGAAACTATGGCCTATGGTGGTAATATCAGCACCCATTTACTAAACGATGAGATGACAGATCTGTATGGAAATGTGACATTAAAGGAAATATTTTCTCCTTATGGAGAAAATTAATCTTTATTTTGTTCATTTGTGAGTATATCTCAGGTGAGAGGTCTAAGTAAAGCTACAGATAGTTTATAGCAGTTTATAGCTTTAGATGCAACAGGGTCTCCAGAATACAGCAAGTAAACAAAATCCCCATAAAGAGAGCTTCCTCACTACCAGACTATTTCAAATGCAAAATGATACTTTTTATGAGGTATTTATAATAAATGGCCTCATAAATGAAGTTCATATCAAAAATATCACAGAAATTATCATGAAGGGAAATGACAGATTTTATGGATTGCTTATGGGAAAAATGTAAAATATCACAGTTTATTATGAAGTAATTGAGAGTGCTCAGGAAAACATAAAATCATTTTTATTGAGAAAAATTGATTCAGAAATGTTTAAAGGTATCTTTTAAAAAGTGAACCATGAATCATAACAATAGGATAGTCTGTCAATGAATTCTAAAATTACAGTTTAGGTACAGGGAATTAGACAGACAAAAAAGGCAGAGCAGGATATGTACTGTGTGTGCTTGTGTACATTGTGTGTGTGCTGTGAATTACATTAAACTTATCAATAAAGAAGAGATAGAAAGTCATCAAAACAGAAACTACATTGCTTTACTATTTCCCCCATCACTGTCTTTGTGTAAATGCTGAGACCTAGTCAATTATTAGTAGGAATTATTGTTATAATTATTAAGGATTATTCTTGTTATGTAAGGTGACAAAATGTTAGAAATAGTAATTTTATTTTCTTAAGTTATGGGTTAAGAAATCAAATATGGACTCCTTCCTCATTGTTTCCTAACTTTTTAATTTTCTTTGAAGTATTTAATCTGAAGTTTACCCATTCAATGTTTTCTTCAAACAGTGATAGCTTTAACAATAGCTAACTTAAAATAATGCTTATTCCATGTTAAAATTTAAAAAATTACGTACATGTACTCATTCTCTCAACAGATCTATGGTTTAAGTACTATTTGTATACTATTTTATACATGTTGAATCTGGTATTTAATAATAATGAGTTATTTGACTAAGGCTTTGTAACCACTTATGTGTGTGATTCCAGAGTCCTTGTTTTTAAATCACCATAATCATTTTTCTTCTGAATTTAATGAATACTAAAAGTTCTTTTGTTGTTCCTTCCCTCCTGTTATGAAGATCTTTTCCTTCCTTAAGTTGAATCATGGCTAGAAACCCAGTCTACCTCTTCGTTCATGAGAAGGATTCACAATGGAATTGACACTTCTTTTCCAATAGTAGCTATTGAGTGCACATTCTTTCCTCTAAGGGGTTTCTATGTGGTTGAAGTCAGGAAATAGGGTTCTTCTCTTTCATTGCCCCCAAACACTGAAAGTAGAATGAAATTCTTACTCCTCTCTGTGAAACTTTGAAAGGTTTTCCTCATCAAAATAACTAGCATGTTTTTGTTTTTTTTTTTTTCTGATGCCTGGTGACTCTGTTTTCCAAGGACTTTCAGAATACCTATAGGTATTTTGATATAATGACTCCCACTGAGTTTGTTTTTGCCTAATGGCAAATGTTCTGGAACGTTTTGGTGACTCCTTGCACTGTAACTCTGTCCCAGCTATGGCACACTACCATTGCCATGAACACTGGCTCTTTCCAGGACTAATTTTTCTGGGCAGTCACAGCAATAGCCCTATCACATATGCTGATGGTTGTATCAGTTTCTAAAATTTAGTCAGTGATCATTAGGGATGCTCTGACATATTTTCATTCTACAGAAAAACTACCAGCGAAGCTTATTTGGACAATAGAGGTAGCCAATATTTTATGACTTATAGAACCAATGTCTCTAGAAGTAACAAGTGTGGCATAAATAGATCTGCTAAAACTTTATTATTTGACCACCATTGTTATTACTGACCCTCACAACCAATTATCATTCAAAGGTTTCATAATATCTTCTCTGCTTTAAAGGGGGAAAAGTAAATTTAAAAATTCTTAAAGTCTGTTTAAACTTAAATACAATAAGTATACATAGAATAAAAATATATCAGTGTATATAACAGAATTTTCACTTATATTTTGGTTTTGAAGCTTTCACAAAGCTTTTTTTCTTTGTATATGTATTACTTCTAATGCCTTTTATTAAATTAAGATAGAAAAATTTTAATGCATAAGCCATAGACTTTACAAGTTCAGGGAAAGGATCTCCCTAGAAATCTTTCTATATATATATGACATAAAAACACAGAGCCATACATATATGACCTTCCTTTCTATATAAACATCCATATACATCAGAATTACATATGTATACATGTAAACACATATTAATTATGTGCATTTGGTTGCATAAAAAATTATATGCTCCTCCTCTTTTCCCCCCTCTCTCATTTTGAGATGAAAGCTCAAAATCAAAGGGTCTTGATCAATTCAATTTTTGCTTTTCTCACTCAGTTTTTGGTTTCTTAACAGCTTCTGTTAGCCAATGCAAAGTATATGTGCATTGGAATAACTTTATAATTAAATAAATTGCAATGCATGTAATCTATACAATAAGTCATGTTTTCCAGTCTGTGGTGCCCTTTCAATTCTCTGCATGATATTCCTGTCTAAAAGGCAATAATAGAGACATTCTGATCTTGAAAAGAAAAGTGAGGAAAATCAACATCTAAAACTCAGAAAAGTCCTAGGTAGTAAGAGGTCTTTGTTCTGCGGAGTGTTCTCCCACAGAGGAACAGAATTTTCTTTTAGCTTTTACATTTGACTCCCAGGCTCTGAAATATAATAATCAAAGCTCTTTGCTACCTTATGTTGAATCTCTTGTACGTGAAATCTTTTTATTTAGCAAGAAATGGAATTCTTGCCCCCAAATAATTTTATGAAGGCTTGAACATTTGCCAGTTAAAAATACTTTTTTATTATGATGTTACAGAAACTGTTGATAGGCCACTGGGATAATTAGAGAAGACTAGAGGATTTTTAATAAGTTTTCCAGGGTGCATCTGAGAATATATCTTGTATCATCAATGTGCTCCTGATAATTTTATCTTTTGCTTTCTAGATGGAAAGACACCCTGATGTTGTAATACTTAAATTAGAGATCCAACACAAATTTGGAACCTAGAATAGGATAACTTTTTCAGACAGTTTTGAAAGAAAAGGTGAGGACTCATCCTCAGGCATCTACTCTGGGTCTCATGTTCTTCCATATAAGCAGAATAGTATGAACTAATCAATAGCTTATCTCAAGGGAAGGTGCATTATGTCTTTTCAGAGACTTAAAATGTCATAACCTTATAGTTACATGGAATGAAGAAGGATAAGTGAAGCTATTGGAAATTTTTCTAAATTTGTCAGGCATTTTGATAATCTGCAGAGCTTCTGTGAGGAAGTGGGTATTTCAAGCTAGATCACTCAAGCCATATCTTTGTCTTGTAGATCTTTGAGCATCACAAACAAAACTGAAAAAACAATATTATCTCACAAAGGCTTTTCCATGAGGTTTGTTGAATGTACTCTGAGGGCTGATGCTGAGCTAAAAGCTAAGCAATGAGAAAGGGATAGAGGATGGTGGTGGATGGTGGTCCCTGCACTATCACTAAAAACAAGAAGGGAAGGAGAAGGAGAAGAGGTCATTTGTGGAGGCTGAACTCCATACAACTCTATATTTTCTAGGGATTTAGGAAGAGAATGAGAAAGACTAAATGGAGGTAAGATGAAAATGGATGTACAGTAATGTGATTAATTCCTTATAGCTCCTATAAATAGTGGTTTCTTCAGAAACAGCAGACCAGCTATTTATCTCTATCTCTTATAGCCAAAAGTTTATTTTGGCTCATAGTTTTAGAGGTAGAGTCTAACTTGACCATATCAAGTTATTAGTAACTTGATATGGCAGCCTCAATATCAAGAAGTAGTAGCTTCAACACGTATAAGAATAAAATGAGTATCCGTCTCTGGCATGTGGCATCTCTAGGACCTGATGCCTTATATACAAAGTGTCACCAAACAGTGACCCACAGGTCAATCAGGTAATCAGTCTTTTTGGTAAATTTTTTTTTAACACAGCCACATTCATTCTTTTTTGTATTGTATGACTGTATGTAGCAATATGCAATGCATTCCTACTTCCTGTGCTAAAATTTCAGCACCATGAGAGCAGAGCTGAGTAGTTGTGACGGACCCATGGCCCATTAAGCCTAAAAATTTCAGTCTCTGTCTGATTACAGAAAAAGTCTACCTTGGAAACTGTGGTAAAACTATTCCTTCTTTTGTATCAAGCAAATCAGAAGCAACCCCATGACAGATTGGGCTGAGAAATATAAAAGGTGGTAAGGAAAGACACTTTATAAATGCCTCTTGAGTTACTAAATTATGACTTTTGTCCTTCACCTAACTTCCACATTGATTTAACTTTGACAGAACACTTTTTATGAATTTTCAGTCGCTCTCCTTCTCAAAGTAAGCAAGCAATGGAACTAGTAAGAACAATCCACTTTAGTAATGGACAATCTCACTAGGAAATAAACGTTCATTCTTGTTTATTTATTCTTTCCTGTCCCCAGAATCCATTTATATGAAGAAAGAGCAAAGAGTAACCTTAGCACAACCACTCAAAGGATGATCTGTTGACTAGGGATGCATCAAAAAATGTTATAGCAGGGTCCACAAAAGTTGGGTGCAGAAATTTAGAATAAACACCTAGAAAATTATAAAACATTTTAAGTATTTTCATATAAGTTTAATATAATCTTTTAATTTTTTATTAGTTCAGTATAGTCATACATAACACCACAGTATGTTGATTTACTTTCACAAATAAATAAGACCACATTGGAAAGCATTATGGAAATTCCTCAAAAGACTTGAAATGGAATCACCATATAAACCCTGCAATATCCCACTCCTTGAATCTGACTTTTAAAAATTTGTGCCTTAGCTGGGCACAATGGCTTTCGCCTATAATCCCAGAAACTTTGGAGGCTGAGTCAGGAGGATCGCAAGTTCAAAGCCAGCCTCAGCAATGGCAAGGCACTGAGCAACTCAGTCAGACCCTATCTCTAAATAAAACACAAAAATAGCACTGGGCATATGGCTCAGTAGTTGAGTGCCTCTGAGTTTAGTCCCCAGTACCAATTAAAAAAAAATGTGCCTTGAGTTTTATGTATCTATTAGTTTCACATTTTTATTAATTCTGATTTATAAAATTATCAATCTCTATGGGATTGGAAAGGATGGGTAAAAATAAAACATTTTTGCTTGCAGATAGTTCAAAATATCTCAACTGTACAACTTTCTGTTTTATTTAGCTTTTAATCACGGTAACCAAAACCCCAACAAAAACAACTTTGAAGAGGAAAAGTTTATTTTGGCTCATAGTTTTAGAGATAGAGTCTATGGTTGGCTGAATCCAAAGCTGTGAGACTGAGATGAGTCTGAGCATCATGGCAGAAGAGAGTGGCAGAGGGAAGCAGCTCAGGACATGGCTACCAGGAAGCAGAGAGAGCGCTCTGCTCACCAGGGATAAAATGCAAAACCCAAAGTCACACTTCTCTGGGACCTAGTTCATCCAGTCACACCCTACCTGCCATAATTACTGCCTAGTTAATCCATATCAATAGATTAATCCACTAATTAGGACATACCTTTCATAATCTAATTACTTTATCTCTGAAAATTCTTCCATTGTCTCACATATGAGCTTTAGTGATTCTGTGTATCTAAATGATAATATTCCATCCATGGTTCCCAAAAGCGCATGCCCATTTTACAATGCAAAATGCATTTCCATCAGTCCCCGTAATCTTAACAGTTCCCACCATTGCCCAAAAATTCAAGTCCAAAATCTTATCTAAGACTCAAGCCAAACTCTTAGCTGCAGGAGTAAGGCTTGAAAACAAGTTGCATATGTACAATGTATACTGGCACAGAGTAAACATTTCTACCCCAAAAGTAAGAAATAAGGCATAGATAGAAGGAATGTGGCCAAAGCAAAGACTGAAATCCAACTGGGTAAACAAGTTCTGTAGCTTCCCATTCAGCATTTGGGCCATATTGCATCATGATATTCTCTCTTGTGAAAGTGGACTTGTGTAGCTTCAGTATTATAGTCTTGCTAGAGGCTTGTATAGTTCCATCCCTATAGCCTTGCTGACTGCAGCCTCATGGCCTCTATCTTAGCTTGTTTCTGCTTAATTCTTATAGCCCCTTGGCAGATGTTCCACATTACAGGCAACCCTTAATCTTAGGAGTCTCCATTGAAACTTCAGCTTCCTTCTTGCATCTTTATGAATCACCACTCAGGCTGCCTACAGATATTCTGACCTTGCTACACTCTGCCTGATCTCCAAGGCCTTCCTTTGAAATATTGATGGAAACCTCCATGACCCCCTAATTCCAGCATTCTGTCTACTTGCAGAACCAGCACCAAGCAAATGACAACAAAGTCTGGTGCCATCTTGAGCAGTATTCTGGCCTTCTGGTACAATGACTGAAGCATCCTCTAAATGCATTAGTGGCTAAGCATAGTAAAATAACTTTCACCCAGTGCAAGATGGGTGCCACATGATATTTTCCCAAAGGAATTTTTACTTTTCACCATTGAGCATGAGATAAGTATGGACTTGCCAATTCCTGAGATCCACCCAAGCCATTTTCCCTACTGTTTCTGAGTAAAGTACTTGGCATCTCTTTAGTGGTTGTCATCTCTTTAACAACAACAACTTCCTTGGTTCCAGTGTTTCAAATTTCCAGACAACCTACAAGTTTTCAAGTATTTATGTTCTACTTTCTACTCATCATTATCACAGCAAACTTGAATAAAAACCACCAGAAATATCCATGCCACCACTTGAATTCTGTGCTGCCTAAAAAAGTTCTCCACCAGATTAATTAGTCCATCACCTTTAATTTCAGCCTCACAGAAATCTCATGATATAGCATGGGAAGAATGTAGACAATTTTTTTGCTGGAATGTAACGTGAATACTCTCTAGCCCAATTTTTAATTGAGTCCCCCTTCTCCTCTGAAACCTCATGAACACAGTTTTTACTCTCTAAAGTACTATTGGCATTCTGGTCTTTTGAGCTACCATGAGAATTGACCATTAAACACCTACAATGTTCTAAAACTCTTCCATCTTGCATCTCTAAACTTTTCAAAATGTTTCTGAAAACTACAAAATGTTCCAAAGCCTTCTGAATCATGTGGTCAGGTTAGTCACAACCCTACTTTTTAGCACCAATTTCTGTTTTAGTTAGAGGTTTTATTATTATGATGACCTTGTAAATACCTTACAAGAGCATTTTAGAGGGAGAAAGTTTATTTTGGCTCCTGGTTTCAAAGGCTCAGTCCATGGTCAGCTGACTCTATAGCTTTGGGCTCAAGATGAGGCACAACATCACATCAGAAAGGCATGGTAGAGGGACGCAATTCAGGACATGTTCACAAGGAAGCAGAAACAGCTCTACTTACCACCAGCAAAATATAAACTCCTACTGACCTACAAGCCACATATTACCAGCCTATAGTTATTGCCCAGTTAATGCATATCAGTGGTTTAATCCCCTATTAGGTTACAACTCTCATAATCTAATCATTTGACCTCTAAAAATTTTTATATTTTCTCACACATGAACTTTTGGGGGATGCCTCATATCTAAACCATAATAACATTTCCATGGAGGAGATTTGAGATCCTTAATCTTCAAAGTCATCTTGTTTTTCTGATCTCTAAGAAAATGTTCCCTATTGCCTTTGGTGCTGCATATATCTATGGAATTCAAAGGTGAATTCTTCATCCTCTAAAAACTAAAGTAAGGTATGCTATCTCAAGAAGTTCTCCCCAAGATTATCAAACACTTCCCTGTCACTGAGTTAAATTTCTCCTCAGCTTCCACTGGCTGCAGACAAAAATGGAGTCACCCCATGCTTTACATAGGGTTTCTGCCTTTTTATCACTTCCAGCCTCTGCTGTGGAGTCTTCTCATTACATCATGAACAAACTTAACTGTGACATCTGGCTCTTTGCTTAACCACCTAGGAATCAATATCTGCCAAGGTAGGTGCAATTTTATGGCCTCCTCTTTCTTGATCAAGTTTATTTTAATATGACTACACTCTTGGTTGGTATCAGGTATAAGTAAATTTTTTAAAATAAGTCTCACACTCTTATTTTCCCCACCAACAGTTGCCAAAGACTGTAAATGAGTGGAGTTTCCTTTTTTTTTTTTCCATTATGTTCTCTTTTCTGACATTAAAATCATAGCCATTCCAATTGGCAAGTGATGATATATTTTTCAATTCTTAGGAGAATACCTTAGTCAGAGAATGCTATTATTAGCTTCTTGATATGCTAAATGAAATCTAAAGAGATTAGAAAAAAGACTTTTGCCCTCAAAATTTTATTGCTTTTTTATGTCAGAAGCTGAACACTAATTCCTTCTCTTTCTATCTCAGTCTCCATGTCTGAGTGTATTTGGAGAGGAAAGTTCAATTCCAAAACAGACAACCACAACCAACAGTTTTTAGACCTCTTGAATATTTCAGAAGTGTGCTCTTTGCAGAAAGTATCATGGTAAAGTGTCAGATCAGAAAGGAAAGTCACAGCGTGAATGAAATAAACCAGTTAAACCTAAAGTTCCTTCTTTTTCAAAAATAGTCATATGCAAAGCCAATCCCACTACTCAGATTTAATGTAATGCTCACTTATGTAATTCATTTCCTTCTTTCTGGGCCAGACTTTAGGGTGGAAAATTGGTCACATATATTGCTCCTATATTTCTCATATTTTTATCTCTTCTCTTCTCAAGAAACTACCAAGCCAGAAATGCATTTTTTCTTTACTTGCCCCGATCACTATTTCTGTCTTCTGCTTGATGCTAAAAGCAAGGCTTTCATGGTGAACAAAGGTGTTTGCTTTGTCTATTGTCAAAAAAATTTTTAAGATGTGAGTCCTCCATGCTCAGTTTTTTATAAATTAAAATGGAAGATAAATGCTTTTAAAATCCCCTCAATCTACGCAATAGCCTGGTTTGCAACACTATTGTCCTGAACTTAATTCTACTTTGAGGGTCAGAAGCTAACTATTAATTGGTTTTTGCTCTTTGCAACAAATCTTAATCTCTTCCTACATTTTTGCATCACTGCATTGTTATAGAAGATGAATACTTTGATCAAAAAGGTAAAGAGAAAAGTGCACTGCCTCACTCCACCTATCGGTAATTACATTATGGGCTCTTTCATCTTACCTGCATCCTGCCTGAACTACTGTATCCAGAAATTTCCTTTACCAAGTGGATAACTTATCCCCGCCTATCAGATTATGCCTGCTTATCCTATGACAAGACAAAGTTTTCAGCCAGTGAATCATACATACTCATGCCAGGAATCTCTCAGCATGCACAGCTCTGCTCTCCACAGCTTCTAGTACCTTTGGAGTGCATTAAGAAGATGTATTTTGTACACCGAAAGAGGGTGTTACAGCATATAGTACATCAATTAAATAATTTGTTATTTTTGCTAAAACAGACAAAGCATAGACTGTTCAAAATGAATAAATGAGTAAACCATCTCATCTTCCTGTGCTTGGATGCCTTACCTCAATAAACTATTAAGTGTTCCTGTCCCTTGAAGACTGTAATTAGATTTTTTCCCCCTGTTGTCTCAGTATCCCCGGAACTACAGAGTTGACCATAAGCTCAGATGTTCTTTAGCATCCTGATTTTTAAATGCACATTGGAACTCCTAGTCTTCCCTGGCTCTTAGGTTATTGATGGGCAATAACTAACTTCAAACAAAGTAGAAGGAGAGACCTAGACCTTTGTAATAGTATTAGCTTTTTATTGGAGAGACTCAGGAGAATACCCTCCTACCTGGTCTCTCTCTCTCCCCCATATCTTCACATATATCTAAGTACACATACAGTTAATGGATTGTAAATGATAAACAATGGTTTTTAAATTAGTGTACATCTCTTTTTCTTTAATATGGGAAAATGGAGCAAGTTAATCTCCATTTTATTTTTCTCATTTCTTATTCTTCAACTTCCTTTCTCCTTCATCATTTTATTACAACTTTGGAAGATTTGTTCATTTTCGGGGATTCACATTGAGTTGAGAGCCATAGACTACTTGAACAAAAGTAGCTTAACCGTGTAAGGAATATATGTCCATATGCAATAAGAAGTGATAGTCGGTAAGTCAGGGTGTATGCAGCTGCTCAATATGTTCATCAAAACTGCAAGCTTATTCCTTTCTGACCTCTTTTTCTTCATATGTTGCCTTTGTTCAAAGTAGAATCCATGTGGTTGTCATATTTTTGGACACTGAATATACATTTCAGGCAGGATGAGGAGCCAGGATTGAAAAAAAAAAAAAAAAAAGCAGATATCTGCATAAGACATAGGGGTTTAAGCTTCCATCTCATTGGCCAGAATTAGATCCATGGACCTTTTCACTACTTTCAATTGTGGGAGCACAGGGAATGTGAATCACTCATTTTCTATTCCTCAGGCTGAAGGAGTCAGGAAGAAATGATTGAGATGGTATTGAGAGTGAACTAACTCACTGTACTTGCCATGTTTTTATTCTGGAAAAGGAGGAAGATATTTGAGAGTCAATGAGAGAAAATCATGTCTTTTAATCTTACCTCATTTTTCTTAATCAAAGAAAGTTTCCTGTAAGTAAAAAAAAAAATAAATTACAGAACATCAAACATAGATAATTCATCTAAATGATGAATACAAGATAAAGGGTAATTTTATGTTGTCAGTAGAAGTCTGAAGATGGGCTAGGCCAAATAATAATCTCTTTAAGGTGCTTTTCCGAGGATGATACAATCACTTCCAAATGTTCTAATAATTATTGGGTCCTTAAAAATGCATATGTAAAAACATCATGTAGATGGAGGAAATATAATAGCCAGTGGATTCAAACTCTTCTTTGTCAAACAGATCTATTTAGAGATACAACACAGCACGGTATTATCATTATTATTATTGTTAGTCAATGTTCAACTGTGAATGGTAGGGATATGTTATGTCAATTATAGTAGCTCAAATGAATTTTAGTAGTTTGGATTAAATATGTTTACAAATTTATGGAAAAAATTATATTTGTAATTTTATGCTTCCATATCACATTTAAAGCAGAACAAAATTCTGTATCAATATTACAAATATTATTGTTTGGAATATTGGCTGAACCTGGTTATTGTTGTGAAATGTGAAATGTGTGAATTTCTATTTGTCCCTGTATGTTTTATTTCTTCTGCAGACATCCAGTCCTGCATTATGAGGGGATAATTTTTGTGCCTGGAATTCATATATTATTTGGATACAGAATGCTTTCTTTCTCTTTGTGCATTCTATATCAGTCAGTCCCTGAAATTCTGAGGAGTCGAGGAGAAAAAGCCTTCTTTGACTAATCTGAATATCTCCTCAATGGGAAAGGAATACAGGTGTTCTGAGAAGAAGGAAACAAATGTCATTAAAGGGAATGCAGTCAATTTTTGAAGTTTTAAATCATAAATATTTAATATATTTTAAAGTGTTTCTGATTTGGTTCAAAAATAAAATAAAGGCTGAAAAGAGTGAACGTGCTGCAAGCTGTGGTGTTTGCTGAAATGTGGCAACAAGTACAATGCCATAATTTCTAAATAGCTGAAATCAATCAAGGAAGTGAAATGTGAAGTTTGACATTTATAATAAATTACACTATTTACCTTAATGCAAGTGACATAATTGAAGTAAATTAAATAGAGGAAAGGAACAACTGAGCTGTAGCTAAATCATGCTTTAGTCAGTGTTCAGAGTTTTCTTTAAAATGTATTCAGAATTCATAAAATTCTGAAATGATAAAAGTTAGATTTCTTATAAAAGCTGTCACTCACTTCAACCTCGTAAATTATGTAATTCTTCCATAAATCTTCATTCTCATAAGAATAGTAAAGACTATGTACTTTTACATAAATAACATTAACACATCAAAATAATTATGATTGTGGTGAGAATTATCTTAAAAAAATAACTACAGGCTAAAATCTGAAGAATAGAGAGTATGAAATAATATGCTCTATTGATGTAAAAATATCCTAAAATTTTATTTAAGGCAGTATTATGGTTATTGTTTCAGTCAAGCTTATTAAAAGGTAGAAAAGAAAGTAAAATGCATCTAGAAATGGTCACATTATAGTATAAATAGCATTTTAAATATTTACTTATCATACAATTAAGAGATATTATAAAGCCTGTGCACACATTTACTGGATTTCAAAGAACAAATAAAACATTTCTCTGGGAGTAAAGATAATCATCTAATTGTCTTTTATCAGTAATAAAGTATTTTTAAATTCTTATGTTTACACTTCAACCACTGTCAAAGAATAATGGGGGAACATTAAGGGAATAACTAAAATTAATTTTAAAAACTATTTTAGAATAATTTTTTAAATAATTTAACACATTTTCTTCTTGAACAAAATGTAGACTTTAAGGTACAATTTTGTTTATTTTAAGGTGTTTTCATAACCTCTTTTAACTATGACAGATTACTCACTTTCCTTTGTCTCTCCTATGCATGACTAATTCTAACATTTTAAGATTGTTAAAATTTTTTATAACATAATTATTGCATAGGCAACTATGGCATTAGATTACTCTATAACAATTTTCTTCATTAGGCAATTCCAAGCTTTTGGACTGAACACTTGACAACCATGTTAGCAACAACAACAATAATAATGATATTTACATTTTGTTAAATGTTTAACTTTGTACCAGGAGATTGTGAAAAATACAAAACTAAAGTTTATTTTACTATACTGAAACGGATTATTATAAAGAATCCTGGAAACTTTTTTGCCTCATACTTGAGTTCAGTTATAAGGGAAGCTATTTCTATTATTAGCTCATGGTAAAACTATCTCTTCAATCACAGGTAAATTCAAAGGTATTCTAAATAGTTGAGACAACTGCTGGGTACATGAAACTTTAATTCAGGACAGAACAAAACTCATAACTTGAGAATGACCTCATCATCCCTGCTGAGGATGAGATATACAGGAGATTACTAGGATTTCTGGGTGGATCATCCTCAGGAAATAAGTGAGATATCTTTACACTGGAACTTGTGGACCCTTTGCTTTTCCTGGAATGCCAAATGTAGGCAATCTATAGTCTTGTAGACATTGCTAGATGGCTGGCAAATTGGGGCTGCAATACAGGAAAGATTTTGGTGAGGGTGAATTATGAGAAATTTGAGGTGTTTTTGGAAAGATTTGTACAAGATTACCTGTAATATGTTATCATAATGGAGGGCATAGGAAAATTTTTAAAAATTAATTTTTACTTGAGAAGAAAAATATGTTTTTTTTTGGAACTGGGGATTGAACTCAGGGGTACTCGACCACTGAGCCACATCCCATCCCTATTTTGTGTTTTATTTAGAGACAGGGTCTCAATGAGTTGCTTAGCGCCTCACAGTTGCTGAGGTTGGCTTTGAACTCATGATTCTCCTGTCCCAGCTTCCCAAAGTGCTGAGATTACAGGTGTGTGCCACCACACCTGGCTCTGTGTTCTTTATATTATTTATGTTATCATATTTATCTCTAAGTTATTTTCTGGAAACGGGACACTGGATTTCTTTAATAAGTATTGAATACATTAATAAATTTTTAAAAATTATAAAACAAACTAGATCAGGTAAATAAATGATCACAAAATCAACAACAGGATTACTTACATAGGAAGAGCCAAATCCCTTAATTCTTTCACAAAGTTGTCTTCTAAAAGGTATGCAGCATTTTCTAAATAAAGTTATTTGATATCAGAACATGCAAGTGATATTCATATTTGAGTAAGTAAAATCTGTTAAATGTTGCTTTTAAAATTGTATTCTCACAATTATTTCCTATTCAAATAAATTTAGGTAAATTTAATTACTATATACTAGTAAATTTAAATACTAAATATTAGTATTTATAAACACTAAAATTAGTGTTTCCTAATATTTAGGAACATGCAGTTTTCTTTTTTAAAATTGATGACCACTGTTATATTTATTGTCATCTTTATGTGCATTTTATTTCAACTAATTAGTACAAATATACAGAAGTGCTTTGTCTTTTGAAATCCCCTAGTGTCCACTGCATGTATGTATATGTGATTTATCTCTCTATTTATTTGACATAAAATATTCATCCATGAATAACATATAGGTAATGTAGGTAAGCTGATTAATGATATCAAAA
The DNA here is from genome assembly GCA_004024805.1 of Geosciurus inauris. Lineage (NCBI taxonomy): Eukaryota > Metazoa > Chordata > Mammalia > Rodentia > Sciuridae > Geosciurus > Geosciurus inauris. The sequence continues at coordinate 190,793 of PVHX01000950.1, forward strand.
CCAGTATTCAAATTTGAAGTAATGCTTGTTTGACTTTGCTTACAAATAAAATTTAAAACTCTTTCATCTGTTTTATATGGACATTCTACTCTTGAGTTTACCTATACAGAGTGATCTGAGGGGAAAATATTTTAATATCTTTTATATATCAATAAATGCAAGTAAAAACAGTTACTTATACAAGTTTATCTAATTGTAAGCATTTGTAAGATTGTATAGAGCCATCTTTTTCTTGAAGTATAGTACCTTGACAAATTTCACAATGAACCTAACTAAAATTATCCAAAAATGATAAAAAAATAGAACTCAGAAATAAATTCTCTCGAAAGGAATTTTTAAAATTCACTGTAAATGTAATGAAGAGCTTCAAGTTTGCTTGTGAATCTAAGCTTCTTCTTTAACTTATATAGAACAGAAGTAGGTGAGCATAATAAAAATCTAGTGGTAGAAATTTCTATATTAAAAATTGTATCAGGTTGTAGCAATTTATTTTGAAAATAGCAATGAGGATTGTTTAATAATGGAACCAAAATAGATGCATAGATTTGTGAAACAGAATAGCAAGCCCCAAAATACATCCCTGTGTATATGAGGAAATTAATATTTGACAAAACTGACATGGCAGATAAGCAGGAGAAAGAATTTCTTTCTTTATACTTGGCTTGGACAATTCCTTATACAGAGAAGATAAAGAAACATATTCCTAACTTACTTTATAACTGAATTTCAATTTTAATGAGGTGAAAGTTATTTGGGAAAGACCATATACAAATTACTTTTTGAACTAGGTAGGGAATATTAATTTCCTACCTAGATACAAAATGTAAATTAAGAAAATTAAAATGAAAATAAAGATCAGCTTGGTTACAGTGAAATTAAAAACTGTCCATCAAAAGGCATAATACATAACTCAAAAGCCATATATGAAATAAACATTTGATGAATAAGCATTATCTAAAATGATTCCTTCAAATCAACATGAGAAGAATAAACAAATCTATAATTAAATTAGCAAAAAACTGAAAGACAGTTTTTTAAGAAGAATATATGAAATGGCCAATGAAGAACTGAAACAATACTTATCCTCATTAGTTAAAAAGTGAAACCAATTTAACCAAAATTAGGTATAACTTCAGTTCTTTCATGTTGATCACTTACAGAAAGTCATTCAATACCAAGTTTGGGGATTTTGAGCATGTATTATGCTCGTCCAATGCTTAGAAATCTAATCACACAAAAATACTTCTAAAAATTCTTTATTAAGTAATACTTTATAATTTGTATATAGTACGGGTAATTATATACATTCAATTTCTTCATTTTATATTTATGAATCTAAAATGCTTCCCCCCATTCTATTGCAGTGAATCCCTTCCCTGTACTCCCCACAACTGATATTCACTGATCTGTTTTCATGTACAACTGTCCTTTCTACATTTTGGAATTGTGATGGTTTTATAAATTTTTTAATTGCTCAATATGAAGCATGATGTTTTATTCACAGTTGATGGACAATTTGGGTCTTTTATAAATAAAACTTCTATGAACATTTTCATAATCAATTTTAGTTCTTATGCTTCAACCTGTGATTGTTTTGAGTTAACATTTTACATGGTAAACGTTGAGGTATATTCTTCAACAAAGTAGGTATCTGATTGCTTCAATGCAATTTTTAAAAACTAATCTATTCCCTATAGAAGTACTGTGGCACATTTATTGAAGATTAATTGATCATATGTTTAGGTCTATTTCTGAAGGCTCTATTTTGTTCTGTTGATTCACATATCTATTCTTACACCAATCACCCACTGCCTTGCTTATTATAGCATTATAGTAATATTTTTAAAGGCAAGTTAATCCTTTATTAAAACCTTAATTAATTAATTTATTTAAATTTTTATTTGTTCTAATTAGTTATACATGACGACAGAATGCATTTCAACTCACTGTACTCAAATGGAGCACAACTTTGCATTTCTCTGTACATGATGCAGATTCACATCTTTTGTGCAATCACACATGTACATAGTGTAATAATGTCCATATCAGTCCACTATCCTTCCCACTTCCACACCATCACTCCTCCCTCACTCCCCTCTGCTTAATCCAAAATTCCTTCATTCTTCCCTAGCCCCCTCTTCATGCCATTATGGATGAGCATCCGCATATCAGAGAAAACATTTGGCCTTTGGTTTGGGGGGTTGGTTTATTTTGCTTAGCATGACATTCTCCAGCTCCATCCATTTACCTGCAAATGCCATGATTTCATTCTATTTTAAGGTTGAGTAATATTCCATTATGTATATATACCATATCTGCTTTATCCGTTCATCAGTTGAAGGGCTTCTAGATTGGTCCATAGTTTAACTATTGAGAATTGAGTTGCTATAAACATTGATGTGGCTGTGTCACTGTAGTACCCTGATTTTCAGTCCTTTAGATATAAACCCAGGAGTGAAATGCTGGGTCAAATGTTAGTTCAATTCCAAGCTTTCTAAGGAATCTCCATACTGCTTTCCAGAGTGATTGATTCCAATTTTCAGTCCCACCAACGTATTACTGTCCTCTTTTCCCCTCATCAACACCAACATTTATTTTTACTTGTACTCTTGACAATTGCCATCTGACTTGAGTGAGAAGAAATCTCAGTATAGTTTCAAATTGCATTTCTCTAATTGCTAGATATATTAAACATTTTTTCATACATTTGTTGAACATTCGTATTTCTTCTTCTGTAAAGTGTCTGTTCAGTTCCTTTGTTCATTTATTAATTGGTTTATTATTATTATTTTTGGTGTTAAGCTTTTTGAGTTCTTTATGTATCCTGGAGATTAGTGCTCTATCTGATGTGCATGTGGTAAAGATTTTCTGCAGTTCTGTCGGCTTTCTCTTCACATTATTGTTTCCTTTGCTGAGAAGATTTTTAGTTTGAATCCATCCCATTTATTGATTCTTGATTTTCTTTCTTGTGCTTTAGAAGTTGTATTAAGGAAAGTTAGGTCTCAAGCCAACACAATGAAGATTTGGAGCCACTTTTTCTTGAGTTGAGTTTTGTGCAGGGTTAGATATAGGGGTTTAAATTCATTCAGCTACATATGGATTTCCAGTTTTCCCAGCACTATTTGTTGAAGAGGCTATCTTTTCTCCAATGTGTTTTTGGCACTTTTGTCTATTATGAGATAACTTTATTTATGTGGGTTTTTCTCTGTGTCTTCTATTGGTCTACTTGCCTATTTTGGTGCTAATACCATGCTGTTTTTGTTACTATACATTTGTAGAACAGCTTAAGGTCTGTTGTGATGCCTCTGGCTTCACTCTTCTTGCTAAGGATTGCTTTAGCTATTTTGGGTCTCATTTTCCAAATGAATTTCATGATTGCCTTTTCTATTTGTATGAAGAATGACATTGGGATTTTAATAGGAGTTGCATTAAATCTGTGTAATGCTATTGGTAGTATGGCCATTTTGACAATACTAATTCTGCCGATGCAAGAACATGGGAGATCTTTCCATCTCCTAAGGTCTTCTTCAATTGCTTCCTTTAATGTTCTGTAGATTTCATTGTAGAGGTCTTTTACCTCTTTGATTCCCAAGTATTTGTTTTTTCTTGAGGCTATTGGAAATGGGGCGGTTTTCCTAATTTCTCTTTCAGAGGATTCATCACTGATATATAGAAATTCATTTGATTTTATGGATGTTGGTTTTCTATTCTTCCATTTTGCTGAATTCCTTTATTAATTCTAGAAGTTTTCTGGTGGAGTTTTTGGATCTTCTTAATATAGAATCATGTCTTCTGCAAATAGTGTTTGAGTTCTTTTCCTATTTGTATCCCTTTCATTTCTTTTATCTCTCTAATTGCTCAGGCTAGAGTTTCCAGAACTATGTTGAATAGAAGTGGTGAAAGAGGGCATCCCTGTCTTGTTCCAGCTTTTAGAGAGAATACTTCCAGTTTTTCTCAATTTAGAATGATGTTGGACTGAGGCTTAGCAAAGATAGCTTTTAGAATTATCCCTAGTTTTTATATTGTTTTGAATATGAAGGGGTGCTCTATTTTATCAAATGTTTTTTATGTATCTATTGAGACAATTATATGATTCTTATCTTTAATTCTATTGATGTGATGAATTACATTTATTGATTTCCATATGTTGAACCCAACGTGCATTCCTGGGATGAACCTCATTTGATCATGGTTTACCCTTTTTAATATTTTTTGTATACAATTTGCCAGAATTTTGTTCAGAATCATTCCATCTATGTTCATCAGGGATATTGGTCTGAAGTTTTCTTTCCTTGATGTATCTTTGTCTGGTTTTGGTGTCAGGGTGATACTAGCCTCATAGAATGAGTTTGGAAGGGTTCCCTCCTTTTCTATTTCATGGAATAATTTGAGGAGTGTTGGAGTCAGTTCTTCTTTGAAAGTCACATAGAACTCAGCTCAGAATCCTTCTTGTCCTGGGCTTTTCTTTGTTGGTAGGCTTTTAATAGCATTTTCTATTTCACTGCTTGAAATTGACCTGTTTAAATTGTGTATATCCTTTTGATTCAGTTTGGATAGATCGTATTTCTCTAGAAATTTGTCAGTGTCTTCAAGATTTTCTATTTTATTGGAGTATAAATTTTCAAACAGTTTCTAATTATCTGTTGTATTTCATAGTTTCCTTCATGATATTTCCCTTTTCATCATGAATTTTGGTAATCTGAGTTTTCTCTATCTTTCTCTTCCTTAACATGGTAAAGAGTTTATCAATTCTATATATTTTTCAAAGAACCAACTTTTTGTTTTGTCAATTTTTTGAATTATTTCTTTGTTTCAATTTTATTGATTCAGCTCTGATTTTAATTATTTCCTATCTTCTACTACTTTTGGTTTTGATATGTTCTTCTTTTTCTTGTGCTTTGAGATGTAATATTAGGTCACTGACTTGTTGACTTTTTATCCTTTTAATGAATGAGTTCATTGTAATGAACTTTTCTCTTAACACTACCTAAGATTGTCCCAGAGATTTTGATATGTTGTATCAGTGTGCTAATTTACCTCTAAGCATTTCTAAAATTTTTTCCCTGATTTCTTCTGCTATCCATTCATCATTCAATAGCATAGTATTTAGTCTCCAGGTGTTGGAGTAGCCTCTATTTTTTATTATTGATTTCTAATTTCATTCCATTATGATCTGCTAGAATGCAGATTAGTATCTCTATTGTTTTATATTTTCTAAGAGTTGCTTTGTGGCATAACATAACATATGGTCTATTTTAGAGAAGGATCCATGTGTTGCTGAGAAGAAAGCATATTCTCTCATTGATGGAAGAAATATCCTATATTTCTGTTAAGTCTAAATTATTGCTTATATTATTCAGTTCTATAGTTTCTTTGCTTAGTTTTTGTTTGGAAGATCAATCCAGTGGTGAGATAGGTGTGTTAAAGTCACCAGTATTATTGTGTTGTAGTCTATTTGATTCATAAAATTGAGGAGAGTTTGATGTATGTAGCCGTTCCATTATTTGTGGAATAAATATGTGTGATTCTTATGTCTTGTTAATGTATACTTATCTTAGCAGCACGAAATGTCCTTCTTTATCCCTTGTGACTAACTGTAGCTTGAAGTCTACTTTATCTGATATGAGGATGGAAATTTGTTTGTTTACACAGAACATGCAAGTGATATGTTTTTTCCCATTGTTTCACATTCAGTTTTTGGATGTCTTCTCCTATGCAATGAATCTCTTGAAGACAGCATATTGTTGGGTCTTTTTAAAAATCCAGTCTGCCAATCTATGTTTTTGGATTAATGCATGTAGGCCTTTAACATTCAGGGTTATTATGGAGATATGATTTGTATTCTCAGTTATTTTGATTTATTTTTTTGGTTTTAACTTGACTTGCTTTCTCCTTTGATTGGTTTTTCCTTTAATGTAGTTCCTTCCTTTGATGATTTCATTTTTTTTAACTTTCTTCCTCATGGAATATTTTGCTGAGAATGCTGTATAGTTCAGGCTTTCTAGTTGGAAATTATTTTAACTTTTGTTTATCATGGAAGGATTTTATTTAATCATAAAATCTCAAGATTAATATTTCTAGATATAAAATTCTTGTTTGGCATCCTTTTTTTTTTTTTTTTTTCAGAGCTTGGTGTTTTCCAGGACCTCCTAGCTTTGAGGGCATGGGTTGAGAAATCAGTTGAGATCTAAATTGTTTTCCCCCTATATGTAATCTGATACATTTCTCTTGTGGCCTTCAAAATTCTATTCTTATTCTCTATACTAGGCATTTTCACTATAATGTTCTGTAGTGTGGGTCTATTGTAATTTTGTACATTCAGTGTCCTGTAAGTCTCTTGTATTTGAATTTCCATTTCAATCTCCAGGTTTGGGAAATTTTCTGATCTTATTTCATTGAAAAGATTGTGCATTACTTTGGCTTGTATTTCTGTGCCTTTCTCTATCCTAACAAATCTTAAATTTGGTCTTTTCATGTTATCCCATAATTCTTGGGTGTTTTGTTCATGGTTTCTTACCATCTTCACTGTGTGGTCAACTCTGTTTTCAAGATTATATACTTTGTCTTCATTGCCTGAGGTTCTGTCTTCCAAGTGATTTGTTGGTGATGCTGTCTATCAAATTTTTAATTGTATTTATTGTTTCCTTCATTTCAAGGATTTCTGTGTTATTTTTTCCCAGAATTTCTTTTTGGGTTTTTATCTTTTTGTTGAAGTGATCTCTTTATTGAAGTGATCTGTATTTGTTCTCTTACTTCATTCTTTACTTTGCATATCAGTTTAACTATGTACATTCTGAACTCCTTCTCTGACATTTTTTTCTACTTTATTGTCAATGTTCTATTATTGTAGCATTTTGGTTTGTTTTAGGCACTTTCTTCCCTTGTTTTTTCATTTGTTCATGTGTCTTCCCATCTAGCAGTGTGGATCTGGGGTATTACAGTTTCTAATTTATAGACTTATAGTGCCCCTGCAGGTTTCTAATACCTTGCCTTTAAGGGGGAGATCAATATTAACAGGACTCAATGCCAACAATATGCAGCCTTAAACCAAATAGCTCTTATTAAGATGTTTATAGTTTTGTCTCAATAAACAAAAATGTGTTCAATTATTGTCTATAATATAACAGTAGATTTGCAAAAAGGTTTACAATTTCTAATGGTAAACAAAGAGAGAATGGGGATGGTGTAAGATGTGATGTTTATGAGGTGGGAGGAGAAGACCGAAGTATTAGATCATAGGGAGAGTGAAAGAGGAATCAATAGAAGTTGGCTGTTAGCAGGAGAAAAGAGAGAAAGAGAATCCAGTTAAACAGATAAGTGAGAGGAAAATATAAAGAAAGAGTTAAAAAAAGGAAAGAAAATTAAAAGTAAAAGAAAAAATATAAAATAAGAAAAAAGAAAAAATCTAAAAACTTATAAAAAATAAAAGAATATACAATAAAACTGTGATATACTATTCATCCCAGTACTCAATAACCTAACGTATGGAAAGTACTTGGTTTAAAAAACGGTGGTGATATGAGAGTGGGAAAAGAAAAGAAAAAAAATCTCAAAAGAAAATTGAACAATTGTTTCTGTTGGAGTCCAATAATTTCTCAGCTTCCCTTCTCATCTGATAGGCGGGGTTATCTGGAGTTTGCTAGTATCTCCACCCTCAGGAAGGTGAGTGTTACTAGGAAAGGAGGGTTAGTCTCGGAGGTGGAACTCCTGGAGGTGGGGTATAACACTTGCCAGTCTCCGTTGGAAGACTGCACCTCAGGAATATCATTTGGGGTCTACTCATGTGATGTAGGAACCTGATCTTAATCTCTTTTGTTGCTTGCAGACCCCACAATTCCTGATCTCTAATTTAGTCTCTAAACTGTACCTCCCTCATCCCTGCACTTTTGACTTCCCAATCAAACACCTCTCTCTCTGTTAGGTCCTGAGGTGTGAATGCCCAGACCTGTGAACCTGTCAGGGAGAGCTGTTCTGTATTGGGCAGATCAGGACCAGGCATTGAGAGTTGCAGACCAGCCACATAGCTTCAAGCACTGTGCTGGTTTGGTGACTAGGGAGGGGTTGGAAGACTAGGGATTGGGGAGCTGGAAGGCTCTGTTGATTGCCAAACTATCAAGAGTGGGATAGGTGGATGCCAGATTGGAAAGGGAGTTGGGGATTGGGCTAGTGTGTGGTCCCAGCCAGTGCCAGCCCTAGTTGGTCCTGGAAACCTAGTGGATGCTGGACTGGTTGGCTGGGGAAGCTGAGAGCAAATGCCCTCATACCCTCCTCTAATATACCAACCCTGCACAAGGCTCTCTCCTGTCTCTGCAGCAAGATGGTGGCTATTAGCACACCTAGCAGGGAGATCTCAGGTGTAACCAAGCCTGCAGGCACCTTGATGATGGTTTTCTAGGCCATGGCTAGTGTCCCTAGATGAAAGCAACCATGTCCTTAGATGGTGGCAGCAGTGGTATCAAATCTGTAGGTACCTTGATGTTGGGCTTGCAGACCCTGTCCAGTGTCCCCAGATGGAAGCTGACTCAACTCGTGATGGTGATAGCTGTAGTGGAGGTAACGCAAGATGGCAGTGGAGGTGTCCTAAAATGGAGGTTACCACTTTCAAAAATAAGGCAGCAGGCTGGGGCTATAGCTCAGTGGTAGAGCACTTGCCTAGCATGCGTGAGGCCCTGGGTTTGATCCTCAGCACCACATATAAATGAATAGAATAAAGATCCATCAACAACTAAACATATATTAAAAAAAAAAGAGGCAGCAAGGGCGGGCTGTGCAGTGATGGTGAGTGCCCACGTTTGGAGATGCAGCTCTGTGGTGGGCAGTGCTGTAGCTGGTGGCTGCTTCCAGGCCCTGTCCAATGTCCCAAGGTGGAGGCTACCACATCAAGGTGGCTATGGCAGTGGCTATGGCATCCCAAGATGGAAGCAGTCACATAGGGAGATGAGGCAGCAGTGGTAGGTGGCTCTGTGATGGTGGGCAGCAGCATTGGTAGATGAGAAGCCCTACTGCACAGTAGCTCTGTGCCAATGGTAGCTTTTATTCATTTACTGAGGCTGAGGATCAAACCCACTGCTTCACAGGTACCAGGCAAGTGCTCTACCACTGAGCCCCCGCCTCAGCCCCATATTACAGTAATTTTTAAAATGAGTAATTTAGTGTTAGTGTGTCAACATATTTCTACCTTTCAAAATTGTTTCATTGTATTCTTTTGTTTTGTTTGGTTTTGTTTATTTTCTTGGTACTCGGAATTGAACCCAGAGGTGGTTTACTACTGAGACACATTCCCAAACCTTCTTATTTCAGACAGGATCTCGCTAAATTGATGAGGGTCCTGCTAAAGCCTTGAGGCTGACCTCAAACTTGTGATCCTCCTGCCTCAGCCTCCAAATTCACTGGAATTATAGGTGTGTGTCACCCATGTCCCATGTCACCCATTTTGTTTTGTCTATTCTTGATCTTTCCATTTTCATTTCAATTTTATTTATTTAGTTATTTTTTCCAGCACTTCCTTTTTCACTCCATTTCTCCCTTTCCCCTTTTTACCTATCTCTGTTCTACTGGACTTATTTCTATTTTATTGTTTTCTAAATTGGAGCATTGTAAATGTACATAAAGGCAGAATTCACTGTGGTATATTCATATATGTACATAGCATAATTTGATCAATTTCATTCTGCAGTGCCTCCCTTTCCAGTCCATCCTCATTCCCCCTTAATCTCTTCCCTCTACTCCACAGATTTCCTATTTTTATGGAATTCCCACCCCTGCACTTCCTACCTCACTTCTATTTTCTTAGTTTTCTCTAGCTTCTGCATGTGAAACTAATCATTCAACCTTTGACTTTCTGGGTCTGACTTATTTCACTTAGCATGATGTCCTCCAGTTTCATCCATAAAATGCCATAATTTCTTTCTTCCTTATGGTGAATGAAAATCCAGTGTTATATACCACATTTTCTTTGTCTATTCATCTGTTGAAGGGCATCTGGACTGGTTCCAAAACTTGGCCAGTGTGAGTTGAGCAGCTATAAACATTAGTGTGCCTGTATTTCTGTGGTATGATGATTTTACTTTTTCTGGATAGATACCGAGAGTATTTAAATAAATAGCAGAGTAATGTGATGGTTTCATCTCTGGTCTTTTGAGGAATCTTCATATTGCTTTCCTAAGTGGTTGTTCTAATATGCAGTTATACCACCAATGTATGAGTGTACCTTTCCCCCCACATCCTCATTAGTATTTATTATTATTTATATTCTTGATGAATGCTTTTCTAACTGGAGCAAGATGAAATCTCAATGTAGTTTTGATTTGCATTTCCCTGATTGCTAGGAATGGTGAACAGTTTTTCATATATTTACTGGCTATTTGCATTTCTGTTTTTGAAAAATGTTTGTTTAGAACTTTTGCTCATTTATTGATTGGATTGTTGTTATTATTATTATTATCATTATTATTATTTAGTGTTAAGTTTTTTGAGCTCTTTTTTTAGTTGGGATATTAATGCCTTGCCATGGTGCAGCCAGTAAAGCTCTCTCATTTTGTCGGCTCTGTCTTCACACTCTTGTTTTCTTTGTTGTACAGGAACTATTTTATTTTATGTCATCACATTTATTGATTCTTGGTTTTATTTCTTGAGATTTATGAGTCTTTTTAAGAAATCAGTGTTTGTGCCAATATGATGGAGTATTGAACCTATGTTTTCTAGGTATTGTAGATTTTCTAGTTTAATTCCTAGGACTTTGATGCACTTTGAGTTGACATTTTCAGGGTAAAAGATAGTGATCTAGCTTGATTATTATACATATGAATATCCAATTTACCTGGCATCATTTGTTAAAAAAGCCATTTCTTCTCCAACGTGTGTTTTTGGCACTTTTGTTAACTATCAGATAAGTATATCTATATGTGTATGTCTCTGTGTCTTCTGTTCTATTCCATTGGCCTTCATATCTGTTTTGGTACCATTACCATGCTGATATTGTTATTACAGTGCTGTAATATAATTTGAGATCAGGTATTTTGATGCCTCCAATATTGCTTTTCTTGTTCAGGATTACTTTGGCTATTCTGAGTGTTTTATTCTTTTAAATGAATTTCAGGACTATTTATTTCTAGTTCAAAAAAAATGTCTTTGGCATTTTGTTGGGGATTATATTGTATTTGTATAATGCTTTTGGTAATAAAGCTATTTTGACAATATTAATTATGTCCATCTAAGTACACAAGAGGTCTTTCCATCTTCTAAAAACTGCTTCAATTCCTTTCTTCTGTGTTTTGTAGTTTGCACTTTCACCTCCTTTGTTAGAGTTATTCCAAATTTTTATTTTTGAGGTTATTATGAATGGAATAGTTTTCCCAATTTCTCAGCAGCTTCATTATTAGAGCATAGGAAATCTATTGAGTTCTGTGTGTTGATCTTTTTTCCTGCTACTTTACTGAATGTGTTTATAAGTTCTAGAAGACTTCTGGTGGAGATTTTTGGGTATTATAAATATAGGATCATGTCATCAGTGAACAGAGATAATTTGACTTCTTTGGTTCCTATTTGTGTTCCTTTAATTTCCTTCAATCAGCCTAGAGTTTCAGGAAATATACTGAGTAGCAGTCATAAGAGTGGTCATCCTCGACTGTTTCCAATTTTACAGGAAATGCTTTCAGATTTTCTCCATTCAGTATAGTGGTGGCTTTCAGTGTGTCATGTATATTGTTTACAATGTTGAGGTATGTTCCATCTATTCCTAAGTTTTTATCATTAATTAGGAATGCATTAATTTTAATATTAATTAAATTAATTAATTAATTCAACAAATTTAATTAATTTGTTGAATTTTATAAATGTTTCCTATTAGTATTATCATATGGAATTTATTAGTATTTTGATAGTAAGAATTATAATTAATGATTTTCAAATATAAAATCATTCCTGCCTTACTGAAGTAAAACCCTCTTAGTTATGTTTTATTGACCTTTTTACAGATTGCTAAATTCAATTTGGGAAAAATGCAAATTTTTCATCTGTTTTTATTTCTTAGAAAACTTTTATATTTCCCATACTGCATATATGTTGGCAGAGAATTATGTCCAATTTTTTAAAATGTTTGAAATTCATTTGATTTTAAAAGGTATTTTCATAGGTATAGAATTCAATGTTAATGTCATTTTTCTCTTAGAAATTTCATATTTTTCTCTTGTCTTGTTTTTGTATGGCTTCTTACAAGAAGTTTGTTGTACTTGCTGTCATTTTCTTCTTGTATGTAACAAATTTTATATTTGTTTTTTAAAATCATTTTTGATCACTGGCTTTAGCTTTTGGATTAGATTATGATGATGCTTGGTGTGGTTTTATTTATGCTTGGAACTCATTGAACTATTTTAATCTATATTTCTAGATTTCTTTAAATTTGATAAATTTTCTGCCCTTTCTTAAAAAAATATTTTTTCCCTCTCTTCCTCCATTTCAAGACACTCCAAATACTTGTAAATTGGAATACTTATTATTTTTCACAGCTCATTTATGCTATATTTTTAAACTCTTTTCTCTGTATGCTTCATATCAGATCATTTTTATTACTATATATTAAGGTTCATTAATTTTCTTCTGTAGTACCTAATTGACTTTTAATCTCATCTAATTTTATTTTCTGTTCAGAAATTATATTTCAAAACATAAATTAATGTAATGAATAAATTTATTTATTTATTTAGTCCTGGATATTGAATCCAGGGATGCTCTACCACAGAGCTATATCCTTATCTCTTTTCATTTCTTATTTTGAGGCAGAGTCTCACTAAGTTGCTGAGGCTTGCTTAGAACTTGTTATTCTCTTGACTTGGCCTCCTGAGTTGCTGGGAATGGAAGCATCACCAACATTCCTGGGTATAAAATTTATTTTTTTGTGGGGGAGAAGGATTAGATTTACAAAAAAATAGCATGGAAAATACAGGGATCTTTCATATACTATCTGTCCTTGGAAGACAATTTCCCTTTTTATTTATATCTTGCATTAGTTTGGTATGTTTGTTACAATTTATGAACAGGTATTATTATTATTATCAAAAGTGCAAAATTCAAAATAGGATTCAATTTTTGTGTCTCACAGTTGTATGGGTCTTGACAAATGTGTAATGTCCTATATTCACTATCATTAAATTCTCCTAATAGTTTCCTCACTAATCCTTTTTACTGTGTCTCTAGTTTTTTTTTCTTACAGAATGTCTTATAGTTGAAATCAAACAATATGTCACTTAACAATATACATTTAATGATTCTCCATGTGTTTTCATGTCTGGAAAGCTCAATTTTCTTTATCATGAAGACAATTTATTTTTTTTCAACTCTAAAAGTTTCCCTTAGATTATATACACATGCACACACAGAAACACGTTTTATTTTCTCATCAATTCCTTTTACATATTTTAGCATATTTATAAAATTTATAGGCTCTTTCAAGTCCTTATCAACTTGTTTTACTAGTTCTGTCATGTCTGGGTCTGTTTCTATTGATCAGTCTTTTTTATTGCTCCTGCGTTTGGGTCATATTTTCTATCTTTCTAATTATTCTGGTAATATTTTATGAAATCTAGATATTTTGAATGTGTATGGCATTGTTAAGTAACTGTAATATCAATTTGATCTCTTGAAGTTTGATTTTTAGTTTACTATAATGGGTCTAGAGGAAATTTTATTTATTATAAAACTAATTTAGGACTACTGTCATCTGCTTATCTCTGGAAATCTCTGAGTCTACCCTAAAATTTCCAGCTGTTTCAGATTCCCTGGCCTTTATTTATATCTCATCAACTCACTGAGACTGTTGTGCTGTTTGTTCCCTCCTTCCACCATCGTGAGCTGGAAAATCTTGTAACCAAAAAGTTGGTGCAATCATCGGGCTTGCTTAATTTGCTTCCATTCCCCAAGGCATTACAGTACTGTTCTATCTATTCTCAGCTGACTGAAAATTATATTTATATTTTTTTCTGGTTTTCTAGTTGCTTATGAAAAAGGACAATCTTGTGACCATTCATCCTTCATGCTGAAAGCAGAAATCTATAAAAACTCCATTCACATATTTATGTAATTCATCTGAGGATATCCTATAACACAAAAATTACACAGGTAAATATAAAAGAGAAAATTATGTATGTGTTTTGGGAAATGTATATAAGCACTTTCATATTTTCATTGATTTTTACTTTAATATAAAAATCAATAATACTCAATGCTATGGAAAATAGACTGAATACATTGTGATATATTATGATAGAGTAATCCACACTTGTAAAAAAGGAGAAGAAACTATAGCTACATGTAATAAGTAGATAAATCTTGGGTATAATATGCTATTATAATAAAAAGAAAGTTATAAAAATATAAATATAATTCCTTTTATCAAAATTTCATAAGCTCAAAATACCAGAAAAAATGCATTTTAAGCTTATAAATGTATTTAATAAAGGTATAAATAAGTGCAAAGGATGATAAAGGATGGGATAAACAAGGGACCTGTGATGAGCACAGAGCTTCAAGGTTATGGCTGTGTTTGATTTCTTTAAAGTAGAAAATGAAGAGATAAGTGTTCCTCATAGTCTTATTCTTTATATTCTACACATATTTTAAAACTATTCTTCATACATATTCATTATATAATGATCTACTGAGTGAACAAATTATAGCTGGTTATTTTGAAGTGGTAGCGTGGACAATAATAATCATTTGCTTAGCTGTCAGTGTTCCTGACACTGTTGCAGGAACAGGAGATACAAAAGTGAGTAATCCTTGGTTCCTTCTCAGTGTTTATTGTGCAATTTAACAATGAAGAATCAATTTTAAATATTTAATAATACTAAGGATGATGATATGACCTATTGCAGGTCAGTTTTTTTACATAATCTCTTTTACAATATTCTTATATTTCTTTGTATGTTAGATACTGTCTTCTATCAGAAAAGAAAACTGAAGTTCAATATTGTTTGCAATGATTCAGAAATTTGGTAATCAGGTCTCTCTGAGGTTGAGGACTAACCCGCGTCTACAATTTCATCCTTCTTGGAGAAATTTGTGACTGAAAGCCAACGCTTGGCACCTCACCTTTTCTTTTGTCTACCCCATAGTCTTGAACATGTGATACCAGAAGATGCCCTCAATTTCCAGGACAGCCTGAAGGGTGAAAGAAGGAACAGATGACAGCTTGCTCTCTCTTATTTCTTGGTGAAAGTAGCCTGCAAAGCAAGACCTCCTTTCAGAAAAGAGAAAAGAAAGTTTGAAATAACTGTTACCCCACAAAAGAACTTTTTTGAAAAGAAATTGTAAAGCTAGGGACACATCTGCAAACTTTGAGAACCTTTGTTTTCATTTCTTTTGCCATTATATGTGGCACAAACTCTATATAACCTTGCATTTTAAATGCCTGAGGTCTACAAAATACCTAATAATTATCATCACCATCATGTTATGCTCCTGACTGAGGGTAGGCAATCTCTTAATTAGTGACATTTATCCTGTCTGTGCAGTTTGCTGTTAATGGCTTCAAGTAAATGGGAAGAAAAGTTGCTGAAGTATCTCAAATGTAAATGAGATAAACAATACAAATCAATTATTGTCCATATTTAGACAGTTTACATTATAAGTATTGGAATTAAAGCAGCCATTTTCACTCAATTTCCAAAGGCTATGAAAAGAAAACAATATCTCATTCCACTTTAGAAGATCTGGCTTTGCCATCACTCAGTTTTTATAATTCTCTACCATGGTTGTAACTGTTTCCATAACTGGTACAAAATGGAACAAAAATATTTTAAAGAATGTCATAGAGGTCAAATTTGCATTGGAAAATATTGATTTTATCCAAAATTTAAACTCACTTTAAAAAACAATATACACATTTGCCTCATTTCAGTTGTACTGGAATGAAAAATATATCAGCCACTCTCCTGTGTTTAAAAACATGTACTTGTAAGGACATAAGAAAATATACATAGCTTTAATTTCCAAGAAGACAGTGTAGGTACACTTTTCTCTATTCCTTTCATTAAATACAACTAAAATACCTAGGCATAATGTAGAACAAACATAATAAGGCCCTGAAAGGTGGAAAGAAGATTTACGTTGGTGAGGGAGATCAGGACACCAGAAGTGACATGGTAAGGAATTTCCTGGGTTTTCTTGTATATTTCAGATTTAAAGTCCAAGAAGCCAGCATCTCAGAACATCAATGGACACAGAGGGGAAAAAAATCCCCTAAAAATCTGTTCTATCTAATCAAAGGATTAGAAGAGAGAAAGCCAAGCAAGGCAGAAAACTTAAAATAGTGCTCTATTCTAGCCAAATACACTAGAGGGGGAAAACAAAAACAAAACCTGTTGTAAGACAGTTTGAATGTCAGCAAAAACCAAGTGGGGAATAGACTTTCCTCACAATAATGAGGTGGCCAAATGACATGGCCCTTTCCCTGGATGTTATCAGTACTTTCATTTTCACAGCACAGGAATGAAAAATCACCATTACATCCTCGGCAATATCAGCAGTGAGCATGTGGGGAACAGAACTTCCACTCCACACAGCAGTGATGAGGCACTCCTTCCTCTGCCTGTTGTGGGGACACCAAAGGAAGACTAGGGGAGAGTCAGGACTTTCACCACTGCCCAGCAGGAACAAGGTGACTCTCACTATTCTTCTCCCTCCCAGTTGGGATGTATCAATAGAGGCCTAGTAGGGAGTCAGAACTTCCACTTTTACCCATCAGCAAGTGGTCCCAGCACAGGCCCAATGGAGACCTGTCCTTCATCAGCCAACTCCTGGTGATAATGAAGTGGTCTCCTCCCCCACTCCCACTGCTAGAGCAGAGTCTGAGGAAATCAGCTAAAATAGAACTTTAAATTAATATCTAGAGCTTCATATGATAACACAAAATGTATAGGATTTCTGTTGAAGTTGCTTCTCATACTGAGAACCAGGAAGATCTCCAATTGACCAAGAAAAGACAATAGATTCCATCATCAAGATGACAGAGCTGTTACAATTAACTGGCAACAATTTTAAAACAGCCATCCCACAAATGCTTCGATGATCCATTTATAAATACACTTGAACCAAAATTAAAAATGGAAGGTTTTGGCAAAAGAAGATGAGAAGGGCTGAAGAAGGGGTCAAGACATTCTCTGAGAAAGGAAACCTACAAGAAATTGCCATCAGTAGATTTACCCTAAAAGAATGGCCAGAGTAATTTATCTATGTAAGACTGAAACAATATTAGGAAAAAGTTTGTAATAACAGGAAGGAAGAAAGCACATCATATGTAAAAATATGGGTAAATATTTTATACTTCTTTTGAATTTTCTAACTTATGCTTGACAAAGTAAATATTATAATAGCGTGGTACTAAATGTATGAAAGGAAATATTTAATACTAATTTACTATAAGTGATGGAGATAATGAATGTTTTGGGATGTTTCCACACTTCACTTAAACTGACAAAATGACACTAGTAGACTGTTCTACGTTATGAATATGTAATGTAATCAACAGAATAACCACTAAAAAAAAAAGTGCAAAGAAATATACTTCCAAACACCATGATGAATGAACCAACATGTGGAAATGTTCAAGCAACCCACCAAAAAGCAAAGATGTGAAAAGTTCAGATACTAAACAGAAAATAAAAAAATATTAGTACAGCTGACTTAATATGCAGCAAGATAATCACTTGAAATCTATTGTGGTCTAGCACACCAAAACAGAGATTACTACAGCACATTTTAAAACTGGGGAAATACAAATAGGAAATAATATGAGACAAGGCTTAATTTCAGTTGTCTTCCAAGAAAAGTTAAATAAAATAACACTTTAAAATCATGTAACAAAAATATTTTTGAAAAGAAATTTAAATACAATACCTCTTATCAGTGACTCATGATTTTGATATTTTCACACCAATTATTTATTTAAATTATTAATACTTTGGTACAAATCATTTATACATATATAGTGTTATACTGCTTGATTATAATAATTCTTCAATTTACCTTAGAAAATAATTATAGAACTCAGAGAAGAATTTGTGTCCCCTGATACAAACTCATTCATTCATTCATTTAATAAATATTAATGAAATATCTTGTATTTGTCAGGCACTGTTCTAGGTACCAGGGAGATAATAATAGATGATAAATAGACCCCAATTTTCCTTGTGCTCCTGTTTAGGTAAAATTCTGATTCTTATAAAAATGTTACTTATAAAAGTTGGAAAAACATGTATTAAAGTAAGAGTGATTGAATAAGTTATAGTATATCCATAATATGGAATATGTAGCTTTTCAACATCATTTTAGAAAAACATTTATCAACATGGGTAAAAATAAGAACTTATTTATAAGAAATTATTATAAATTTGATTAAAAATACATGATTATAAAAGCATATTCTCACACACTTTAATATGTATGATATACATTTAATATAAATTCTGTTTTCTTATATACCCTAAATTGTGTGATTTGAAGTATAAATCAATATGCCAACTGTCTATATTTACCTCTTATTCAAACTTTATATTATATGTTGATCCATTGACATTTTACTTATGCACATAATATATAGCCTTTTTATGTTTATATAGAAAAAATTACAAATGTTCAAAGAAGTTTGTTAAATACAATTCTTTAAAATACATTTTACATGCTGAACTCCAAAGGTATTCTGCAGGTACTTTTTCCCTCAACGCAATGATATTATTATAGGTATACCCCCCTCCCTTTTAAGTAGAGACATACGTGTCACTGTGCCTTTATGTGTGAGGGGAATAGCTATGTTATATGACAACAAAGGACACTGCTATAATTTAAATGTAATATGAGTGTCCCCCAAAGGTCCACTGCAATTGGAGACTTGCATCCCATAGTGGTAGAATCTTTAAGATGTGAATCTAATATGGGGTCCTTTGGTCACTGGGGGCATTAGGTATTTCCCGTATGACCAGTTTGGCAGTTCTTGCAAGAGGGTAGATAGAAAGAATTAAGTCTGGCTTTTCTCATTCTCTCTGTTCCTGATTTGAACTGTAGGCATTTACTTGCTTTCACAATGGTTTCTGCCATTGCTGTCTGTACCGTGAGATGATAGAGCCAATGGGTGGCCCCTGCCCTGGAGTCTGTACTTTGACTTTTGGACTATGAACTGCCAACATAGTGAATTAAATAAGCCTCCTTTTCTTCAATAATTAGCTCATGTCAGCTATTCATTTACAACGATGGAAAACTGAGTAATACACCAATTTTTACATTAATTGCAATCATAACAGGTAAAATAAACACAATAAAATACACGTGTTTATAAGCTTTCAATATTAAGAAAAGTCTAATCTTAAAATATTGATGAAAGTGCTTATAAGAGTTCTTATGTTTGTTACATTAAATCATTTAATTTTTCTCATAATGATTACATAAATCCCCTCTCTTCATGGATAAAGATTTATAATCCTTTATTACAAGGGTTTTGTGTCTCCAAGAAGCTGAATACATAGCACATCCCACTAATTCAGTTTGTCATTTAGTTTCCCATCTTATTTCGTTTTCATCTCTGCAAGGTTCCCATGTTGATCTCTACGTTTCTGGTGTCAGTCAATATGAAAAGCAATCCTGTGAGGATATAGCTTTGAACTTATATAAAGGCTCTGTCTCATCAGGCTTAAGTTGTCCCTGCATCAATGACTTTAAGGGCTGTGGCTCACTGTGTGTTGCAATCCTCTCCTTCTGCCTGTCATTTTCAGTTAAGAGAAGCATCCTGTCTGTTATACCATAAAGTAATGCCTCCTGTAACTCTGGTTGGAGAAATTTATCTTCTAGATTCTTCCTAGGCTTTTAACATTATTTACTTCAAGAATGATTTACGTGTAGTTCTGAAAATCTGGATATGAGGTTTTCACAAAAGAATAGGCGGTACATTCCTAATTTAAGTACACAAAACATATGTGTATTAAAATATTTTAAACTTTGGGAAATCATATTCTCTGAAAATACACATAGCCAAATCAGTACATATTCATAGCTATTAATTTTAGAAGTGTAAGGGACAAAGCTCCTCACCGTACCAGATATGTGTATTTCTCCCAGCATAAAAGCCTTTGTCCTCAAATTTTACTTTACTGAAATTAATTGACCATATGTAAAAGTGAAACAAATAGCTGTCAGCATACACTTTGACATAGCGAGGGAGAATAGTTCAACTGTCTTTTCTTCTCTGTTGAGTTATTTGGAGTTAGCCTGCCCTTTCCACCAATGTCTCACCACCGGATTGACCTTTTGCTTCCATGGTTTCTCAGCTTTACCCTCTGTTGACACATAGCAGTCATTTGGAATCCAATCCGTTATTAATCATTTGAGATTATATAACTTCAAAATATATTTGTCCCAGACAACACATTTGTGGAAGGGGATTTTGAGCAGGCAATCAAGTGAAACAGGTATTTCTGAGTGAATTTGAATCTTGAATTAGAAGGTGTTCAAAAAAGAACAATTATTTTATTAAAAAAATAAAAGAAACCCAAAGAATTTGTCTTTGGTCCTTATCTTCCCCTTCATTTTAAATCAAAGATTTAAAATGCTAAGCTTTTCAATGCCCTTTAAATTAAAATACTGAAGTGGCTGCCAATAAGACAGTCTTGGGTTATATGTTTGATAAGTTCAAAAAGTATGGTAACCTTTTGAAGTATTATATTCCCATGTGTACACTTGAAATACACGTGGATGACTATATTCCAGTGCAGTGCCTGACATACTGATGTGCTTGGCATAGAGTTGCTGACTAAAAGAATGAGTGAATGAATAACGAATGAATAACTGACATGTGTAGGCTCATAGCAGATCTTTTAGAGTTTTAGTGCCCCGTGTGCAGGTCATGTTCAACAATCCCTCCATTTGGGTTGCTTCCAAGAATTACTTGATAAGAAAAATTTTAAATTGGGCCTAAAATTGAAAACCAAAATGAAATTTAAGTTTCAAAGATCATAGAACTTTTTTTCTTTGAGAATATTAGAATGCAAAAAAATGATATCCTCCTTTCATTGGGAACTCAGATACCTTTCAGCTCACTGTTCAGTATTCCCAAGGGGTATGTTTACAAGCCAGTGCGATCGCTAGAGCCAGCTCTGATCATCACATTTAAGTTCCAGGCAGTTAGACAGTGAATGGGCATAGAAAGGCACATTCAGTCCTTTTAAAGGAAATGTCTTGGAAGAATCAGCCATTTCTACTTCCATATCATTGATCAAATGTGATCATACCTAGCTAACTGAGAGCCTGGATACTAATGGTCTTTTGGGTGAGCAGCAATGTATTCAACTAAGGTTCTCTCTTAAAGAATAAGAGGAGAAAAAAAATCTAAAAATAACATTCTCTGCTATAATTCTTACTCAAAATTAACACTTTCATATCCTAGATACATGTAAATGGGAAAAAGTTAAAGCAGGTAGAATTTAGAAATAAATATTATTTACTGAATTTATTAGTTTACCTTTAGAAAAGATGTAATGTTATGTCAAGATATAAATTAAGCTTACTAATTAATTTTAGTTGATTAATTCAATAAAACAAAATATCAGATTGCAATCTAAAATATTAGTATTATGAATTTCTAGATGTTTATTTTTAACTTAAGGTATTATATTGATATGATCTGCTGACATTTGCAATCCATACCCCTTTCTTCTATGTGCCCTCCTGTGTTGTAGAGATTAGAATGCTTAAAAAATGAGTAGCATTATCTGACTTCCATATAAATTTCTGCATATAAATTCAATTACTCCCATTAGATGTTGAACACAATAGGTTGGAAATTGAAAGCAAGGAAGACATATCTTCCTGAATCTTAAAAATTTTTGTTGTGTATACTTAAAATGTACAGTATGTTTAGATATATTGATAGATATCTATGTCCATAGTGAAATGATTGCTGTAATTGAGTTAATATATCTAATATTTTAAGTTAATTATCCTTTATTTTTCTATTTGTGGTAAAGGCCTCTGAACTCTGAGCTCTTGGCAAAGTCCAGTGGACTAGACGAGTTATTGAGTAGAGTCATTGCTCTGTCCTTCAACCTCTAGACTTGCTCATCCTCCATCACCGCAGCCTCATATGCTTTTGCCAACATCTCCCCATACCCACCTTCGTTACTCTCGCAACCATTATTCTAAGCTCTGTTTCTACATACTCAATACTTCCACACAGATGTAAGATAAGGTTGATTTGGTTGAATTTTCAGTAGTTTTTACTATTTGATTTATTTCTGGTCTAATTTTGATGATTGCCTTCCTTGTGCTCACATTGGGTTTATTATTGTTTTAGCTGGTTCTTTGAGGTGTAAAGTTAGGTTGTATATTTTAATTATTTCTTCTGTGTTAATGTAGGTGTTCATCTCTATAAAATGCCTTCTTGGTTCTGCATTTGTTGGATCCCATAGATTGTTACATTGCATTTTGGTTTTTGATGTCTAGAGATGTTTTCAGATGCTCCTTTGAATTCCTATTTGTGCAGATATTATTGAAGAGGAAGCTACTTAATTTTCCCATATTGTAAATGTTTCCATTCTCTTGCTGTTATTGATTTCTGATTTCATTCTGTTGTAGTCAGAAATGATACTTGGAGTTATTTCAGCCTTTTAAAATTGTTTAATATATTTTTATCTAATATGAAATCTGTCCTGAATAATATTTTATGTGTACTTGAGAAAAATGTATAATTCTACTGTTGTTGGTTGGAAAGTTCTGTGTTTGTAAATTCATTTGGTCTATAGTGCTGTTTAAGTCTGTTTTCTCTTTACTGAATTTCTATGTAGATATTCTACCTACTATTGAAAGCTATAGATGCCTGTTTCTCCTGTCAGATTTGTCAATATTTGTTTTATATAATTAGGTGCTTGATGCATATGTTACTATTTGTTATATTTTCCTATTGAATTGATGATTTTATTGTTATATAATGATGTATGATTTTTAAAGAGACAGATTTTTACTTATAGTTGACTTTGATATAAATATAGCCACTTCTGCTTTCTTTTGGGTATAACTTCATGGAATATCATTTTTCTGTCTCTTCAGTTTCAGCCTATGTATGTTCTTTAGTATAAAGAGAGTTTCTTATAGATAAATTGGGTTTGGATCTTGATATTTAAAAAATTGTTACACATATCTTTATTAGGGGATATAATACATTTAAACTTAAAGTAATTATTGATAATGAGGAATTTATTATTAACATTTCATTTACTGTTTTCTGTTGTCTTACAGTTCTTTCTTTCCACTTTCTCTCCCTTTGTCTTCTTAGGGTTATGTGGTTTTGTTTTATCAGCTGGTTTTGATTACCATTTTTTTCTCCTTTTGTATAACTTCTAGAGGTATTTTCTCTGTCGTTACTAAGGAATTTACATAAAATATCTTCTGTTTTTAATAGTATACTTTTTATGCTGATAACTACTTAACTTTGCTTGTGTTTACATATAAGAATACTGCACATTTACTTTTGCCCCCAAAATTACATGAAATTAATGTACAAATTTCATCTATTTACCTTCTGTATCCATTAATATAATTTAATTACAGTTTTAAAAATTATGTTGCCTTATAAATTTTGGAGTAGAATTAAAAGTGATTACTCCTATGTAGTGATATATAGCCTTTATGTCTAAATATTTATCTTAATCAGTAAATTTCCTACTTTCTTATGCTTTCTTGTTGATGATTATTATCCTTTGATTTCACTTTGAGGAATTTCCTTCAGCATTTTTTATAAGTCATATCTAGTGGTGATAACTTGGCTTTCATTTATCTGTGAAAGGTTTTTATCTTTCATTTTTCAAGGAAAGATTTACTGGTTAAAAAATCATCACTGAAAGTTTTTATTTGTTTGTTTTTACTTTCAGCACTTTGAATATATAATTCTACTCCCTCTGGCCTGCAAAATTTCTTATAAAAATATTCAGATAACCTTATACAGTTTATCTTGTGCATCATACATTGATTTTTCTCTTGATCTTTTCAAAATTCTTTAACTTTTAGCAATTTACGATGCTTGCTGTGGCTCTCTCTTGATTCATTTTAATCTTGTTATTTGAACTTTATATATCTTGTTTTTTTTATCCACTTTCTTATGTTTGGGAAGTGTTTAGCTATTATTTCTTTTGGGTAAGCTTTCTACCATTTTCCCTCTCTTCTTTCTTAACTTCCATAATGCATATGTTGGTACACTTGATATGTCCAATAAATCCTGAAAGCTGTCTTTGTCTTTCATTCTTTTTCCTTTGTGCTTTTTCATTCTAATCCTCAGATTATATGATTTCCAATAACTTCTTTGAGTTCACTGATCCTTTCTTTTGTTGAACAAAGTCTGTTGTTGAATTTTTAGTTCAGTTATTGCAATTTTCAGCTCTATAATTTCTGTTCAGTACTTTTGTATATTTCTGGTTTCTTAAAATTATAATTTTTCATTTATTGCTGTGTTTATCTGATCTCTTTGAATTCTCTGCCAAACAAATCACTTATTTCCATTCAATAATTGCTTTCTAGAGACTATTTTATTCCTTTTTGAAAAATATTTTCCTCTTTCTTCATTTTCATTGAATCTCTGTATTGTTTTGTAAATAGTGATTAGATTAGTCATGTCTTATGGTCTTGTCAAACTGACTTGTTCATGTAAGAGTTAAACCTCACCCAATCAGAGCAGTCAGAAAATGTGGAATCTCTCAAATATTTGTGCTTGCCCAAACTGCCATATTAGTTCTAGTGGTTCCCAGATGAGGGCTTTCAAGACCTGCTAGTGCCCTGCTACAGAAAAGATAGAAACCAGTCCCTTGAGAAGCAGAGGGAGAAGTTGGGGTGTTGGATATGTGGCCTAATTCCTTTTCTCCTTAGGCATAAACTCGAAGCTCACATTTGTTTTCCATTTACTCTATTCTGTGTAGGATGTAGATTTGTAGCAAATGCCTATATTCTTATTCAGACTGCATATTCTTTTATCCCCATGATCCTAGCAAATGCCAGGTCCTAGTAGTAGTCAGAGATTCGTGGGTAGGCTAGAGGCTTGGCTCTATCTCTGGAGTAAGCCAGTAGAGGGAGAAGAGCTGCAGAAGTGCCCATAAACCCATAAACCCATTCAGGATCTCAGAGGACTACTAATTGCCTGCCCTGTCAGCTTCCAGATGCAGGCTTGTTAAAAGCCTGATACATGGGCAGCAGCTGTGAGAGACAGGACATTTGCCATGTTGTCAAATCCCCTACAGATAGAAACTGGGAGTTGGGTGATTTACCTGCTAGTTCTGTGTTGTACTAGGAGAAATCATCACTGATAGTACTCCCATAAATATTTAAAACCACCTCTTTATTTTCTATGGTTCCACGGGTCTTGTGAATTCTGAGCTTTAACTCCTTCCAGAACTAAGTGATTTAAGAGTCACTCTCTTTAGTTGGGTTGCTCAGTGTCTAAACTAAGACCTTCTTGGGAGAAGCTAAAGATTTGGTTTGAAGGGGGAATAGGTGCACAAAATATCTACATACCTGTTTAAACTCATGGAGGTCTTACCTCCTGATGATGCTGTATATGAACTCTACTTAGAAGCTCAACCTTTGATTAGCAACTAGGGAAATGTATAGTCAATCTTCTTCCAGAGAAACTGGGAGCTGGGCATTATCACATATTTGTGCTTCCCTGAAAAGAGGCATATTTCGGCAAAGAATGCTCATATGTAGATTTAAAACTACCATTTTGTTCTCTTAAGTTCTGAAAGACACACAATTGCTGAATCCCCTAAGTGATTTAGGATCCAGACCCTTAGGTGAGATCTATAGAATTTGTGATGTTATATGTATGGTCCAAACCCTTCAATCCTTGAGGACATGCTGGGAGTTTGGGATGCCTCCTAGTTGTAAGGTTCTATGCTCAGGGTTTGAGGCATGAATGACTCAGCTTTTCTTGCCTGAATATGTAGATTTTTTTTTTCAGTGGTGCCATATGTAGGAAACTCTCCTCTAGTTTATGGATTTCTTTTAAAGGGAATTTATGTGTGTGCTGTTTATTTGATTTGTTCAAGGAGACAAAAAAGTAAAGAGCTGCCTATTTTGCCATTTTGCAGATGTCATAACACTTTACATTTTTTTCAGATAATGAATATATCGCCTTTACTTCTTCTACAAAGCTTGCCAAACCTCTTTGTATAATCACCTATAACCATGTGCTCACATGCACACACATATCCACATGTAAACTGACATTTTGCTAAGCTCTTGAAATGAACTGTTCACTCCTTGTCAAAAAAATGAGCTGAATCATTTATGAAAAGGGGCATTTTAACAAAAGAGATAACCAGATAGCTCTTAATCACACAGTTTCTATTCTCCATCTTACTCTGGGTACTTCAAAACTGATGAATGGTTTCAAAGGGAGCTCCAATCTCCAGGTTGCTTTATGAGAACGATTTTTTTTTAAAGTCCTGTTTTTGCCTTCCGCCCACTCCAACATTTTCTTACTTGACTACCTGAAATAAAAATTATCTTCCTATAAGCATAATTGCATACTGAATTTATTTTTAAAAGGCACATTTATGTTTTTGAATAGAAAACAGGGGGAAAAATCCCACCTCCTCTTTTGGTGCAAAGATTAAGAAGTGTCTAAATATTATTTGCCCAAAAATTGTTCATTAAACGATTTCCACATTTTCAGTCTAATTGATCTATTGCGTTTTCTATGAGAGGATTAAAAATACCACCCCTTCCCTTTCCACCTTCTACCCACATATTATTCACCCCCTCATTTGCTGATTGCATATTATGAGCCACACACTGTGCTAGGTGTTGTAGACATAAAGAAACATAAAATTCATGCCCATATTTTAATGGGAATTCAGATGTATAAGCAGATTAATTTAAAAAGTACACCTTAAATGTTGTAAAAGAGGTACTGCTGATTCATTTAAATGCAATAGAGGATAAAGGGAAATCCCTGAAGGTAAAGATACATTTTTCACTTTCTTAAGGTATAGGTAATGATGCTTACTAAATACTATCCAGTAGGCTGAACTGGATGCTCACTGTCACCATCATTTCTAACATCCTTGCTATGTAAGTGCTAGGTAGGAATATCAGACAGGATCAAAATAAGAAACAGAAACTACTCTAAGTAAGAGAGAGATCAAGAGGCAGAGAGACAGAGAGAGACAAAGAAGGAAACACAGAGATAGTTTCTCAAGGTTACCCAGTTAGGCAGTACATGACTCTACATTTGACTCCAAGTAATTCTGCTCTTTCTATGTTTAAAGGAGAAGACAGAATGAAGGGTTAATTTTTTTTTTGGATTAAATGAGAAGAATAAAGAATTGATAGTTTAGGAACTGTAATCTTTATTTATTATATAACATTGTCTCAGACCTCTCCTGACCTTCAGACCACAGGTGGAGGAAGTAGAAGCAGTGGTTACTCTTTGAGGATGTCATCCGTGGATTGCTATTTACTACTCAAAACTCATTTATAGGACATTTTACAGGTATAACATGTTCCCTTGGTGAGGATATACTGCCATTGAGGCAAGAGTCTCCATCCAAGGGGTGGGCCATTTATTTTCCCCTCTGCCAGAATTATACTGTGAAGAAGGAATGGGAGAGAAAAGCAGAGGATATATTTGTCATTTCTGCTATATGGATGAAAGGCCCAAAAGTTTGTTAAACATTACTTTTGCAAACTTTAAAACAATCTAGTTCATTCTATCGATACACTTCAGGCTGTGCTCCTCTCCATTAAGAGAAAGGAGAATAGGGGGAGTTATTAGATTTCTTCAGTATTTGTTAGCAAGGACAAACAAGATGAAGTAAGAGTCACAAGTGGGATTTTATACTGTTTCCTCTATAATTACCCCAACACTTAGCCTTTAAAGTGAAAGATGCTCTACCACTGATGGAGATACACAGAAGGTAATTATGTGCTTTCAGTAAATGTCTGAAAACTCACAACTTCTTTTAGGAGATACAAGCTCTGGAAAGGTTTGCATTCACTCCCAGTTTAGATACTATTTTAACAAATTGTATGTTCTGCAGAAAAAAAACTTATTTCCAAGAAAACTTATTTCTATATAAACCAGTTCTTTAATTTAAAGCCTATGGTAAGATAAATTTCAATTCATTAGATAAACCTATTGTCTATAAAGATGCTCTACTGAATCATCTTAAGTTCCAAAGGCTATGGCTATACTATTATTGTGCATGGTCATAACAATTCTTAAATTTCAATTTGTGCATGCTCTAAGACAGGGTTCTGCAGCTTATAGCCCGTACACTCAATCTAGCCTCCCATGTAT
Organism: Geosciurus inauris; assembly: GCA_004024805.1. NCBI lineage: Eukaryota > Metazoa > Chordata > Mammalia > Rodentia > Sciuridae > Geosciurus > Geosciurus inauris. The sequence goes on from PVHX01000950.1 coordinate 219,117, forward strand.
TTTGCAATTAAAACTTTATTGGCATACAGGCACACCTGTTCACTTATCTGTTTTCTCTTGCTGTTTTTTTGGCACACTAGTAGGCTTAAGTAGATATGACAGACTATGCAAGAAGATTATATGGCACTTTACAGAATGAGTTTGCTGATTTTTCCTTTAACATATCAATTTGTCTACTTAATTCATATAAGGACAAATTTTAAAAGTACTTTACTGCTATGGATTGAATATTTGTGTACTCACAAAATTCATATACTGAAACCCAATCACCAAAAGTGATGATATTAGGAGGTAAGGCTTTGTGAAGGTGATTTTGTCAGGAAGATACAGATCTCATAAGCAGGAATAATGGCTTTCTAAAGTGCTGAACAAACTAGAGCTTCCTATGTGAGATGTAGTAAGAAAATGCTTTCTATGAACGAAGATACAGGCTTTCTTTAGATGCTGAACTACCTTCTTGATCTTGGACTTATAAGCCTCCCAATCTGGATGTTCATAAACCACAAGTTTATGGTGTTTTATCATATTAGTCCAGACTACTAAGGCTCTCATTGTGTAATTCAGTCCTAACAATCTTTTTTTTTAATTTGTTCTTTCTAGATACACGTGACAGTAGAGTGCATTTTGACATATTATACATATGTAGAATAAGTATAACTTGTTTAGGACCCCATTATTATGGTTGTATATGATGTGGAGTTACATCAGTCATGTATTTATTTATAAGGATAGAAAAGACATGTCTGATTCATTCTATTGTGTTTTCTATTCCCATTCCCCTTCACTTTTTTTCATTCCCCTTTGTTTAGTTCGATGAACTTTTCATCTTCCCCTCCCTCATTATGAGTTAGCATCCACAAATCAGAGAGAACATTCTGCCTTTGGTTTTTTGGAACTGACTTATTTTACTTAGCATGATATTCTCTGGTTCCATCCATTTATCAGCAAATGCCATAATTTCATTTTTCTTTATGGTTGAGTAATATTCCATTGTGTATATATACCACATTTTCTTTATCCATTAATTGGTTGTAGGGCACCTACATTGATTCCATAGCTTGGCTATTGTGAATTGAGCTGTTATAAACATTGAAGTGGCAGCATCATGGTAGTATGCTGATTTTTAGTCTTTGGGTATAAGCAGAGGAGTGGGATAACTGGGACCAATGGTGGTTCCATTCCAGCTTTTCTAAGGAATCTCCATACTGCTTTCCAGAGTAGTTGCACTAGTTTGCAGTCCAACCATCAATATATGAGTGAACGCTTTTCCCCACATCCTTACCAACATTTATTGTTATTTGTATTCTTGATAATTGCCATTCTGACTGAGGTGAGAGAATCTGAGTGTAGTTTTGATTTGCATTTCTCTAATTGTTAGAGATGTTAAACATGTTTTCATATATTTTTAATTTTATATATTCTATCTGAAATATATTCTATTTCATATATTCTATCTGAAATATGGTATAGATTTTATCTTGAGTCAATATCAATTTTTGGTAGTATATGTCTGTGATCTGAGGCCACATCCCAGCTTGAAAAGAAGATCACTCTGATTACTTGGTGCTATTTGTCATGTCTGTGATGGATCAGACTTTTTATCATTATTTGAAGCCCTGCATAAACAGAGCATGAAATGTCTTAAAGTCCTTTGTAGGCTACTCAGGCCTTATTAACACAGCAACTGGCAGGAGCTTCTAGCAACTATACTCCTACTCTTATGAAACAAGCGTTGACCAGTTTGGGAAATTTTAAGCTTGATAAGGAGAAATAGACTACCAGAGTAGTTCAAGTCTATAATATATAAAGAATATTGTATGCTTTCTATTATGTTTAGGTAGTCTGTTTCCCCCTTCAGACATAGGAGCACACATTATTGTGCTACCTTATCTCATTAAAAGTCACATAATATTTTATATATATATATATGTATATATTTAAATTAATTAAAAATATAAAAATAAAGTCTACTCTGAACCCAAGGAGCCTCTCTGTAAAGGCAAAAGATAAAATAATTTTATTATTTGATAAGCATTAACCAGAATGTGATGTGCATCACAGGCAGCCTGCTAAAGAAAATGTAATGAGAGAAAAAAAATCTCACTCTTTTATATAATCAAGCAGATTGTTTAATCTGAAAAGTATATTCTTAAGATAAACAATATGTAGTCCTCAGTTAAGAAGACTTGATGACATACAGCTCTTCCTATATTCACTTAGTAATTAAGGTGACCATCTGTGTTAGCTAATTGGCTTGAAAAATAAATTTCTCATATCTTTATGATAGGAAGTAGGTTTGCTACATGAAGCAAGGGGCTCATCAGGAGGCTCCTACCATTCACCCTCCCACAGAAATTGGAAGGTAGAGATGCTGTCTCCCTTGGTGATTGTAGACTTGAGCTACTCTGGTACTCTATTCCTCCTTATCAAGCTTAAAATTTCCCAAACTGGTCAACGCTTGTTTCATAAGAGTAGGAGTATAGTTGCTAGAAGCTCCTGCCAGTTGCTGTGTTAATAAGGCCTGAGTAGCCTACAAAGGACTTTAAGACATTTCATGCTCTGTTTATGCAGGGCTTCAAATAATGATAAAAAGTCTGATCCATCACAGACATGGCAAATAGCACCAAGTAATCAGAGTGATCTTCTTTTCAAGCTGGGATGTGGCCTCAAAAAAGAGATGACCATATATAAAAAGTTCTAAGGACTCCACCAAAAACCTGTTAATAACAGTAAACTAATTAAAGTTTCAGAATACACAATCAGCAGACGAAAAAGTTCTATTTCTATATAGTAACAATAAATGGTTCCAAAAGAAAATTTTAAAAAATTACTATTTACAAGTCATCAAAAACAATAAAATACATAATACAATGTGATGTTTATAACTATATATACATTGTAGAATGGAAAACTGAGCTAAATTAATATCACTTCATATATTTACCCATTTTATTTCATTATTTAAAAAATTAAATATATTTTTTAAAAACAAAATACTTAACAAAACCTTTGATAAAGAAAGTGAAATATTTATATACTGAAACCTATAAAACTTTGATGAAAGAAATCAGACAACACAAATAAATGGAAAGCCATTTCCTTAGCAAATATTAGAAGAGCTATATTGAAATTTCACAGTACCCTAGTGATGTACAGATTCAAATAGCATCAAATAGCAATTGGTATTGTTTTTGAGGAAATAGAAAACCCAATCCTAAAATCCATATGGAACCACAAAAGATTTAGAATAGCCAAAGCAACTTTGAACCAAGGCATCTAAAGTTCTGATTTCAACATATATCCCAAAACTAGACCAATTAAAACAATACAGTACTGATAACATATTCGCCAATGGAATGGAATAGAAAGCCCCCAAATAAATACATTCATAAATGGTCAGCAGATCTTCCACAATGATGACAAGAATACACAATGAGGAAAAGATATTTTGACAAATGGTATTGTTGAAATGGGATATCCATATACAAAGGAAAAAGAATGAAACATTTTTATAATACTATACAGAATAGTCCCCTAATATAACACCTAAACTACTTAAATGTAATACCTAAACTATAAAGTTCCTAAATGAAAGCACAGAGGACAGTCTTCTTGACATTAATTATGGCAGTGATTTCTTAGATATGCTACTGAAAGCACAGGCACTGAAATTAAAAACAAGTGGGACAACACTGAACTGAAAAGATGCTCACAGCAAGGGGAGCAACCAACAGAGTGAAAAGGTAATAATCAGTATAATAGAAAATATTTGCAAATCATTTATTCAATAAGGGGTTATTATCCAAAATATATAAAGATCTTTTGCAACTGAATAGAAAGAAAAAAAAATCTGTTAAAAATTGAACAAAACTTGAAGAGAAATTTCTTAGAAGATGACCTACAAAATTCCATCACTTATATGGAAAGGTGTACAACATTATCAATTATCAGGGAAATGCAAAGCAAACTGCAATGATATATCACCTCATACCTGTTAGAATGGCCATTATAGTAGTTTACCCCTTATCTGCATAGGGTACATTCTGAGACTTGAAACTAAAGATTGTACTGAGCTTCTAATATAATGCCTTTTAAGTTTTAACTATATCCTTGTTAAAAGTGGCTATAACTTTTTGCACTCTAAGGTGTCATAGCAAAACTTTCATAAATTTATTTTTTCTCCATCACAACTTCATGGCTAGAATATTTAACTATTACCATAAATCTTAATAGCCTTAGCATTTATTTTTTCTTTCCTTATTAAGTCAAGAAATTTTACCTTTTCCCTTATAGAAAGCACTATAAAAGCTTCTTGTTAGCATTTCTAAATTGCTAGTATCAATATTCTTGCACTTTGGATCCATTATTAAGTAATATATAGCTTATTTGAACACAGCACTGTGATACTATGATAGTTGATCTGATAATCAAAGGGCTATTAAATGGCTAATGGGTGGATAGTATATACAGTGTAGACATGCTAGACAAAGAACTGACTCACCTCCCAGGTACAATGGGATGGAATGGTGCACAATTTCGACACGCTACTTAGAATGGTGTGCAATTTCAAACTTATGGGGTTTTTTATATTTTTTAAAATTTAAAGTGTTTTTAAAATTTAAATAATTTTCCACTTAATATTTTCAGAATATGGCTGACTGTAGATAACTGACTCTATAAAAAAGTAAACTTCAGCTAAAGAAAGAATACTGTATTAAAAAAAGAAAAGAAACAAGTGTTGGCAAAGAAATGGAAAAAACAAAATCCTTTATATTGCTGGTGGGAAAATAAAAATGGTGAGAAGTGGTATAATCTCTGTGTAAAACGTATGGAGTAGTTTAAAAATAATACTAACGTAGGATCCGGCAATCCCACTTCTGGGCATATATCCAAAAGAATTAAAATTAGTATCTCAGAGATATCTGCACTCCTGTGTTCATTGAAACACTATTCACAGAGGTCAAAAATGTGGAATCAACTCAAATTTCAATTGGCATGAATAGATTAAAATGTGATACATAAACACAATAAAATATTATTATTATTTTAAATAAAAGGAAATCTTGCCATTTGTGACAACATGGATGAACTGAAGGACAATATCTTAAGCGAAATCAGTCAGTCCTAAGGAACCAAAGACAGCAGAGTGGATCTAGGCAGCAACCCTTGACCCTGTCCCACCCCGGCATATATGGAAGCAGTGAAACCATTGACCAGAAAGGTAGGTAGAAGGGTAAATACTCTAGAACTCAACACTGCATAACTTGAGACTTGGAGAAACTTGGAGGAACTTGGAGTTTAGTTACCATAGCAGAAAATAAGGACAGAAGTCTTTGACCCTGAACCCTGACCAGAGTGGGGTCATGTGGGACAGGTAAAAAAGAGAGAAAGAGGGACAGGAAAAGCTCACAAGCTTGCTTTCTTAACAGTAACTGGTATGCAAAACAGACCAAGTTAAAATGAGACAGGAGCAGCAAAGACAGTGAAGGAGATCACAAAATTTAGTCCAAATTAGGGGCTGAAGGCGGTGCTGGACAGGACAACCAATTTGTAGAATTCGCAGCTAGTAAGCCTCCCTAGAAGAAAAGAAATCAGTACAGCTTCTTTCTGCCTTCAGCTAGTAGCAAATAAGACTGAAGGGAATACCTCTGAAATGTGTTGCCTCAGTAGTCTGTCTAGAAGGAACCTGTAGAAAGATTGCTGCTATCTGAAAGTTACTGAAACACCTCTTCTCCCTGCCATGAGAAGAGTCAGGCAGAGCTGACCCAAGAGAAAATCACTCCTGGGTAGTGCTAACACATAGCCTCCAGAGCTTCCCACAGCCTCCACAGAAGCTATGATGAAGATGGGCTAAATGACATTCTACCGCAGTAACCTGCAAGAGCCAGTCAGCCCACAGACAGCCTGAACCCACAGGCTCCTCAGTTGTAGACAGCCACCAAATGCTTAGATAGCATTGCTTTGTAGAACTCCCAGTGGAGGGGAACAGGCCCCTGTGATTCATTGTGGCAGCAGGAACTCAGATACATATGATCCAGTAACCACCCTACCCCCCTCTAGAGACAGATAAATTACTGCCATTTCCAAAAAGGAAACTTCTGTGCCGTAGATTGCTCATAGAGAACCTGCACCTTCAGGGCCCACAGTTGTAGAGAGCCATCAAGTTATTAGGTAGTATCACTCTGTAGAAGTCCCAGCAGAGTGGAGCAGGTGCCCAATGGTTTACAATCAGCAGGAGCTCCAGTGCAGGTGGGCCAATTGACATGCTAGCCCAGTCACAGGGGCAGTACCTCCATGATCTACATCAGCCAAAGTGAAGACTCTGAGCCATAGACTACCCACAGATATTTCACAATTGCAGACATTTGTCCCTACTTACAGACAGCCACAAAACTTTAAAGAATAATGGATGAAAGAGAGTGAGTGCACAGTGTCCCACAGCAATCACTAACAACCCTAAACCCTGCATGCTGTGTCCCTAACACAACAGGAACCGTCAGCAGACATAGTACAGCACCCTCCAAGCATGCAGACTTAGATCCCTAGATTGATGAACAAGAACCAATTGGTGAAAAAAATCATAGCAACCAGAGAAGTAGCTCCTGTGCCCTAGCACCACTAGGAGAATTCACAACTGTGAGTCCCAGAGTTTCCAGTTAAGTTAATTCTCATTTAGATGTATAGACCCCCAGAAAATAATTTCAGAGGATAATGCCAAGCAGCCAGCGGAGAACCTTACTCATACATAATGGCAGTTCATCCTACAAAGGGATTTACAGAGGAGAATCCCACAAACACCATCCACCATGCAATATGCCCAGATACAAGTTCACTGATATGCAACTTATGCATTCCAGAAAGAGCAGCAGTCTCACACTTGTCCACAGGTCACCCAATGCCATACCAAACAAACTATAATTCCTTGCCCTTAGACTGCCAAACCTCACACATTCCAAAATATATATGGGGTAACCCACACTGGATTTGACAGTGCTGTATACCAGAGTTTTTCTTTAGGAAGACACACAAGACCACACTCCAACATGGAATAATCAGGCTATGAAGTCACAGGCAATTAGGGACCATTGCCTCTAACCTAATGAAAGGTTAGTAGGTGCCTAGACACAAAATATTTGAGGGGGCTTCCTAGAATTGTATCAGACATGAGCTGGTATGATCACTCCCTGTACACCCAGAGAAACAGAAGTAAAGCTGAAGAGCAGTGAGAATCTTGTAAATGTCCCAAATCCTGATGAAATTCAAATCAGGAAGACAAATAAGAAATTTCTCTCCATCAGCTTGGATTATCCTAAATAGCTCTAATGTTACTTTTGGTCTTACATATATTACTTTTCATATTGAATTGACAGATGTGCCCTATTATTCAATAGTGCACTCTCAAATTTGTAGTTTTTCTAATGCTTTAAAACATTAACTGAGATCATTCTTTGTATCTTTATTTTCCTAGCTCAGCTTTACATTTGTTCATCTTGGTCCTTCTTTTACCTCTTCTATTACCTGCTCCTGCATCAAATCCCCCAAACCATCTTTTTCTTCTTTTTTACCTTGGTTTGTATTATTCTTTTCTATCTTTGCTCTTTATTTTTTTTCCTTTGCCCAAATTTTATCTTCTTCCTTTTTAGCCTATATAATATATTAGTAATTTCATTATCTTTAATAACTAATTTCTCAAAATATGCTGGAACACTACTAGAATTTATACCCAAATTAGAGAAACTATGGGAAATATTTTCAAAAACGCACCCCCAGTGTTCACACATTTGCTCTGAAATGATTACAGGTTAATGAAATTTGATATCTTGTCTCCAAGTGGTGCTGATACTGGGAAGAGTAGAGGATATACTCTGAGTAGGCGTATCAACACCTGGATATACAGGGTATTTAACAGGAAAAAGTTCACTAAATAGTTCCTTGTGTAAACGTACAAGAGATAGTCATTCTAGTAGATGGACATACACACAAACATGAAAAAGCAAGGAAATTATCCCAAATAAGCCACATCAAGTGACACCATAGTGAAGAAAATGTTGGAGAAACAATTTAGGAAGTTCACAGTTAAAATGTTCAGTGAGCTAAAAGGTGATGTAAGGAGTGAACTTAGGAAATATAGGGAGTGAAAGACCATTTTAATGAACAAGGATTGTGAAAATAAACAAACATAAATCCTGCAACTGAAAGGTTTAATAAATCAAATTAAAAATGCAATTGAAAGCATCACTGATATATTAGACCCCATAGAAGACATATCTCAGGCCTCAGAGGCAAAGTATATAATCATGAAAATAAAGTTGATAAGAAAGAAAAGATATTAAGAAACCATGACCAGAGTAGTCAAGCAATTGGGTTAATATAAAGAGAATAAATCTAAGAATCAAAAAGCATAGTAAAAGACTCCAAAATACAAACTAAAGGAATTCCCAAAATTTTCAATGATATAACTTCAGAAAAATTTTCAAACCTTGGGAATGAGATAGAAATCCAAATACAAGAAGCATTTAGTACCCTAAATAGACAATATCCAAAAAGATCCTCTCCAAGATACTTATAATTAAAATGCCTAACATACAGAACAATGCTAAAATTTTAAAAGTCACAAGAGAAAAACAGTTTATTACATTTAGAAAAAAGTCAATTAGAATTTCAACTGATTCCTGAGTCTAGACTCTAAAATCTCGAAGGGCTTGGAATAATATAGACCAAGCCCAGAAGTACAACCAATGTCAACCAAGATTGCTATATCTAGCAAAAACTATCCTCCAGAATTGAAGATGAAATAAAATCTTTCCATGATAAACAGAGGCTAAAAAATTCATAAATGCTAAACCATTGCTAAAATATATACTAAATGAAATAGTTCATGCAGAAGAAAAGAAAAGTAATTATCAGAGCTAGTGTATGCAGCAACCACACTAGAAGAATAGTCATTAAAGGAAAGTCAAATCTAAATTTAGCATTAAAAATAAGTCAAAATAACAGAAAATAAAATTTGTCTTCTTATAATACGCTGAATGTAAATGGTATAAACTCTCTAATCAAAAGGCATAAACAAGCAGAATGAAGGGAAAAAAAGAAAAATGAATCAATACATCTTAAAGGCAAGGCATCCACAGGCTGAAGGTGAAAGGATTCCATGCAACTGGAAACCAAGAGCAAGCAGATTAGCTACTTTTATATCTGACAAAGTAGACTTTATACCAAAATTAATCAGAAGAGACAAAGAAAGTAATTCCATACTAGTTAAGGAATTCATCCAACAACATGATATCAGATCATATCTAATTATGCTACAAATCAGTGCACCTATGTACGTAAAGCAAAGCCTATTCAATATGAAGAATGAAATAGACCCCAGGATGATAATATTGGGTTATTTTCACATATCTTTGTTACCAATAGATAAGTCATCCAGAGACAAATCATCCAGACATGAACTGTTCAGAACTAAAAAATGCTATTAATCAAATGGATGTGACAGTCATCTATAGAATATTTTACTCATCAGTAATTGAGTTTGCTTTCTTCTCAGTTATCCATGGTGTCTTCTCTAAACTGTTTCATATTTTAGTGCACAAAATAAGTTGTGGTGAATACAAAAATGTAAGACATAATTCCTTACATCCTATTAGATTATAGGGGAATAAAATTAGAAATCAATTACAAGACTATACAGAAATCATCATAAATAAATAAATAAATAAATCTCACCAGAAGACTTCTAAGAGCTGATAAATGAATTCAGCAAAATAATAACATAAAATATTGACATACATAAATCAATCAAGTTTCTATATTCAAACAATGAATCTCCTGAGAAAGAAATCAGGAAAACTTACTATTCACAATAACCTCAAAAAATCAAGGAGGTTAAAGGCCTCTCCAATGAAAACTAGAACACTGCAGAAAGAATTTGAAGACCTTAGACTTGATAGGCAACATTTTGTTGTCATAATGGTCATAATATTAAAAAAGTGTTATACAGATTCAATGCAATACCCATCAAAATATCAATGGCATTCTTCACAGAACTAGAAAAAATAGTCCTAAATTTCACTTTGAAGAATAAAAGACCCAGAATAGCCAAAGCAATAATGAGCAAGAAGAGCAACCCTGGAGGCATCACAGTTTCCGACATCAAATTACATTACAGAGATATGGTAACTTAGCATGTTTTTGGCATCAAAACAGATATGAAGACCAGTGGAATGGAACAGAGAGAAATCCATAATGGAAACAGTCATCTGATACTTGACAACAGTGCAAAAACACATGTTTTAACAAATGGTGCTAGGGAAACTGGATATTCACATATAAAAGAATCCCTATGTCTCTCCCATTACAAAAGTCACTTCAAAGTGGATCAAAGATTTAGGAATTAGACCAGAAATGTTGTAACTCATAAAAGAAAACATAGGGTCAATACTCCAATGTTTGGAACAGACAATGACTTCCTCAATAGGACCCCTAAGGTTAGAAAATAATACCAGGAATTAATAAATGGAATGGCATCAAATTAAAAAGCTTCTGCAAAACAAAGGAAACAATTATAAATGTGTAGACAGAATCTGCAGAATGGGAGAAAATCTTTGCTAGCTACTCTTCTGACAGAGAATTGATATCCAGAATATATGAAAAACTAAGAAAACTTAAAACCAAAAAACAAATAACCCAGTTAATAAGTAGGCAAATAAAAGAAGAAATACAAATGAGTAACAAATATATGAAGAAAATGTTCACTATCACATGCAATCAGGAAAATGCAAATCAAAACTACATTCAGATTTCATCTCACTCCAATTAGAATGTCAATTTTTCAGATTGTAAACAATAATAAATTCCAAGGAGGGCTTGGGGAAAAGTTACACTCATATTATTGGTGTAACTGCAAATTAAAACAATCACTTAGGAAAGCAATATGGAGATTCCTCAAAAGATTAGGGATGGAACCATCATATTACTGAGCTATCCTACTCCTTGATATTTATCCAGAAGAACTAAAATTAGCACTCTAAAGTGATACAGGCATGTTTATGTTTATAGCAATACAATTCACAATAACCAGGTTATAGAACCAGCCCAGGCATCCATCAATAGATGAATGGCTAAAGAAAATGTGGTATGTATCCACAGTTAAGTTTTATTCAACCATAAAAACGTGAGGGCTAGAGATGTGGCTCAGTGTAGAGTGCTTGCCTAGCATGCATGAAGCCCTGGGTTTAATCCCCAGCTCCAACAGAAAAAAGAAAGAAAGGAAGGAAGGAAGAAAGAAAGATGAAATTACAGCATTTGCTGGCACATGGGTGGAAATGGAGAACATGCTGCTGTGTGAAATAAGCCTGACTGAAAACATCAAGGGTTTAATGTTTTCTCTCATATGTGGAAGCTAGAGCAAAAAAAAAAAAAAAAGATAAAAACAGTTGGCGGGGGTGTTCCCATGAATATAGAAGGGATATCAATACAATAGAAGAAGGCGGTTGAGGGGGAAGGAGGAGGAATGGGAAAAGGTAGAAACTGTGGAATGAAATTGACCAAGTTATGCTATGTACATATCTGAATATACCACAGTGAATTCCACTTTTATGTATATCTATAAAGTGCCAATTAAAAAAAAAAAAACAAAAAAAAAAGAGGATAAGAAGTAATGGGGACTGAAATGTAGTAAATTATATTATTTACATGTACGATTATGTCCAAATAAACCCTGTTTTATGCATAACTATAATGTACTAATAAAATCTTATTAAAATAAATATTAAAAATAAATTTTGTTGTTGCTAACAATTAAAAAAAAAGATCTTGCATAATTTTGCAAGTATTAAGGAGTTGCAGTGATACTGAAAAAGCTTAAACTAGTGAAGGAGTCTAGGCACATTGAAGTTTTTGCCAGAATGAAGAATGAAGATGAACACAATATTGGAGTTAGGATACTTGCAAGAGATATCAGCTTTGGAGTTCAGAATCTAGAGAAAGAAGATATTAAAAATACTTAGAAGGCAAAAAAAAAAAAAAAATGGAGAAAGTAATTATATACTTCCAGAGAAGGAAATTGTTATAACCACACAAAAATCTGGGCCCAGAAGTCTAACGTGCTTCTTTGCACACTAGTATTTGTAAGGAAATTTAAATAGGTATCAATTGTTCCTTTTGAAAAACATCTGCTAAAAATAGTCATAAATATATATGCTTTTTAAATTCCAAAAAATTTGTATTAAAAATTTACTAATAATATTAAAAAGAGAAAAAAACTGATATCAGTAGATATTTAATATCAGTAGGTATTAAGATAAATTGTTATATCCATTTTAAAGAAAATTATGTAAATATTAAAAGAATATATTGTTCAATTTTAATAGTAGGATGTGATACAATTTCTCCAAGTGTGAACACACTCAGAGAAGCATATATCTCTTCCCCAAATATATGTGGAAGAAAATAAATGAAAATTTTATTAGTGATTCCCTTTTTATAATGGCATTTTGGGCAAATTTTCTTCCTTTGTTTCTGTGTGTCTATGCGTGTGCTTGAGATATGTGTGTGTTTGAGATATTTCAAATTTCAATATAGCAAGCAATTAATAAGAAATATTAATTTTATTTAGAAAAGAAACTATTTTGATGTGTACTTTCCTCCTATGCTCCTTTCTTCCCTCATAAGATCAGCTAATATTTACCACTGTGGCACAAAAGGATGCAAATATTTACTTCCTAAACAGTAGGAAGGCCTTTCAAGATGCTCCAGGGTTGTAGGCACTCTTACAGTTAGTTGATTATGCTTTGTGCACCCATGAAAAAAGTGTAGAGATTAAGGAAGAGGTCCAAAAATGTATTCATAATTAGAGAGGGGACCAGGGTTGTGTTTGGGACATGATTAACTGGTAATCAGTAAAGAACAAACTGATTATTAGCTGTTCAATTCTTGTTGGTCTTAGGGGATTCCACTCAGTGGCCTAATTAAACTGAGCTTGAAGTCTTCACATCTCCATTCAGTGGCAATTTCATTATAATATTCTGTTCTTTGCATGAGATTTGCCTTCCCTCTCTTTAATCATATGTTTTGCATTTGTGTAACACCTTCCTTGATTAGTTTCTCTACAGGATTAGCTCTTGATAACTGCATGGTTTATGAAAGCAAATGTCATATATAAGACAATCTGGATTTTAAGGTTTATTGTAAGTCCTGGAATTTTTCTAAAAGGAAAATCAAACAAAAGACATGCATTTGTTTTAATAAAAATGATTTTCTTTGCTTTCTGAATTGTTTATTTGTTTGGCTCTAAATATTTTGTAGAGATAAAGTTTGAGACAAAAAATATTTCAACAACTCCAGAGAAATAGAAGCACATTTTACATTTTCATCTCAAACTCAAGGGAATTTTTATTAATTGCACAATTCCCAGCATGTAGGTCACCCTCTAGGATAACAGTAAGTCTTTCTAGCTCTTGGGTACAGCTTAGATTAGAAATGCTCTCGGTGCTTTGAAATATGCAGCACAGGGGTTCTAAATTTGTGTCTTTGTAGCTCAAAACAAAGTAGTGATTTAGCAATTACCCTATTAAGTTGATCAGTGTTGACGGCTTAACTGGGGCTGGTTTGAATAATGCAGCCCTTCACATGAATTTTTGGTAACAAAGCATCTGGGTTCGCTATATAATTCATTGATAACCTAACTCAATTACAAATCCTCAATTTCATACAGTCCAAAATAAGCTTAGGTAGGCAAAGTTGCACTGACTCTAAACATGTGGAAAGAGAACAATTTTACAATTATGACTTGTAATAAAGACATAAGCACAGCTGTCATATATTTTGGATACTACTAAATTTTATCTTATTAGCAATAAACAAAATAATCCCCTATCTTTCTCAGGGCCAGACCTTAGATTAAAGTCACAATTTTATATTTATATCAGCATTTTATTTTTAAAAAAGTAGTACATCCTGACAGTCCTTTTTAAAAGCCGGTAAGTAGGTCATTAGGAATAAAACTCAGAAATACTTTCAACATTGCTTGAATTTTTCAACATTCTAGTACAATGTGAAATTGCTCCATTACAAAAGCAACTACTATACTTTTTCAATACTTGCTTATACAATATACACTTCAAAACAATTTCACTGCACAAGATTACAGTTTTATGTAGGGACGTTTTGATAAATGAATTCTTATTTACTTGGAATAGATTAGTAAAATATTGAAAACGTAGTTAAAATTTATGCAAAAGACTATATTTTCATACAACATACTAACACAAAAGTGGGATGATATAAATTGGTGAATATCTGATGATTCTAAAATGATTTAATTCTGTATAATCTGGTATCACTGAAAAAAATATGAAAGCAATATGTTATTTTTTGTCACAGTTCTTTTTTGGGGGGCGTGCTAGGGATTAAACTCAGGGGCACTCAATCACTGAGCCACATTCACAGCCCTATTTTGCATTTCATTTAGAGACAAGGTCTCACTGAGTTGCTTAGCCCCTCACGTTAGCTGAGACTGGCTTTGAACTAGCAATCCTCCTGCCTCAGTCTCCTGAGCTGCTGGGATTACAGGCATGTGCCACAGCGCCTGGCTTGTGACAAGTTTTGATTTCTGAATTCTGAATCCACTTTCATTTATGGTATAGCCATAGGACAAATTTATTTAATAAATTTTAAATTAAAATTATCCTTGGGTAAATGGAAAATAAGACTATTATTTTCATAAGATAGAGACTTGTGGTCTTTCTCATGTCTGTATTTCCAATGGCTGGTAATATGGTTGCATAGAATAGGGACTTGTGCAATATTTTGTGAAATGAATGAATCAATTAATTAATACTATGTAGCACAAAAGTAGAAATTTTGAAGACTATTAAGATCTATTTTGAATTTTTTTTCCCCTCAACTTTAAATATTGGCTTAGCTGAGGAATAACCTTACCTCTGTCTGTTCCTACCTCTGTCCTGTCTCAAGGATGTTTTTATTTTCTGGGACACTGCCTCAAGTCAACCTTTTGTAGACATCCATCTTTATCTTTGGATTCAGCACCATATCTTCTACCAGAAAGTATGGATTTGAAAGGTAGAAACTAAGGTTTATAAACAAATTGTCCAGAAATGAGCTTAGAATGCAGACCACTAGTGTAGAGGAAAGGGATCTGGTGAGGGAGCAGGGAAGGGTCAGGGGAGATAATGGGGAGTGGAATTGATCAAATTGTTTATATATAGGAATTTGCCACAATGAAATCTACTATTCTCTATATTTAATATGCACCCATTAGAAAGCAGAACAAAATAAGCTGTCCAAAAATCTTATCAAACAATTTCCAATTTAAAGGAGACTTTACTGACCAGCTCTTTGAACCTAGACGTTTACTGAATTAGCTTCTACCAGTTTCAACCAAATGATTAAGGTATTTTAGGTCATTTCTGAGGTAAGTTATCAAAAATACACTAAAACACTACATATAAAGCAACTTGCACTAGATAATATGCCACTAAGTAGCCACATGATTATCTACATGATCTGTATGGAAGGGCCCACTTTCTGTCTCCTATTGTTTTGTTAAATTTTGTTTTTCAAAGACAAGTACACCTACTACCATGCCCAGACAAATATATAAATCTCAACAGAATTACTTCGAAAGACTTTTTCTTTTCCCAATTACATAGTAAAATGGAATTCCAATAATTTTGGCAATAGTTACAGTTTTTGAACAATTTTTTAATTGCTTCTCAGTGTATAGAAAATATTCTAGGTTGCCAAATTGTAAATTTTGAGGGATACCTACTATCTGCTGAATTATTTTGTTTTTTTTTTTTAGTTACCTAATTCTGTACTATGGGAAATATTAAAAACTTATTTGATATTGAATTATGAAAGATTGAATTTTGTTGACTATAATTATAGCTGAGAATTCCAGTGGAAATGTATGCTGTGATAAATGTGTGCATAGGGAATACACAATACAACCTCTGGATGAATATATAATAGAGGTGACATGTTAGGAGCATTCACCTAACACAACCAGGGATGAAAACAACTGAGAAAGAACTCTTGAAATGGCAGTTTGATTCCCTTTCATTTAATTCCAATCTTGACATCTCAATTTAACTCTACAATTAAATCTACTACTAGGCTGTTTCTCCAGGATTATTATAGACTTGATTTATCACAATCTATTTTGAAATAATATTTTATCACATAACATGTAACACAAGAATTGACTCTTCCATTCTTTGTCACACATATTTTCCTGTTATAATTACTAAAATACATTGCTATTATTTATATCTTAAATAATTTTCTTTTCTTTTTCATTCTTTGTCTAAAATTTCTTTTGACCTGTCTACAAGTTTGTCTATCCTTTTCTATTGTGCTATTATTCTGTTAAGCATATAAAATGATATTTTTTAATTTAGACATTTTGTTTTTCAGTTTTACAATTTGTATTTGATACTGTTATACAGAGTTTCATTTTAGACCTTGTCTATCTCATCTGTTTCCCCCCATGCTCATGATTTCCTATAAAATATTGAACTTACTTATAATTCTTTCAAGTTCTTATATGCTAATTCTAAAAATCTGGATTATCTAAAAGTGCCCTTCTTTTGATTGTTTTCTTTTCCTCTTAATTATGAATCAAAGTCATAAGGCTATTTTATGTGATATATATTTGCTTATTATTTGGTGGACATTGTGTATAAAATTACATTGAAAACCTAAGTAAATTTTCATTTTGCTTTGTTTATTTTCAAAGAATGGTTGGTGTGAGTTCCTTACAATTCAGACTGGTTTTTGAGTGAAGTTAAACTGAAACTGCACCAAGATTTTAATTAGATTTAATTTATTTGTAATTTGTCCAACCTGCAATCCCTATATCCTATCAACTGATTTCATCTATTTGAGCTAGGAATAGATTGGACATGGTGTGTCAGATTATTTTGGTTCGTCTTTAGATTCAATTCAGACAGGGCTCCAAATCTAAGTACTGCAATAATATCCAAGGCTATGCAGTTCTCCTGATTTTGTAGTCCTTTTCTCACTGCCATTTTTTTTTTCAACAAAATGAGAATAAGGGTAGAAGGAGAAATGCTTGGCTGAGAAATTTATTGTAGTATTGCAACTCTTTTTCTTTCCAGTAGATTTAATCAGTTTATATGCATGCACAAAGATCAGCTAATTTGTTCTGTAGGTGCAAGTTCTCTTTCTGTAACAAAGGCTGCCCCTTCATCTTTCTGTATTGGAAAATCATGTGATGACTTAGGTTTGGAAGCTTCCACAGCTTTGGGCTCACTTCTGAAGTATTAGTTTCTCAATGGAATTCAGCTTGCATCCCCTGCTCTTTGAGAGTCTCATATAATGTGTAGTTCAAATAGTATCTAGTATTTTTAGGAGTGAAAGGATTTTGTAACTGTGTATATACTAGTTACAAAATAATGGTCAAAAATAACAATTTTCACACAATTTAAAATAAGCACACAACCAATGGATTTTATTTTATTTAAAAAAATAATAAGACAAAAACAAAAAAATCAGAGACAGAGCAGCCATGCCTTGACTATAAAAGACAGATGAACTTTCTTGCTTCCTGAACTCCAGAATCAGGGCTGAGAGCATATGTCACACAATCAGACAATTTATTCTTTGCTTGAGACTCTGAATTTGAGAAGACTCTGAGGTAGAGAAGCAGAAGTACCTTTGATATTTGTGGTGACATCTAGCAGTGACATCAATCGTGAGGTCCAGTGGCAGTGATATCTCATGGGGACTGCCTTTGTAGTGTGGGCAAAGTAAAACATTTTGGAGCCTTAGCTTCTCCCGGTCTCCATCCATTTACCCCCAAATTTCTACAAGCCAAATTTTTTCAACTTGATTTAGACTGTTTGTTTTTTTCATTTTCATTTGTACTTATTATGAGAAACTAAAATGTCTTTTCTTCTTTAATAAAACCTAGCTAAATTTTAAATTTTAACTTTATAAAATTAAATAAAATATTTCAATTCAATTGCACAGCAGGTGCTAGCATAGAATAAGTACTCTGAAAATCTAACTTTTCTTTTCATATTGCAGAGCTGAATACATTATTACACATCTTTTCTGTCCTCAAAACTGACCCTACTGTTGACTACAGTAGCTCTTTCATATATACTTGTCAAATAAAAGGATAAATGACACAGTGATGATAATATACTTAACTCTAACAAATATAATTTATTTGAAATGACATCAATAAAATCTAGAATTGTAAAGACTATACAATGTAAAGAAATAATATTATATGTAAAGAAATAATAATATATATCTGATCACTCCATCAGTCCAAAAATAATACATTCATATGCAAATATACTAATTGGTTTATTTCATTTGTTTTTGACATTTGAAATAACTTGAAACAGCTTTTTGAATCAGAGAACATGTCTTGGTCTAACTTAAATAAGTAAAAAATGTTTCATGGGCAAAGATTTGTAGATATGTTTAAATTTATTAATTTTTTAGAGCAAGTAGTTAAATTATTCATAATTTAAATTTTTGCCAAATCCATTATCAGGCAATATTTAAGGGCATATGCGCTTGAGCTGTAGTTTCCATTGTGAGAGAGAACCCACTCATAGTTCATGAGACTTGTCATTAATTTTTAGACTAATAACTAAAAGGATTACTGCAATTCAGTATAGCCTTGTCTGACTTAACATACTATATCGAATAGGGCACTATCTCACTTGGTTTCCTAAGAATTGTGGTTATCTACATGTTCTTTTGCATTTAAAAAAGGGGGGAGGAATAAGCTACATTCTAAATATGCTTCCTTCAGGAGTTTTAATGATTTATTATGTATAAGTAAAGTCGAAATTAAAGCTATTTTTCAGCCAGATACAGCAGTAAAAGAGGAATACACCCAGGTTTGCTTCTCAGTTTCTGCAGCTTCCAAGTGTGTCTGTGTTTAAATAAATGTAGCTACTGTTCCTAGAACAGAAAATAGAAATACAGAACATGTACAGCTATTAGTCTTGGAAGTTAAGGTAGTATTCCATCATCACAAAGGTCCTTGGAAAAATGTTTAAACAACTTTATTGATTCTCCAAGTTTGGTGTATTTAGTTCAAAGAGCTCTTGAGAAATACCTCTCTCTGTACTTGGGTTAGGATTCTTTGACCCTGTTGAAGAAACTACAAACCCACTGGTTGCTTTTACTTTTATTTCTGATTATTCAAGTCAAAACTTACATTGAAGTTGTAATATAATTTTTTTCAGAATTTAAGAAATTTGTAGCAATTTTTAATAGACTTTATCTTTTAGAGAAATTTTATGTTCATAGCAATTTTTTTTTTTTTTGTTACCTGGGATTGCACTCAGAGGTACTCAATTTTGAGTGGAACAAACAGAAGGTTCCTATATAGTCTTTGTCTTTCCTGCCACACAATCTCCATTATCCATTACCAGTTCTTCTCCTCTGTCAGAACAGTACATTTGTTATGATCAATGTGAACCTGCATAGACTATTATACAATGTCCATAGCTTACAGTAGGGTTCATTCAGTCTTGAACATTCTGTGGGTTTGGTCAACTGTGTAATATGTAGAATAGCTTCACTGTCCTGAAAGTCTCTATCCTCCAATATTCATCCCTCACTCCTTGCCAATTCTTGGAAAACATTATCTCCATAGTTCTGCCTTTTCCAGAATTTCATATAGTTGGAATCTTAAAATGTATAGCCTTTTTTTCAGTTTGACTTCTTCTGCATCACTATGTATATAGGTTGCTCTGTGTCTTTTCATGAATTTATAATACACCTGCTATTGTGCTGAAAAATATTTCATTATCTGGATGTCTCACAGTTATTTTATACATTCACATAATAAAAAAGTTCACGTAACAAAAAGTACATCTTGGTTGTTTTCAAATTTGGCAATTATGAATAAAGATGCTTAATCATATGCAGGTTTTTGTGTGGAAATAAGTTTTTGTATCATTTGAGTAAATACCAAGGAACATGGTTTTAGAGTTGTATGTAAGAACATGTTTAGTTCTATAATGAACTGCCAAGATGTTTCCAAACCATGTGCAAATGGGCTATACTATTTGACATTCCCACCAGCAATGAATGGGAGTTTCTGTTGTCCTTTATCCATATCAGCATTTGATATTGTCAATGTTTTAGATTAGGGCCATTTCAATAGGTGTGCCAGGGTATGCCACTGTATTAATTTTCAATCCTCTAATATAGAGGTTGAGTATCTTTTTATATGCTTATTTTTCATCTGTATATCTTTTCTTGTGAAGTGTAGTACAAAGGATGGAACCCAGAGGTGATTTACTATAGGATCATTTGTTGAAAATAATCAGGTCGTTCGCTTTTATTGTATCTAAATCTTCAGCTATATAAGTAAGCAATGAATGTTTTTAAACAAGAAAACATCATGTGTAATGGGGTACTGGCCAATCAAGAGTCCTGTAATTTCTAATTCTCTCCTTTTGTGGGTTTTCTTTCCAGTTATTCATCAGGGATTAACAAAATGATGACAAGGTATGGTTCTATTTATTAATTATTACATGAGCTACATCAGTAGAGAGAACTAGG
Organism: Geosciurus inauris; assembly: GCA_004024805.1. Classification (NCBI taxonomy): domain Eukaryota; kingdom Metazoa; phylum Chordata; class Mammalia; order Rodentia; family Sciuridae; genus Geosciurus; species Geosciurus inauris. The sequence continues at coordinate 239,700 of PVHX01000950.1, forward strand.
CCTCATAGATCATTTTGTTACATTGTCATTTATTTATACAAATAATACTGATAAAATGAGTGATTCATTCCTCTTAAATATATTTCAGAATAAATTTGTTGGCCTTGTAACATCTTTGAAATATGACCATCAGTAAGTTTTTTCTTTGAATTTGTTTATAGAACCATTGAATTTAGAATGTATATCACATGTGATTAAATATATTAGTAGTGGTTCCTTTAATGGGTATTATTTTTTTTTTAATTTTAATTTTTATTTATTTTTCTCAAAAGTTGCATTTAAATACATGTTATCAAACATAACAGAAAAAAAAAACAAATTTTCAGAAGCTGTACACACTATTCACTGAAAATATTTGTTGAGGCAAATAGAAAAAAAAATTATTACAATCATAATTTTTCTAACTTTGCACAAAATTATAAGCAGATT
>PVHX01000951.1:0-239862 GCA_004024805.1 Geosciurus inauris
AAAAAAAAAAAAAGAAAGAAAAAACAACAAAAAATCTCCACCCCACAAATCAACCATGGGAGAAATAAAGTCAAAATCAACAGCCCTTTACTACCATTGAGCAGCTTTGGTTAAAATTCCAGTGTCCTCCTTCCAAACTCACTGGAGTATGCACTATAAAATCTCAAATGGTCAAATGAGCACATTCATATTATAATACATCTTCAAAAGAGGTTATCATTGAAAATAACACACAAAATTTTTGTTGTATTCTGCAATTTAAAAGATCTTACACATTCATCTTGGAAAATATAGAACCTATTTGCTATCAAGCAAAACTAATAAAAAGTAATTCATAACTGCACCACAGAGATAACTATTGGTGATATGTTGGTGTTATTTAAACACATTATTGCTTGCTTCATATAAGGCATTTTATAAAACAGATGATACAGTTTATGTTTGCCATTTTACTTTAAAGCTTATTAACATATTACAAACATATTAAATCATTGGGCTAATGTTGTTTCACAGCATTCTGGAATTTTTGTTCTTACATAACTAATTCAGATATTTCTTCTTTTTTTCTTTTTCAAACAATGCTCTGGTAAATATTTCTTGTGCATGTGACTACTTAATTTGTAGAAATGGAATCTCTAGGGTACAGAGACTAGTATTTTCAAGGTTTCTGTCCCATATTTCCAAATTGTGCTTTAGTTCTCAGAGTCTTCCAATCACAGTGACAAGGAGGTACTATGTTGTGAGATCATTATCTGGCACAAAAAGGCCAAGGGACATTTACCAAGAATTGAGTTCTGTAGCTAAACACACAAAATGTACTCTCTAATTGAAAAGAGTATGTCAAGGCAGGCTAAGGGCAAGAGAGGAGACAGACTAGGACAGAGGGAACCTGGGCTGCAGCTGCCTGCTCTCTGCCTCTGCTCCCTGGCTCCTTTCTCATCAGCTCATGAGGGCTCTGTGTCTGCTACAGCAGGACAGGCAGTGATAGAAGGGTAATTAGTTCTAAAAACTTGAAAAATTACAAAAATCTCCCTTTTAAATTTTAGTGTTTTTACTCAGCAATAAGAGAGAATAAAATTATGGCATTTGCAGGTAAATGGATGAAGTTGGAGAATATCATGCTAAGTGAAGTAAGCCAATCTTAGAAAACCAAATGCCGAATGTACTCATTGATAACTGGATGCTGATCCATAATGTGGGGAAGGACATGGGAACAATGGTGGATCTCTGTTCACAGGGGTGTAAGGGGGGAGGGGGCATGGGGACAGTAAAGGTGGTGGAATGTGATGGTCATCATAGCCCTAACTTTATGTATGACTGCATATATGTTGTGATTCTATACAACTTAGAACTAGAGAATTGATATGTTATCCTCTATCTATGTACAATGAATCAAGTTGCACTCTGTTAACATGTGAGCCTAAATAGAACAAATAAATAAAATATGAAAAAAAAATTTTAGTGTTTTGTGCAAAGCTTCGACCAGCTCATCCAAGTTATAGCTCTAAGAAACTTAGAGCTGAGGAGGTTGACTGTTCCTGTCTTTAACTTGAGGTTCTGTTAAAGTGCAGTGGTGCAGTGCAGCCTCAGTGACAGACAACTCCAGAAGTGTGCTTCCAAAAAAAAGATGATAAATAAATTTTACCCTAGTGTAGGTTAAACTGCACTAGAATTAGTCAGGTCTCCATTACTACGATGAAATGCTGAGATAGTCAATTTAGAAGAAGAAAAGCTTTATTTTGTCTCATTTGTTCGGCAATTTTAGTTCCTGATCACTTGGCTTTGTTGGTTTTGGGCTATGGTGGTACATGGTGGGGAGCATGGGGCAGAGGAGGTCTATTCACTACATGGTAACTGGGAAGAAAACGCAAAGGATTGGGCTAGGATCCCCCTACCCCTTGGAGGGCATGCTTCCTATGATCTAAATTCCTCCAACTAGTCTCCATCTACGAAAGGTTCCACCACTTCCCATGTACCTTGGGCTTGAGACCAAGTCTTTAACATGTGGGGCGTTCAGGGGACATTCCATGCTCTAGCAATGCTTAATGGCAATGAAGGGGAGTGGCCCCCTGGAGTGCTGTATTGAGAAGGTTCCTGAAGCTACAGACAGAATAGGTGGGGCAGAGAGCTGTGATTGGTTGGCAATGTCTGCTACAGGCACAGGAATGGAGACAGGCATCACAGATGCCCCAAATTTATTAGGCCTCTTCTAAAGTTCTCTTTTAATTAATGTCTTATTCTTAGTGACCAAAACAATAGCCCATTGACTGACTTACAATCCAGTCCTTATACAATGCTCAATTTGACCTCAGTTATAATAATAGATACCCACTTGGGCAAGGCTTTCTGTTCATTTTTTCACTTTCTTAAAATTAATTTTTTTTATTTTGTGCATTATAATTAAATATAATAGAAGGATTCATTATGCCATATTCATGCATGCACGTAATAGAACTTGCTCAATTCTCCTTCTCTAGCCTTTTTAAATTTTTTAAAATAAATTAATGCATTCAGCTTATTACAATTTTCCTCCATTTTTTGGTTTCATTTCTTTTTAAAGAAAGAAGGTAAAAATATCTAAAGTCTATTAAAATATATTTCAGCTCTATGTTATGAATATTGAACATAAATTTGAAAAAGGAAATCATGGGAAAAAAGAAAACAGAGACCAAAGGTAAGCGAATTTAAAGTGAGAAAGAAATGCACAATTTAGTCGCAAAGGAAAACAATGAGAATTAGTATGCACCAAAGTAATGAAGAAAAGTACTGGGAGTAGGGCAGAACTAGGGGGTAGGAAGGAAAGAGAGAGGTCTTACAGTTCTCTAAAAGACTATTTTTGTACAGATGAGCTAAGACTGAGTACAGACAGAAGGAAATTCCTCCATAATCTTATCAAGTCATTTGAAGTAAGCTTTGAGACGCTGTCTCCATGGGAGCCCATAAGGACTTACTTCTGTTGAATATGCAATTACACATTGAATGAGAAACCCAACAAGTGATGTTGACCAGTTTCTTCCAACAACTTGCTTTGGGGCATCCTTAGCTTCTAATAAGGCTGATAGTTTATTTGAGGACAATGAATCACAAGAGTGGCATCTCATCATATTCTCATATAAAAACTTCCTAAACTTAATTGAAGAAAATGCAAATCTGCTGTCAGAGGCTATAGTGTCTAGTAAGATGCATGATGCAAAGAATCAGGGGTGCAGGGGTGTCCTTGTTATAGCAGGCATTAAAATGGAAATGACATTTCATTGAGGCCACTGTGATTAGTTTTAATACTCCAAACAATTCTGCAATATCAATATGCATTTTTGACCAAAAATTGCTTGAGTCGCTCCCTGTGAAAATGTTGGTACTTTTGGAACATTATGTTTAATTTCTGGACATGTATTTGACCCTTATCTAGCCTTTCGGTTTCTGAGCAAATTGGTTTAAAAATTTTAAAATTAAATTAATTTTTAGTAAATTAATACACAAAATTAAAACAATATCACATCAAAAAAAAAAAAGGAATTTTCTCTTTCCTTAGGAGTACCTACTGTTAAGAGTTCCCCCACTTGCCCATCGGTACATCAAGTACACCTCAGTCTCAGGGTCTTTCCATTTTCTATTCTCCCTGCCTGGAATGTTCTTTCCCCAGATATGTTCACGGTTTGCCCCTCACCTCCTTCAGAAACTTACTCAAATATCACTTTGTCAGGGAACACTTCCCTGACTTTTTAACATTTACTACCCCTTGTCTAAAATTCTCTGTCCTTTCTCTGCATAGTTCACCTCTTAACATACTATGTATTTGACTAATTTTACATACAGTCTGCATTTCCCCAAAGGCAAGTTCCATGAGAGCAGAGATATTATGCCTGTTTTATTCCTGCTAAATCTCCAAAGCCTAAAAAAGTGACTGATATATCCTAGGTACTCAATATATATTTGTTTGATACTAAATTCACATTTGCCTTTAGAAATATTAGAATATATTTTATATATACATATAATTTGACAACTTTTTTATTCACCCAGAAGTATGTCATCAATATCTTACCATTTTGTTACTTAAAGACATTCTTCATTTTTCAACAACTGTATAATATTCCATATGAAACAAATTTATGGACCATCTTCTAATAGATCATGATTTTGCTCCAATTTTTATGTAGAAAATAATGCAGTAACGACTGTCCCTGTTTATATACTCTCTTTGAATCTTCCAGTATTAAAATAAAGTCCAGGTCCCCAGACATTTCTTCTTGGTAGAGCTTTCATATACATGAGTTGTGATATGTTGCATTTTTGTAGCTAAAAATATGTGATAACCACTTTGTGAAATACCATATCATTTTTTTGTTATCAGCTTATAAGTTAGCTAATATTTCTTACTCTTTTAATTCATTATGTAGTATATCTATCAGAGTTCCCTGAAAGACACAAATGGGACATTCTAAAAGAGTGGCAAAAGAAAGTTTAGTATATAAATTATTTATAAAAGTGTGGACAGGTCAAGGGAAACTAACAAGAGTCAGTGAAGTACCCCAGGGCTGACAACAGTGGGAAGTCCTTACCAGTCTTGGGTGAAGGGAAAAGAAGGGGATGGTTACTGGAGGACAGTGAGGCCTGTAATTGGGATGGAAACAGCTCACTAAAAGCTATGTGCTCAAACAGAACCATAAGCCATGGGCTGGTAGAAAGCGAGTGGGGAGAACAGACTGGAAGCTCTTTCCCTCCTATCTTTCAAGTTCCAACCAGAACCTTTCATTGGTTGAACCCACTCATAATCCAGGGAGGAATGAAGCTCAGGTAAATAGTCCACAGACTGTTAGCTCCCTGAGATCAGAACAGAGTAGAGACCACAAAGAATAGATTTGGAGAGACAATAGAAAACATCCAGCACCGATTAGTTTTTGTGTTAATTTTGCTTCCTCCCTCCATATTTGATTAGCCTAGTGGACATAAAACTAGGAAGTTCCAATACCAAAATTTCTCTAGTATGTGACTCTGCCTATGCAGGTAGAATGTGTAGTGGTAGATTGGTTAGGACAACAGTATTCAGGGCCCTTCTGAGCTCATAGACAAGAAAGTAGCTCTAACTGAAAAGCTCAAATGGTATGACTGTGATAACAGCCCCCGGGGTACCCCAACTAGTGATAATCTTTAGAGTGTGATTTGAAACCAGATAAACCAGAATCCCTATTTCTGGTATTTGCCAGTCATGTGAATTGGACTAGGTCTGTGCCATGGCAATGTGGTAGCCACATGTGGTTATTTAAATGTATATTTACATAAACTGAAAGTGAGTAAAAACTCAATTCTTGATTTGCTCTTGCCACAAGTGAAGAGCTCAATAACTAATGTGACTATGTGGTTAGTGTATTGGACAGCGCACATGCAGAAGGTTCTGGACAGTGCTGGGCTAGATACCCAAATGCTTGGAAGTCATCATGAAGTCATTGGTAAATTGTGATCTTCTCTGAAGATTAAATAACAATAAAATTCCTATTAACCTGCAGGTCACAGAGTAGAGGTCCAATACAAAGTAGCTATAGTACTGATAACAGAAGCAACATGACTGTGGTGCGTCACATCCCTGGTAAGCACCTCTAGCAACATGGTCACACAAGGCTCCTTGCCAAGGCTGTTGAGGCTGCCAGGCCTTAACAATAATCACCCAGCTGCTGCCGACAAGTGCTGGGTGTCACTGAGCTGAGAGGCCTCTGGGCATTGACAAGGGTAACTGGCAGGCCTCCGGGTTGCAAGTGTGGTCATGAGAGTTCTTGTTGAAAACACTGCTCCATCCTGAGACATCATTTCCTCAATCTTCTGAATATGATATGATACTTAATTTTTTTAAGTGGTTTGGAATGTTGTGTCAACATATTCTTTTAATGGAATCTGATTTTGTTTTCCTTGTATCTGCAAAGATACAAGGTTCTAGTCTTCTGCAGGACTTCTAAATCAACCTTAAGCTTATAACCAACATACCAAATGTATCTCCATATCATAGCAAATGATTGGTTTGACTCATGCTCAGCCATGGTACTTAACCTCAAATAAGATCTGAGGCTTTTAACCAGGTGCATTGGCATGTGCCTGTAATCTCAGCAGCTTGGGAGGCTGAGACAGGAGGATTGCTAGTTCAAAGCCACTCTCAGCAATTCAGTAAGGCCCTAAACAACTCAGTGAGACCCTGTTTCTAAATAAAATACAAAAAGGGCTGGGGATGTGGTTCAGTGCCCCTGAGTTCAATCCCTGCTATCTGAGGCTTTTAAATTTTCTGCAACTGGTGCTATTTACTTATTTGTATTTTAAAATATTGAAAAAAAAAACCCTAAAATTAAAGCTCACCTATTATTTGGCTATTTTAAAAAAATATAAGATAAGAAGTGAGAATCACCTTCTTCCTTACCAATCCTAACTCCCCAGGATGATCCCTGCTAAGAATTAGTGAACAATATTGAATTTTTACAAATATAGATGTGTGTGCACAGGCACACACCAAACACATTTACAAGAATAGAATGATATTGAACAAGTTCACTTGCCTATTTGTTTTTTATTTAATACTATGTTTTAGACTTACTCCCCTTCAGATCAAATTTCATTTTTAATGATTTCTTGCTATTTCATTGCCATGAATGACGACAATTTTTTGAAAATATCTAATGTGTGCACTAAAATAACGCTACATTGAGTATCCTATATGCCTATTTTTATATATCCTTGCTAGTGTTCTGACCAAGTAGATTTCTAGGAAAAAAATTTTTAGGTAAAGGAGTTTGCTAACTTTAGATGTTAATATAGATTGAAAATTACTTAGCACAAAGGAACTTAATTCGTACCTCGTGAGATGGTCTATTTCTTAATACCCTTGCCTGAACTGAAAATATATTCAATTATCTACGCATCAAATTGGCAAGTGTGTGTGTGTGTGTGTGTGTGTGTGTGTGTGTGTGTGTGTATAAACTGGTATGTATAATAAGTGGTAAATACACACCCATATATTTGTCAGTTTGATGGGTGAAACTGTTAGCTTACTACTTCAGTTCATTTACTTTACCTCCGTTGTTAGTGAAGTTGATCATCTCTTCATGGCTGAATTGGCCATTTATATTTCTTTTTTCTGAAAATTGTCTCTGAATTCATAATCTTCAACAGTATTTATACTGAGCATTTTCTATCATATATTAATTTGCAGATGTTCTTTGTACAGTATGTTGAAGATAAGAACGTTTTACTGATAGTGGGTGCTACAAGCGCTTTTTCCCAGTCTTTATTTTGATTTCTCTCTCTTTCTCTCTCTGTTGCTCTTTCTCTCTCTCATTCCCCCTCCCCCCAGCTTTTCAATGTGATTTAAATGCCCAAACACTAATCCTTTTCTAAGGAAACCATTTTAACCCCTGCCTCTCAGAGCAGAGAAATCTCTGTCCAGAGTTGAGGCATGCTCTTAGATAGTATAATGGTAAACTCATCCTCTTTCACATTTTAAAGATTCTGAGGCTCTGATCAGGATCGCATTACTGGGAGAAATGAAAAGCTGAAGTGGATGAGACTCACAGGGAATTACGTAGAAGACATTTTCGATAGAAAGCACCTAATACTGAGCACAGTTCACAAAACCCAATTATGAACAATTGGTTGTGCTGAATGAGGTCAGTCCCACTACGATCTGACGAGATGAGCAGGTCATTAGAGTTGTCTAGTTGATCAAATAAAGGACTCAGGTGAAATGTTGAGAGAAGAATCAGGTGCCGTTAGCATTTATTGTTGAATATCAGATCATTGGATAAGTGGCTGAAAATTTGTATTTAGTGATTTATTTTTCTATTCCTCCACACACATTTATATAAATTATTCTCCCCCACACTCGGGAAGATTGCATTAATGCTATAATGAGATTTGAATGTCAGTTGACATGTTCCTTTGTTTATCCATAAGTCTGGCTGTGCAAGCTACATACTTACATGATAGTTCTGAATAGCACCTTGTATGGCCATGATTTCATTCATCTTGAGTTCTCTGTTATCCAAATAAAAATGAATCTCCTCAGGCATCAGTTTGGGATTGCTGCCTTTGAAATATAGTAGTAAACTGCCTGCCTCAGCATCTGTGGAGTTCAGCTCATTCTATCACCTTCCAGAATTATAATTCCCCATTTGGAGTCTTGAAATGGAGTGATAGGGGGAAATAGGAGAAAAGACATCACTGATCAAAGAATTCATGGCGCTACAAAATGAATTTTTATGCCTTTGCTCCACGTCTTCTCTCTGTTTGAACAGGTGTTGCATTTTGCAGAAAAGTTACATTTTTTTAAAAAGTTGATGATAAGTTGAATTTCTGTATATTACATAGTGGTAACCTACTGACTTCTATATAATTAGAGGTACATTTTTCAATGGAAAAATATTAACCCTCACATATTAACACTCAAACATGTATCACAAGTGCATTTTCAAACTTAAAACTAAAACTTTTTTACATGAAACCTGAGGAATAAATCTAAGAATAAACTACAGAGTGAAAAAACAAAGGAGCTTGGTCATTTTTGCATTTGAAAAGAAGCCTGAAGATTTAAAAGAAAAATAACAACACTACTGTGCTGAACAGAACATGCCAGGGGCAGAATTAAACAACTGTCTTATGAAAGACATTTTTCATTTTTAACCAGTGTATGCCTATGTGTGCAAAAAATAATCAAGTGAAGAGTGAATAATTCAGTTCACCTACAGGTTGCTTCATGTCAAATTGATGCAAAAAGCCAACTAGGTATTTTGGATAATTTTCCCCTTCAAATATTTGTCTTACCAAATACATTTAAAGAAAGAAAAATGCTAAGCTCTAGTAAAATAAGCCCTGAATATAGAATCCCCAAACCTGGATTCTTTTCTGGCTTTGTTGCTTGAGCTTTCTGGGTCTTCGTTTCTGAATCTAAAAATGGAAGGTGTTATTATTGCCTGAAATTCTCGTGAGGATAAAATGAGATAATGCACATAAAAGTACATGGCAAGTAGTAAACACACAAGACAGGACCCAGGAATGGCCCGCACACTTACATTATATACTGCACCGTGCATTTTATGAACACGTCTATGCTTCTACATCTATATTAAATTAATAGTTTATATATGACATCCACAGAGAACCATGATAGAGATGGAATCTCAAACTTCCCAGTGATGAACACAAAATGTGTTCTCAGGACAAAAATAAAGCTTGGCTCCTGCTAATATTAATTCAAGAAATAAATAATTTCTAGCCATTCATTAAAGCATTATTTGTGGCCTACCAGGTGCTACATGCACGATAGAATTGAGGAGGAAGGGCTCTGCTCTTTGCCCCTTTATGATCTATTTATGAAGGTAAATAATAAGCAGCAGAGAATAACAAAGTGTTGTCAGAGCTATAAAAGAGGTTGGAACAAAGTACAGCCAGGAAGAATTTGTATCAGTCCAGCAGAGTGTCACATAGAGGTAGATATTTAATAAATACTTTTGGTAAAGATTTAAAAAAATAAAAAGATTTAGCTATTGTGGAATCATCTTGACATCCCTGTATGTAAATTTGTGTGTCTGTTTGTTTTCATTATCTTGATTTATTTTTCAAAACAATCATTTGGAAAAGTCTTTCCTGGAGCTTGGTATTCACTTGGTTATCTCCCATGTGAACTTTGATAAGAGGTTTTCTACCAGACACAAAAGACAGCAATGTAGCCAATGGGATTCTTTCTTTCAAAGATGTAGCTGATTTTGATGTGACTGATCTCACTGTCTGGTCAAATAAACAGCCTTGTGCTGATTGTATTATTTAATTTATACAGCTTAAATGACTGCCTTTCAATGTATGGGAAAAGTACAAAAATTTAAAGAATCAGTCAGGGTATATCATCTAAATGCAACTTGTATTATATTTTATTGTCTGACATTCAGCATAAACCACAATCACCAGTTCTCCAGATTCTCCAAATCCTAATTACCTGGAATGTTTGATTCTCTGAAAGATGTGAGAATTGCTAAGCTTATTTGAATCTTAACAAATTTACTAAGTAGATTTCATAAAAAGCAATTTAACTCTGGGCTTCTTAAGAATACATAAAATGAAAGGAAGGCATTAGGTTTTCAGTTTTGTTTCCTCCACTAGCCTCACTTCTCTGCTTTTTCTTTTTTCTGTCCAAAGAAATTCTGAGGGCAGTGCTCTATGGAAAGTATTTTATTGTTCCATTGTTTTGTTTGCCTCTGTGCCAGGCCTGTACCACCATTTGAGAGATTTTGTGGTGTGAAGGGGCAGAAGGTAAATAGAAATGGAAGAGGCAACTGAGTATAAGAATCCCTTAGGAAGTTCTGTCCCTATTTCCCCCTACCCTTGACCTCCACCGCAGACAATTGTACAACTGGTGGTCAAATGAGCTACTGTGGCCCACGAATATATTCTGAAGGAGCACAGGGCTTAAATCACTCAGCATAGACATTACACATCTTGTAAAAAATAGTGTTCATGGGAGTTCACTGGATTAAAGGGAAAGGATGGGGGATGGGAATAGGAAAGCGTGTAGAATGGATCAGATGTAACTTTCCTATGTTCTTATATGAATGAATGACCAGTGTAACTCTACATCATGTACAACCACAAAACTGGGAAGCTATACTCCATGTATGTGTATGATAGGTCAAAATACATTCCACTGCCATGTATAACTAAAAAGAACAAATAAAAAATTGAAAAAAAATAGTGTTCATAGGGAGTAGAAAGGAAGTTCAGGAATGTGCAAGATTAACTGGGAATTGTTAGCAGATGATTAAGACATCAGACTTGACTAATCCTTCAGCACAATCATGCAGACATATAAGGTAGAAAACTGTGATTCACAGATAAAGAAAAGGACTCACTAATTTGGACTCACTGGTTAGAATAGTCTTAGCATAGGTTTCTCCAGAAGCAAAGCCCAAGTCAGTCTTGTGTATAGGTACAATAGCCCCCTCTTATCCACAGTCCCCACTTAACTACAATTATGGTCAACACATTCCAAAAACATTACATGGGTAATTCTAGATATAAACAATTCAAAAGTTTTAAATAACTTTTATTATAGCACATAGTCATAATTGTTCATTTTATTAATTATTGCTGTTAATCTGTTACTATGCCTAATTTATAATTAAACTTTATCATAGGTATGTATCAAAACATTATATATGTATATATGTGTGTGTATGTGTGTATATGTATATTTATATAGTTTTATACTATTTGTGATTTTAGGTATCCACTTGGAACATATCCTCATGGCAAAGGGAAGAACTATTGTAGTCACTTTGGGAATGTGATCCCAAGGGGCAGTAGTTCACAGACAAGGAAGGTGAAACAAGGATAAGGGAAATCCGAGAAAGGAAGGCTTTTGCAGGTTGTCTAGTACTTGTTGTTACAACTTATGAGAAGGCTTAGCAGATGCATTTGGGAGCTGTCCACAGGGTGATGTAAGGGGAAGAGATATTCACTGGATCCCAGCCCATAGTAGTCAAAGGTGAACCATGGGCATTAGCTCTGGGATACCTTTAGATTACGTAAGTACGAGACACGTGGCTTCCACAAATGTCCGAAGCTGAGTGTTGGAGAGTGGAGGTGGGATCCTGCCACTTTATACTGCTTGAGCTGGCCAAAGCTTTGTGAAACTGGTTATTGTAGCAAGGGTTAGAGAAAAGGAAGATTGCAAGGATTCAAGTTTCAACAAGCATTTTCTGGTATACTGAAAAAATAAAACATCTTTTAAAAGTAAAACAAACAGAGCTTTCCACAGTGAGCATGTTACTACCCAAACCAACACTGAGATACCCTGCGGAGAATTTTTAATAAATAGAAAGTGTGGGAACTGGATTTGATGTGACAAGAACAGGCCCTAAATCTGATACTTTCTGGCAGTGTGAACTTGGACAGGTTACTTTCCATTTCACTGAGGCTTGGTTTCCTGATCTCCAAAAATGAGGAAAAATAATACCCTTCTCATGGGATTCTTAAATGCTAAATGAGATGATGAATGTGGTAACATGGTTAGCATTTTGAGAAAGAGGCACTCATCATAATAATTATTAGCAATCCATCAAAGATGGCACACGGGCAACATAGAGAAGGCTTGCTATTGTTAGGGGTACAGATTTCAGTTGGCCAGAACCAGAAGACAGAGAGAGAACAAAGGAGGCAACAGCTGGTGGGAGATAGTGGAGGAGCTTTGCTGGACCCCAGGGGACTACAGATTGTGCAGAACAATCAAAGCCAAGTTGGGAGCTGGGGTCAGAGATCATACTGAGGGCATAGGTCAAGTGTGGGGACTGCTGGTCTAAAGCTAGGAAACAGAATGCTCAGAGGCTGAAGCTCAAATCCCTGTCAAGGGTCAAAGGCAGGCAAATGGTCATGCCAGCAGACATGCTGTTCCATGAGAGGCCTTCATTGTCACGGATTCCTACCACCCTGAAAACAAATAGCTGATTTCCTAGGTGCTGTCAGCCAGCTGTCTGAGAAATCAGACAGCCCTGCAAATGACCGAATCATGCAGCAATTAGTAGGAAGTGTTCTAATAAAATAACTATGTACTTATTCCAAGAAGTTGTACACTATTATTAAAGATGCATGCTACCTGAGCTATTCTTGCATACAATTTATAAGGTGTAACCAAATTTTCGAATTTCCTGCATATTTCTGCCCTGGACTTACTCTTGTAAATTGGTATTATGATCAGAATTCATTTAAGATAAGTTCTCTTAGTCTCATGCTTCCTCTTGTCCTAGGTCTTAAAATGTTTTACGTTGTTCCTCCCTTTATTGATTTCAAAACTTCCATCCATCCATTCATTCGTCCAACCACTCAATGATTCAGTCATTTCATCATTTAACCAGAAAATATTATGAGTAGTCTTCTACATTACTGCTTCAAAGGGTTGTCAGAGTAAAATAAGACAATGGCAGATAGTATGTCTTCAACTCAGAGCCCCGGGATGGCTGATCTACTTATCTTTTATAGGATGATGTGCATTTTGCAAATTCGTCTATAGTTTTGTTTCTGTATTAAGAGTTTCCATTAGACATAAAAGGAGATAGGTGTCCAGTGATATCTCCCTGAGGTTTCAAATTCATTTAAAGGCTAATTGTGTTGAAAATCTTTTTATGCTTAATTGCCATCTAATATCTTCTCATTGACATCTCTCTTCATATCTTTTGTCCATTTTGCTAATTGGATTGTTAGTTTTTCATAGCTGAATTTTGAAAGTTCTTTCCATATTCCATTCTTGGCTATGTGGTTTGCAACTATTTTCTTCACAGCTGTAGCTCACTTTTTCATCCTCTTAGCAGGCTATTTCACAGAGCAAAAGGCTTAATTTTGAGTAGGTCCAATCAAATCTAATTTATCATTTCCTTTCCTTTTATGGATATTGTTTTGGCATCAAGACTAAGAACCCTTGGCCCAGCCCCAGGTTCTGAAGATTCTCTCCTACGTATCTTCCTAAAAGTTTAAAATGTGCATGTTTTATATTCAAGTCTATTATCCATTCTGATTCTTGTATAAGGTATGAGAATCAAGCAGTGATTGAATTTCTACCTTGTCTGTCCAGTTGGCTCCTGTGGCATTTATTGAGAAGGCTCTTTCCTTCATTAAACTGCTTTTGCACCTTTGTCAAAGATCAAGAGGCTGTATTTGTGTGGGTCTATTTCTCAGTTCTATTCCTTTGCCAGTATTATATGGTCTTGATTATTGTTGTATAATGATGTCTTCAAATCAAGTACATGATTCTTCCCACTTTATTCTTCCTTTTGATAGTTGGGTTAGCTTCTAGTTTCTATGTCATTCCATATAAATTTTAGAAATAATTTTGTGTATATCTGCAAAACTGTTGCTGGGATTTTGATAAGAATTTCATCAAATGAGCTATCAACTGGTGATAAATGACATCCACACTATGTCAAATCTTTCAATGAATAAATGTGGTATGTCTTTCTATTTAATTAGGTCTTCTTTGATGTCTTTCATCAGAGTTTAATAATTTTCAACACATAAGTCCTGTACAACCAATCCACCATTTTTGACTGATTTTAAGTGGTATTGTATTTTAAATTTTAGTGTTCACATGTCCATTGCTAGTATGTGTAAAAGTAATTTTGGGGGGTGTTTTTGTTTTTTTGTTTTTCATCCTGCAACCTTGTTAAAATAACTTTTAGTTGTAGAAGGATCTTTTTTTGTTTTGATTGGGTTTTGATTTTTAGATTGGGATCTTCTACACAGAAAAATCCTGTCATCTGAAAATAGGAGACATTTTATTTATTCTTTTCTAAACTGTTTGTTCTTTATTACCTATATAAAATGTTACTATCTTAAGTGTTTCTCACTATACATTTAGAAACACATAAGACAGTGGTATAATTTTTGCTTCAACTATAAAACATAAAAGTCTGGGGCATTTAACCACATTTTTTGCTTATTTCAAATGTTTTATGCAAAAATATTGCATTTTTTCTTCCTAACATCCCAAGGCCCATCTTTTATCATTTGCTTTCTTTTTAGAGAATTTCCTTTAGGCATTCTTTTAGGGAAAGCCATCTAGTGAGAACCTCTCTTAGTTCTTTGTCACCTGAGAATTTCTTGATTTCCCTTTTGTTCTTAAAGGATAATTTCTAGATACAGGATTCTGCACTGACCATTCTTTTCAGCACTTGAAACATGCTGGACCATTTCATTCTGTCATGAATTTTGATGAGATATTCAGTGTCACTCAAGTTGTTCTTCTGTAGGTGTTGTTTCTCTCTGCTGTCAAGATTTTTTCTTTGTCTTTAATAAGTTTGACTATGAAGTGCGTTGATGTAGATTTCTTTGGGTTTATCCTGTTTGGGTTTAGCTCAGCTTTTTGATTCCATGGGTTATATCTTTTGCTGAATTTTGGATGGTTTCAGCCATTATATCTGCAACTTTTTCAGCTCCAAATTCATCCTCCTGTCTTAGCACCCCAGTGTCACAAATGCTAGAACTACTGGTATAATTGTACATGTTGCTGAAGCTCTGTTTATTTTGTTCCCAGTCTATTATATCTTTGTTCTTTATACATTTCTTCATTTCATTTTTTGTAGACCTGTATTTAGAAATCAAAAGGGTAAAATATTTCAAACTCTACTTACTGCATAAGATTAGAAAAAAATTGCCCTTCAGCCCAGATGCCTGTGAATTTCAGCCCAGGACTTCAGTTCTACCACAGGCCAGTGGGGAAGATAGACTTGGAAGCTGTAGGTACAGGGAGCACCCAAGTACTACTGCACTTACCATCTCAATCCATACAACAGAATCAGTACAACTATCATTACCATCTTACAAATGAAGACAAAATGAGACTTAGAAAGAGGCAGGGTAACTTGCTAAAATAGCATAGATGATTATGGTGAAGTGGAAGTAGAATCATGAGTATTTCTGAGATTGTGCCTCATAGACTTTCAACTCCAAGCTGTGTTATTAACCAAAGGCCCCAGCTACTGTTCATGGAAACTCATTGCTAGGATGCTATGATAGGTCAATTCCTGGATATTATGAAGTTCTCTGACAGCTAACTTTGCCTTAAGAACTCAAGATTCTATCATGCTAAGCAAAGTAAGCCAATCCCAAAAAACCAAAGACTGAATGTTCTCTCTGATAGTGGATGCTGGATAGTGGATAATGGAAGAGGGGGCACAGGAAGAATGAAGAAATTTGGTCAAAGGGGAGAGAGGAGGGAGGGGGAATGGGGGCAGGAAAGATGGTGGAATGAGATGAACATTATTGCCCTAGCTTCATGTATGACTGCATATATGGTGTGATTCTACATCATGTACAACCAGAGAAATGAAAAGTTGTGCTCCATTAGTGTACAATGAATCAAAATGCATTCTGCTGTCATGTAAACCTAAGTAGAAAAAATAAATTTAAATAAAAGAACTCAAGATTCTTACCAAATCTCTCTTAGACTTCACCACAGTCTCCAGTACTTCAACCCAACCAACATTCCCTCCCTGTCCTTCACTTGAGATCAGACACACATTGCGATGATGATTCTCTCAACTCTTCCCAGTACTGTTCCTTATTTTTATCCAACTTAGTTATCTCCCCACCTCTGTCCAGCCCTCGTTGCCCCAAATATTTGTATATCTGATACATCTTGACATCAGCTTCCTAGAAGACCCAGACAATGCCTACAAGCAGGTAATGTGATTTAAGATACTAAGCAATTGACTACCACTCCATATATAGTAGAAAGAAACAAATATTTCTGTAGGATTACTTGACATTCCACTGAGAAGATCAAATAAAACATGGAGGAAAATTTTATAATCTTTTTAATTGAATGCAAATGCAAGCTTTCCTTATTATTCAAAGTTCACACTGCCTGGTTTGCCCTGGGCTCTGCCTGTGCTCAGATGCTGGCGTAGGTGTGGATCATTTCTAATTTATAATTTAATCTAATGATCGCTTTCTTGTGAGAATTACAGCCTTATTGCTTTAATTTTTATAATACTTAGCATAGCACAAAATTTATCTGGCATGTTAGTGACATTACAACTGTAAGTTGTTTTTCATCCAAATAGACTGGGATTTGTCAACAACATTGCAAAAATTGATGTAATTTGCACCCCAGCAATTATCCCATTCATCCTCATTCCAATTTTCTAAATGGTCTCTAAACAGGGGTGTGGTGAGTTCTTGGAGGACTGATAATAGGCTACACAACTGTCCGACATCGTCAGTAATTGAAGCTCACCTGTTATCCTGTGAGCCTTTTCAGATGGGAACCAAGAGCCTCAGTGTGAGAAGCTTTTGTTCACATAGGCCACACACATTGATTTCAGTGATTCGCTTAGCTAGCTATTCATGATAACTTAGGTACAATGACTCTGTTGTTGTTGTTAAACGGACTCCTGACACTAAAGAGTGTCAGAACAAATTGAAGTTTACCAAAATGCCAAGAATATTAAATAACATATTTCAAAGTATATTTGCAACAATAAGAAAAACAAGAAATAAAAGTTACAGATGTAGAGTAGATGACACATTGTTAATGTGTGACAAAAATGAGTAAAAATGTTCTCCATTCCTAGTACTTTCATCTTTTTTTTTTTTGGTACTGGAGATTAAACTCAGGGGCACTCGACCACTGAGCCACATCCCCAGCCCTATTTTGTGTTTTATGTAGAGACAGGGTCTCGCTGAGTTGCTTAGCACCTCGCTATTGCTGAGGCTGAATTTGAACTCACGATTCTCCTGTCTCAGCCTCCCTAAATGCTGGGATTTATTAAATTGGAAAACATCAAAAATAGAAGTTCAGTTTAAAAGAAATTAGGGCTGGAGGTGTAGGTCAGTCGTAGAATGCTTGTCTGCATTTGCAGGGCCTTGGGTTCCACCCTCAGCACTGGGGGAGGGGGAGAAAGAGTAAAGAAAAGTCCCAGATAGGTGAGAAGATGATAAGAAATCATATGACAGTTGTGATTGTGGCTCAGAGGTAGAGCACTTGCCTAGCACGTGTGAAGCACTGGGTTCCATCCTCAGCACCACATAAAAATAAATGAAATAAAGGTATTACGTCCAACTACAACTAAAAAAATATTTTTTAAAAAAAGAAATCATGTGACAATTATATAAGATCAAGTCTGTCTGAATTACATTTAAGGGAAGAGATAATCATGCTAGACATTGATTATTAGATGCAATGAATTATTCTAAATGCCTGATACAGATTCTCTAAGTTTATCTTCACAAAAACTCAGAAGTTGTTATTATTCACATTCATCAGATGAAAAAACTGAGGCCCACAGAGGTTAAATCACTTGCTCCTGGCAAGACTGGAACTTAGGCACAGATCACATGACTTTAGAGCCTTCCAGAGAGTATATGGTTCACAGATCAGCACCATTGTGTTTGCCTGGATACTGTTAAAGATGTGCAATCATAAGCCTATGGAATCAGAGTCTGCACTTTAATAAGATCTCTTGATGAGTCTTGTGCACGTTGATGTTTGAGAAGCATTGAGCTCAAGCCCAGATGCTGACCCTTAATCATATATTTTGCTACTTAAAGACCCAATGCATGTGAGTTTAGGACTCCATGGAGGGGCTTAAGAATGAAGAAGTATGAAAGGGATAGAAGAAGAGGGGTGATGGACCGTCACCATCAATTTCACGAAGGACATTTGAGAAAGAGGAATCAAGAGACTAAAAATCATTATACCTGACATAAAGTCCTGGCAAATGATAAATCAGAAAGCTCAAGGATGATTATGAAGAACCAATGTGTGTTCACCAAGAAACATCTGTCCAATCTACCTGAATTATTTTATGGCATGACATAGATCTATCAGGAAAATACCACAACTCTCTTACACATGGATGTCAGCATTAAGAATGAATTTAATAAAGTCTTTCATGCTATGCATGTGTTTAATAACATGGATGCATAAGGAACATTTATAGATAATTGAAAAACTATATCCAAAGGAGGATGATTAATGGAAGCAAATAAGCAAAAAAATTCTATTCTTTCATTCATTTGAAAAATGTTTATCAAGCTCCCCATGTAATCCAAGTTCTCCTCTAGGAGCTGGGGATGCAGTGATGAAAAAGACAAGATACTGCTGTCATGAAACTTAAGTAAGTAAGGAAAGATAATGACAAAACACACATTATCTCAAGTGGGAAGAGAAGACTTTTGAGGTGCTGACCTATGACCAGAGATCTGACCATTGAGACGAAGCAGCCACCAGGGGCTCTGATGTAAGAACATTCGAGACTGAGGAAATACAAGTATATGAAGACTAGGGTTAGAGATGAGCTGAGTGTGTCTACGGAACAGTAAAGAGGCGGTTGAAGCCTGAGAGGCCAGATCAGTGTGGTCTTGAAGGCCACAGAGAGTACAAGAAAATTCATTGGAGGATTTTAAATTGGAGCATGATGTAATCCAACGTATGATTTTAAAAGATTATAACTTCCATATGGACAATGGATAAATTACAAAAAGTAATGCTGATTATTTTTATTAGAAATTCAGATGAGAACTCTTCTGGTATAGGATTTAATGATTAAATTTGTACAGATATCTTAGCTAAGGTCTTATATTGTAGATTCAGAACTTTTATAGTTAAATGTGAAGTCTAGGTATAGTCTCCAAAATTAGCAAATGAAGTGTAAAAAGATGTAAACATAGAGGTCTGTAGGACAGAAAAATGTCCTACAGTCCAGTATAACTTGAGAGGAATGTGGTTTAGTTGAATTTACAGGAAAAGTGTAGATGTTGCTTAACTATATGTCCAGTGTGAGATAACATACAATCTTTTTCAAAATTCTGATGGAATTTTGGGCTTCATAGACAGACTAAAGATTCCTAAACTTGAATGTGTGTCAGAATCACTTGGGAAATGAAATACACACACACATAATTTTCCGGAATTGTCCACATTAAGAGTGGCATGCAGAAATCTTTACTTTTTAAAAAAGTCTACAGATCATATTTTGGGAATCACTGTTGTTGAAGAGCCAGGATGAAAACTTTGTGCAGTATTTTCAAAGCTCATTAGTCTGCCCTACAATTTTGAGTTCAGATAGGATATTGCAGGTATTAGAATGACTAAAATGTAGCAGGATATCTTAGAGATAATAGTGGTAAGTCTCTTTAAGGTATGGTGCTTTGAATTCTTTTTATAATTCCTACTTTGTTTCTGTCTCTTTCTCTTTCTGGAAAATTCTCCTATTTTTACACTGATTGAAAACAAATACACAGGTGGCTTAAGTTTGACTATATAACTACTTATGTTTTACTGTATCTATAGCTAGTTATATAAGTTCATGAACTTTTGACATATTTTCTAGAATTTAACATTTTGTTCCCTTGCCCCAGGAACATAGTGGGGAAAAATCTTGCCCAGCATAAATCAGAGTGCACACAAAAGGAGGGATATATTGAGGAATTAGAATAGCTTCAGTGGGGGAAAAAACAGAGTTGAGAAACTACATTATGTGAATAGTGGAAAGAACTTGAGATGATTAAACTGAAAAAGTAATTTTTCAAAAAACAGGGAGCTGGAATAAGAACAAATTATGTGAGCTTTATAAAACATGATCAGCATCATTTCAGATGAGGCAGAACTTTCTAGTAATTATTTATATCTTTCACATACTCTGATGAGTTCCTCATTAGAAAGGAATCAAGCAGAAGATGTAAGAGAAGTAACGGACATTGAATAAGTCTATTAACTAGGTATTTGCTAAGATTCCTTCCAACTCAGTCTGTGATTTTATCACTTAACTATTGAGTTGATTCATATGATCTGCCAAAAATATACCATCTCCAAGAAGAATGCAATCATGGAGTTAATCTTGTTATGGCAAACTGTAACTATAGCATAGTGCATAGATCAATTGAAAGGCCATAACTGGACCACAGCCATCTTCCCATGTCATTAAGTATAAATCTTTTTAAAGAGCTCTGATCTACATGAGGCATGAGCTTACTGCAGGGACATTTACCATCCCAACCAGAAGAAAGGAGGTAGACTCAGGCTACCTAAGGCAAAAATAAATAAACAAAATTAAAAAAAAAAATCCTTGGGGCTGGGATTGTAGCTCAGCGGTAGAGCGCTTGCCTCGCATGCGTGAGGCCCTGGGTTCGATCCTCAGCACCACATACAAAGCAATAAAATAAAGACATTGTGTCCATCTACAATTAAAAAATATTAAAAAAAAAAAAAAAATCCTGCCTGGCGCGGTGGCACACGCCTATAATCTTAGCACTTTGGGAGCCTGAGACAGGAGAATTGAGAGTTCAAAGCCAGCCTCAGCAACGGCGAGGTGCTAAGCAACTCAGTGAGACTCTGTCTCTAAATAAAATACAAAAGAGGGCTGGGGATGTGGTTCAGTGGTCAAGTGCCCCTGAGTTCAATCCTCAGTACCAAAAAAAATCTGAACTGACTTTAAAGTATACCTGTAATTCATTGAGTCAGATTTAAGATTTTCTTTTCAATCACTGTTTTTGGTTATTTTAAAAAGGAATTTCAAGAATCAGTCTTGTACAGAAAATTTAAGTGGTTAAGCTTCCTGGCATAATGTGAAATTCGTAACAGTTATATGTTTAGAATGAAATTGACCAATTTTAGGTTTTTTAAAAAAAGTCTATGTCTATGGAACTTTAAAACATGTCTCCTGTTGGCATAAATGATCAAACAAGTTGAACTACTTGCTAGGATTTGATCATTATTGTGTATCCTTCTATATTTCTGTGATTGTAGACTTATCATCATTTAATAGTTAAAGAATTTGAGGCATAAAAAGACCTGGAAGAGTCTTAGAGTTATCAGTAAGAAAAGAGGAATTGATCTGCTTTATGTAGGCCCTGTCCTATAATCTGGGTTAAACACCCCTCCACCCCTCATCTCTGTGATTTGAATAGGCTCCTGTGAATAAGTGACATAGGGAGCCACTGTCATTGATACGAATGGGTCATATCCTTTTGCATGATCTAGTAGGAAAAAATGGAGAATGTTACATCCAAAGCAACTACCCTCATGCTTTTACTTCATATATTAAGACAAAGGAGCACTGATTTTTTTTTAAAGCACAAAGTAGCAGACACAGTACCCACTCAAAACTCATTGGCCTATCCTCAATATTAACAGAATCTTGAAGATTTGAGAGACAAGATAGCTACTGGCTTTTCTGACTTTTCTTTAGCTTGGAGTGGCCATGTGAAACAGTCTGACTCTTGGGAAATGTTTTCCTTCATAACAGGAAGAAAATGAGTTGCTCACTGTCAAGTCAGAGCTGATGCTTAGGACTGCTCACCATCCTGCAACCATAGGAGTTAGACCAAAGGGTCTCAGAGATGCCAACCCAGGGTCACCAAGAAACCCAGGAACTACACAGTGAACTTAATGTGAAGTAAGATAATGAATGCCTATATATCTGGGCCTAACATAGACTGGACATTCTGTAATTGCAGCCAAATACTTTCTGACCTTAGTCCATTTACTATTAGTCTTTCAAAATCCTTTGCTTGGAATGCTACTTGGATTAAGTATCAGTAGAACACAATAGTTGGAAGCCTAGAGTCTAGATTATATTCCAAGGGTCTAAAGCCAATGCTATCTCTTATTAACTTTGCAATCCTTAGCAATATGATTAAAAACTCTGGGTCTGTAACATGAAAATAATAGGAATAATAATCCTGATCTGCAGAGTTATCACAAGGTTAAAGGAGAAGACGTATCAGGCATTTTGAAAAGTGACTTGCATATATGGTAAACGCTCAATAACTATTAGTTATTATCCTAACAATGCTGTCACTGCTGAAAACTTGTGGAATATTTCATTTGAAATTGCTATTAGAGACTGCCTGAAGATCACCTAAGGAAATCAGACTCTTCATTGGTAGCTGTGTCTGTGTCTATTTTGTTAAAATTAATTGACTTGATTAAACAGCTTTAGGTCTATAGTGAGCATAAAGCACAGAATAAGCCACGAGTATTATATATCCCTTCTTCTGCAGTCCATTTTCCTATTAATAGCAGGAAGTATGGAGATCTACAGCAATATAAGAGAGGGTATTGTGACTGAGACCAAAGGGGAAGGATGAGAACTGACCAGAAGAAGAAAGCAAAATAATTCCTGGTAGCAGAAGCCAAGCAATGCAGGAATGATTCACTAGGGGAACTTCACGTTGGAAACGGCTGCAGCACACAGACAAAAGGCAGATAGAGAAATGGACACGTTCCAAATAGTAGTAAGTTACACTGAGTAATTATCATGTGCCAGGCAGTCTTCTAAGTTCCTGTCATGACTGTACTTTCATCTTCACAATACCCTGTGAAGTAGGTAGTATTCTAGAGTTATTATTCCCATTTTATAGACAAGGACTGAAAGATGTAGGGTTGACATATATAGCAAGGGTCTGGGCTGGGATCTCAACCCAGTCTGGTACTAGGACACCTTCTTTTATTTACTATGCCATAACAACTCTCAGGGATATCATGCCATGATGAGTTTGATCCTGAATGCAACTGGATTTAAAGCAGAAAAAACAATGGAATCTACATACATTTATATCACGTTTCCAGGAAAATTTGCATCTTTAAGTTATTTGCAAACTACTATTTATCCTAAGCCTCATGTAGACAGGGATTGATATCTTAAACTCAATTTTATTTTCAATTTTGTGATGCATTCAACAGGTGAACAAAAAGATTTACTTATGAAATGATTTAATAATGAAATACCAGGAATTCATTCCCAAGTAAGTAAGCTGCCAGAGAGTCCCTTTCCAAATCTAACGTTTTATAGAGATTTTTGTGTTCTCGCAATAACTGAGATGTACCTCCAGTCTAAGATAGTATTTTGCTAGCTTTCTCTGGCTTGTGTAATCTTTGGATGATTGTGCAACCCCAAAACTGAATGCAAGAAAGTTCAACTCACAGTGTCAGTCATATTGTACACATGCATCTGAGACAGCCACTTTCCCAAGAACTCAGTGATTTCGCAGAAATAGACATTGTAGATTATTGAGAAGTGATGTGTGAGATTTTTAGATACATTATAGCGTTTTAGTGAATTGAAGAAATTTATTGATAGCATTACTATTCCATGAAAGGGGATCTAAAAATACAAAGTCATAGGAATTCAGTGCAAAATAAAATTATGTGCCTATTGTGGTTCTTATTTAGGCACTCTGAGGATAAAGATGAAGAAAGAGACATTAAAATCCAGAAAGGCAAATGGACATGGTGAAAATAACAGGTATCTACAAAGTATTATGGGGAATAATAGAGAAGAAGGGTACTTGTTTTGTTCTGGGAGTTCACAAGAGGTTTCCTGGAAGAGATAATGCTTTAGCTAAGTATTAAAAGATGAGTCAGACATAATTAGCCTGTGAAGAAGGATGGGGTGAATGTTCCAGATTGAAGGACTAACTCCTACAGAGGAGGGAACTAGGAGCACATGTGGGGAATTAAAGGGGCATTCATACAAAGGTATGAAGAGAAAAGGGGAGTTATTGTGTGGTAATCTTGGAAGTCAAAGAGGGCTTGGATAATTAGTTTAGTGTTTCATTGTAAATGATGGGAGTTTTAGACGATTTTGAGCAACTTAGATCATTCAAGCTGCCATATATGCATAGTTTTAACTGGTTAAGGCAGGAGGCAGGAGAATCAATTATGAGCAAACATAATCGGTTGACTCTAATTACTCAGATGATGCTAATCATAATAAAAGTGGAATGAAGGAGATACATTTAAAAAGTAAGTATATATAATATAAAATTAGCTCAACTTGGTAATAGATTGGATGAGTGAAAGGTGGGTAAAGATAGAGAAGTAAAAGCTGGCTACTTCCGGTAGCTGCTGAAGTGGGGTGCCACTAAGAGAACTGGAAAACAGCAGAGAGGACCAAGTTGGGGGCTGAGATGGTAAGTTCCATTTGGACTTGTGGCTAGAGCTTCCCATTTTACATTTAAGTTGAGAAGTCCAGGCTAAGGCTTGGAATAGTCTGGGGCCAGACAGATTTGAAGATCATCAGACTGCAGGTGGTAGGTGGATCTGTGAGACTAGAAAGGTTACTTAGGGACAGTGGGAAGAGGCATGGTACAATTAGCTCCCCTGGTCTTTTCAGGCGGATGTCTGGTGCCAAGTTCAAGCACAGTCCTGAGAGCCTTGAAGTAGTCCGATCTGGATAGGGGAGATTGTCATGACGTGCTTCCTGCTCAGGAAATTGGTTTAGGGAACTAGCAACTTGCTCAAGGTATAGGGAAAATAAATCAAAAGACTTGAGCCCAAAATGCCAGAGCTAGTCATTTTAAGGCAGTCCCTGAGTTCTGTCTCTCGGGAATATGAGTGATTCACAGCCCTACAGAATATTTGCCTTTCATTCCTTGTTTTTTTGAAGTTATAATGAGATAAATGTGAATATATGAGACCATACTCCTTCTCAATGGTGAATGATTTGTCATAGGCAGAGTCTGAAAACCTGCCCTTAGTCAGTAATTTCAGGAACCTTTCCAGGTATGTTTAGTAGAAAGACTTTTCCCCAGGTTTTGGATAGTTGCTTATTTCCAGCCTTTAGAAAAATGCAAATTATCCCAAAGATCACTGGGCAAATGTTGTCTTGCCCTTGGGCATAGCCTAGCCCTGGAGAAACATCACTTGGAAGACATCAAATTCCCTGAGCTTGTCCACACATGACAGCTTGTGAGAGCTCCTGAGGAAATAGAGATTATAGAAGAAAATATCATCAGATGCATGCAGGTCTGTCTTTCCCACCTCCTATGCCTTTTGCTACTAAGCAGATGGTGCTATGGCACTTGTTAGGAGCCTGGGCCTAATTCAAGAGCATATCTTTGTTTTCGCTGTAGCTACTGAATTTAAGGGACCTGGGGAGAATTAATATACCTCAATATTCCTCTAACATCTTTTCCCTGTGTGATACATCCATTCTCACCTGCTGTTTTCATATTGTACCCCTTTCATCCCTCTGTCTCATATTGAAACCTGCTGGGCTGGAACACAGCCTCCATCATTCTTAACAGGCTGCACACACTGCCAGAATTTGGCAAATGACAATGCCCTTCTAGTGGAAATCTTTTCCCAGAGCCTCTTTTCCAAATGCTCCAGGCCAGCAGGGGTTAACGAGCATTCTACTCATGAGTCCATCTCTGAGAAGCAGGCTTGCTTCAACTTGCCTGGCTTGGGACTTCTGTAGACTCTTTCACTGTTTTGACGCCTTTTTCAGTTGGGCAAGGGAAATCTGGGATAACTGTCACTGTCATTCCTAGAGAAAAAGTCAAAGCAAGACTAACAATTAGTTACATTGGAAAGTGTCTTTTAATTAGTAATTCACCTAACTTCCCAATCATATCTACACTCTGCTTCTCCTCCAAACTCTCCTCCTAGCTTATAGATCCTTGTCTGCTCTTGGAGCTCTGATTCTCCTCAATTCATCTGGAAGGATGCCAGATGGATGCAGGATTTCATTCCTGGCTAGAGCTGCTGAATTCTGCCACTACTGGCCACACCCTCAAAAGAAATCTTAACAGCTCAATTCAAAAATTTATAATGAGGTCAAAACTCGACTCAGTATCTTTGTGGGTCACAAGTTCGGTGTACCTTGTTAGTTTAGGTGGATGAATGGATAGATAAAGTAAGTGAGTGAGTGATGTTTAATTTTTTGTGTAAATCTGGCTCGTCTCCAGTGCCCAGATATTTGGTTGAACATTATTCTGGATGCTTTGGTGAGGGTGCTTTTTGAATGAGGTTAACATTTAAGTTGATGGACTTTCGGTAAAGCAGACTAACTTCCATAATAGAAGACGGTGAGACTTCTATTCAGTTGAATAGAAGGCCCGAATAGACCTCTTCCAAGCAAGAAGAAATTCTCCTAGCAGACTGCTTTTTGTCTGGAACTGTAACTCTTCCCTGAGTTTCCAGCCTGCTTACTCACCCATCAGATTTTGGACTCCGGAAATTTTTACATTTGTATGAGCCATTTCCGTAAGATTCCCTCTACCTCATCTATTTGCCTAGATATTTACATCTTTGTGTGTCTACATTAGTGAGAGTTCTCCAGAGAAACAGTGCTACACACATTTGATCATTTAAACATTTGATGATTTAAGCAAGTCTTGATTTTCTGTCCAGTTCTTATGAAAATACTTGAATACCCAGGCTGCTCCAGTCTAGCACTATAGGACAATTCTTGATTGAGGAACATGAGCCCCCTTTCACTCTTTAAAGGAAATTATTCTTTGCCTTTCTGGGATATAATTGCTTCACTTTAACCACTTTCCCCCACACACATATCTGTTTGAATAATTATTACTCATCTTCTGGACCCTTCACAGGATGCTGATTGTAAATAGCACTCATCATCACCCCTCACCACAGCTGGTAATGAAGAGAAATGTGTCAGGTAATGAGGAGAACAGCCGCCATCATGGTAATGAAGAAAAATGGACAGAGAAGTCACGGGAATGGCACCTCGCTATTTCTTGGTGGAATTAGCATGAGGCAATTGCTTTTTTCAAAAAAATCCTCCCTTGCTTTTGTCTTTACAAACTACTTTCAAATTCTTTACATTCATCACAGAATAGAAAATTGAACTAGTGCTATAAATTAAAAAGGCAAAAGAGTTCATGTTTGTGGTGCTAGTCTTAAAAAAATAAAAGAAGAATGGCTGCAGAATTCATCAAAGGTATAATAGTTTGGGGGATCCTTCCTTTTTATTGTTATTTTGGTCATTACATCTAAGCTTTCTGTCAACTCTGTGTAAAGACAGACTCCTAAGAGGAAGAACTCTGAATATGCTCTGAACACCATAGCCATTGAGATGGCAGCCACTGGCAGAAGTGGAAATGAGGCAGGCTTACCTTCTCTTCTGCTGGTAAACTAAGGCCCAAGAGCAGCATAGAGACCAGACTCGTATCTGTGTGCCCAATGTACCAAAATAAGCTTTGTTAAGGCAGTGTTTATAAGGCATGCTATCTTTCTGTTTTTTCCATTTTGGGCATTCTACTGTGGTTGGACTACTCTAGGGGCAGTCCCTAGAAAAAGTTGACAAGTTGGAATTTTATAAAACCATTCAAAGAGCTAGGGACAATGACTGAGTCCACACTATGGAAAGAATTGTGTGCAATTGCTCAAATAAACTTAAATGTCTGTTATTCTCCACAAATTCTTTTGTACCTCTCCTTCCCTGTCCCTTAAGCCTGGACCAAACCTAATGATTTACTTCCAGTGAATATATTAGAGCAGAAGGGTGAAATGCTACTTCCAAACTAGATTATAGAAAGACTTTAGCAAAAGTGGAAACAATCCTAATATTTACGATGAATAGATAGGCAAAATGTGGTATAGACATACAATGGAATATCACTCAGCCTTGAAAAGGAATGAGATCCTAATACATGTTATAACATGGAGGAACCTGGAAGACGTTATACTATGGGGAATAAGTCAGACATAAAAGTACGAATAACTCTCTGATCCATGTATGTGAAGTTCCTAGATTAGGCAAATTCATACAGGGGGAAGATAAAAGCAGGTTTCTAGGAGTTGTATAAATGAGTGATTCTTGCTTGATGACTACGGAACTTCTGTTTGAGATGATGGAAAGATCTGGAAATGGATAATGGAGATAGCTGCACAAGAGTGTGAATGTACTTAGAGCAACCAAATGGCACACTTAAAAATGGTTTCAATGGTAAATTTTATGTTATGTGTATTTTACCATAATTTAAAAAAATTTGCTATCTCTAAAAAACTAAAAACTAAAACACTCTACAGTTTTGCATCTCTCCCTGTCTCTGTCTCTTAGACCAATCACACTCTGGTAGAAAGCAGCTACCCTGTCTGGAGGCCACCCAGGCAGCTCTGTGGAGATGCCCTCCTGGCAAGGAAAGGAACTGAGACCTTCAGACCCAACCAGTGAGCAACTAAAGACTCTAATTATCTGCCTTGTGAGAACAGATTCTCCAGGTCCATCAAAATCTTCAAACAGTGCAATTTCTGTTGACCTCTTGCCTTGTAAGTATCCTTGTGATAGACCCAAAGCCAGAACCACCCAGGTAAGCACTCCTGAATTTTTAACCCTCAGAAACCATTAGATCAGAAAAGTTTGTTTTAAATCACTAAATCTTGGAGTAAACAGTTATAGAGAAATAAATATAAAATACAAGTAGAAAGAACTACATACACAAATTTTACAATATTATTGAAAAATATAAATTCACAATAATGCTAGATTATAATATTTATCTATAACAACCTTCTACTCTTTTCTATAAAGCAGTTGGAGGAACATTAGCTACTGAAGTCAAGAAAAATGTCTATGTCCTAATACTATTTGTATCTCTTCCTTGCATTCATTTCATTTTCTAAAATATAGCTAACCCCTCTCAGCTTCCATACAGTCCCCTTTCCCACATTAGTCTGTGTGGAAATGTGTATTTTTATACAACTGTAGAACTTTTATACAACTTTCTATCACTGTCTTCATTAATTCGAAATTCATTCTTCAAGGGCACAATCTTTGTTCTAATTATGTATCCAGAGTTCCAAAGAGTATGCATTTATGATGACCAAATGGGAATTCCACACACTAACCCCCACTATCTGTTTTCTCCTCTTTCTCACTCTTCCTAAAATCTATTTTTATTACAGTGATGATAAAATCACTTTTATATGACTGTGGACCTCACAATTAAAATAACTATAACTGGAAAAATTCTTCACCACTCATCAATGTCTGATATAGAGTGAGTGGGGGATCTGTCTACAAACAGAATATAGAAGAACAGTGCTGCCAATTTGGCCTATTGAGGAATCATTCAGCTATGGAGGAAAGACCTAAGCAATAGCAAAACAGCTGAGTTGAGGTGACAGGTCTTCAAGTCATGAAGCAAATGGGAGGAGGAAAAGAGGAGACTTAACAGAGGACCACCTATGTAATAAAGGTAACAAAAATGAAGATAAATGCATGCTATGCTCTGGGACAGGCATCTAAGCCTTTGGTGCATACATCTTTTTAATATATGTTTTTAGAGAAGGGAAAGTTTATTTGGGGCTCATGGTTTCAGAGGTTTCAGTCCATGCTCTGGGCTTACGGTGAGGCAGAATATCATGGCTAAGCAATGTGGTGGAGAAAAGCAGTTCAGGACATGATGATCATGGAGCAGAGAGAGAGAGAGAGAGAGAGAGTAAATCTTGAATACTGAGCGTTGCAAGACATTCCTGCTATTGAGTTTGGGTCAGATTCTTTAAAGAGACCAACTAGGTAAGATACCAGAAGGAGTCTGGTATCACAGCACTTGCAAGGTTGCCTTATCAAATACTCCATTCTTTCTCACCTGTAAACACCTCCCGGACACAAGACATCATATGCTGGCCTCCATTGTATGTCAATAGAATGGGATCATTCTCCCCAAGATTGGATCAAATGATCCCTTGAAATTCCTTCTAACTCTGAAATTCCAGTTCTGTGAGTTGAGTCTTGATGCCCACAGGCCCTCCCCAGGATGGTCTCAGGGAGCCATACCTATACGGCTACCAGAGTGATCAAACAATTTTTCCATCTCCACATTAGAGATGTTCCACCCCATAGCAGAAGCCTAGTTTGTACCCTGAAAATTTAAGAAATATGAATAAGTTTAAGAATGAATGTTCAGTGAGATGGTGAACATCTACAGTCAGGGTTTATTTCCAAAGAAGTTCTCATCTCAGCAGGAAGGTGGCATTTCAAGGGATGAAAACCTGGTAGAAGGTCCCATTTCACCAAGGTGGCAGGACTGGAAACCACCTAGGGCAACAAGAGTATTTACATACAGCTTGCCCTAGATATACACGTGGATGAGGTAAAAGCTAAGAAGAAAGACTTTCCAGAGAACGAAATGAAAGTATGTTACTTTCATTGTTTTGACTGACTGATAGTAAATGAGTTTTGCTGGTACTCAAAGCATCTCCTGCAAAAGTGAAACAGCAAGTAATTGCTTTTTCTTTTTATATTTTTCAGAAGAGTTTTTCCATTTCGCATTGAATAGAAGAGTCCTTATATGTGAGTTCTCAACCAGTCCTGTGGGTAGATGAAGCTTGATCTGAAAGTGGCCTGGGGGGTTGGTAGCTTCCCTGGGGAGGAATGGAACAATTTGCTGGAAACTCCCCACCCTCATCCTTTGACCTTAAAGCTTCAGAAAAAAATAAAAACAGCAGTGAGCAGAATGTCTTCTCTTGATAAAAAGATTGGGGATCCCTGTTGCAATGTATTACTGTTTCTTTAAGGCTTCCATGAAATGGAAGATAGGTCAAATCTATTAAGGGAGCAGATGAGGCATTTCCTCAAGAAAACAAGAGAATATCAGCACTTTTTTTCTGACAAAAATCAGAGTATCTCTTGTTTGTTTTTGTTCATTTCCCATTTATTTACAAATGGTAGAAATAATGTAATCTGAGTGTGAGAATAGCTAATTATTAGGAAAAAAAAAAGAATAAAGAACTTCAAAGATGGAATCCCTGCAGTTCACATGTTGTGTGAACTTGCCCCCATTCCCTTGGCTTTTCCTTTGTCAATT
This sequence comes from Geosciurus inauris, assembly GCA_004024805.1. NCBI lineage: Eukaryota > Metazoa > Chordata > Mammalia > Rodentia > Sciuridae > Geosciurus > Geosciurus inauris. The sequence continues at coordinate 31,081 of PVHX01000951.1, forward strand.
CTGCCTCTATCCTCTCAGCTCCTAGAGAATTATCAGGAAACTGAGCTGCAGTCACACTGCACTGGTCTAAAAGGTATTTTATTCTCTCTAGCTCCAAATAAGCCATCTTACTAGAATTAGTTCCATCATAGGGGAGGCAGAAGGGGAAGAGATACACATTTTTATAGTAATGATATCTGCCATCTGCTTTTCTCCTGGAAGTTGAAAGGATTCATCAGACATTCAAAAAGCTCTTTAGAGGACCTCACAAAATAAACCAGAAGTAATGCAATGATTTCCTAAATCCAACACTCCTGGTTTATCTTTGATGTTCTCTGGACTATGGCAGGGTTTGGTCATATAGACAAAGGAGAAATATTAAACCATTTTTATTTCAGCTGCCCTTTTTCAGACACAGAAGTAATTTTGTCTAAATGCTCTATTTCAGTATGGGACAATAATGGCTGGGCAGGGATTTTACTCAACACTTTGTAAGGTTTATACTCAACTGCAGTGGTCAGATTGGCATTTTTATATTAAATCAATCGAACATTGTTATTAAGACAACAGTCTGCTACAGCTTCAGGAAGGAAGGTCCCGAATCAAGTAACTTTTGCTAGACTTCTAGAGTCTCCACGACTATAAAATTCTGATATTCTTGAAAAATCTGTTCCAGCTCAGGAAACATTCTAGTGGAATGATCTGGCATCAGCCTCCCTGGATTTAAAGAGATACTTGCTTACAAACATTGTGACTTGAGAAATGATAGGTCATAGATGTTAAGAATGCAGCCGGATGTGGTGGCACACGTCTGCAATCCCAGCACTTTGGGAGGCTGAAACAGGAAAATTGTGAGTTCAAAGCCAGTCTCAGCAAGGGCGAGGTGCTAAGCAACTCAGTGAGACCCTGTCTCTACATAAAACACAAAATAGGGCTGAGGATGTGGTTCAGTGGTTGAGTGCCCCAAGTCCAATCCCTGGTACCAAAAAAAAAAAAAAAAAAAAAAAAAAGAATACAGGCTTTGGAGCTAGGTTGCTTGAGTTGAAACCCTAGTTTCACCATTTACCTGCTGGGTGATCTCAAGGAAGTTCTTCAGATCTCTGGGCCTCAGTTTCATCATCTGTGCAATGGGGATAATAATGGCGTCTCTCTCCAAATGTGGAGAATAAGGCAATGCAATTAAAATGCTTGAAACTATGCCTGACACATAGTAAGCTCTGTTCTGTACTTTATCAAAGCGTGTAAAAATCAATAAATGAAGGGAATGAACAAAGAATATTTTGGGAAAAATGCTGAATTTAGCAAAACTAGAAATCAAGCCGCCTATATTCTTTGACACTCTCTGAATTTTGGACTCTCCTGTCAGTTCCAAGTTCCTCTTGTAACACTGTACCCAAGCCTATTTTGCTCTGCTCCTCTCCACAAAACCCTCATCAATGGCTTTTTACTCACCTAATTTCTATTCCCTGAGGACTTTGTCATTCTCAGATGATGACAGTTAGCCAAGCATCAAAAACTTTTAAGGTATTAACAAATACTGATAATTCAATGTTATTCTTTTGACATTACATGTACATTTTATAGAATAAAGATTTACTTATTACAGAAGGAGTAACCAAAACTGAGAACTTCAGATAATAAGTAGGGTGGGTAGACTTGATATTTTAAGACAGGTAGAGCATTTGTTTTTATCTGAATCACATTTAAACTGCTATTTTGACCACCCACAGAGCAGGTCCTAAAGTTAAGTGTTTAACATCAAGGATTACAGACAGATTTGGGGGTTACAGCAGAACACTGTGCTTAAACACCCCTTTATTAGGTTGACAGGCATGACACCCTAGTGTTACTGGCTGTGCAGTTCCTGGGGCTTCTGTCAAGAAGACATGACAAATTGGACCAGCCAAATCTTTCAGTCACATCTGGTTTTTTTGAAGATGCAGATATACCTGCTGAAGATGTTTCAAATGTGGGAAAGCCAAGACTGTAGAGACAGCAAGTGCAGAAAACATGGCAAAGGCTCAGCATACGTTCCATCATCAATTACTCTAGCTCTGGGATAAGGAGCATTCTGAATTAGAAAGAGTTAAGAGAAGGGGAGTTCAGTTCTAGTAAGCAACCATGTCTCTTTAAGCAAGTCACTGTGCTTTGTCTTCAAGGATCTTATTTGCAGAACTAGGGGAGAGGTGCCAGAAAACACTCTCTTCATTCTCCCAACACTGTCTTCCTCATTCCCACTGAGGTTCAGAGGAACCCCAAAAGCCTCACAGAGCAATTGTTAATGCCACTCTGATGGAACACGATGAAGTTTCCCAAGCAAACGAAATGGTGAGGAAATCAAGATGCCAAGATGAGTCTAGGCTAGGGGAAAGTAAGATGGGATGAAACAGAGTGAAAACAGTGGATCCAAGACCCTCTGCTTGAAGATTTTGATAGTAAAGATGGTCCAATAAGGTGGTGTAGACAAGTGACCCTGACCCTAAGGAGATTTTTTTCCCCTTCTTTTTATTGATGCATTATAATTATACATAATAGTGGGATTCATTGTTGCATATTGGTACATAAATATAGCATAATTTTTGTCAATTTCATTCTTCAGTAACTCCCCATTTCCTCTCTACCTCTCTTTTTCTGGTCCTCTTCCTCTGCTCTACAGGTCTCCCTTCAAGTTTCATGAGATTCTCCCCGTATTTTCCCCTCTCTCTACCTTGCACCTGAGAGAAACCATATGACCCCTGACTTTCTGAGTCTGGCTTATTTCACTTAATATAATGAACCCAAGTTCCATCCATTTTTGCAAATTGACATAATTTCATTCTTTTTTAAATATTTTTTTTAGTTGTGGATGGACATAAAATCTTTATTTATTAATTTTTATGTGGTGCTAAGGATTGAACCCAGTGCTTCACACATGCCAGGCAAGTGTTCTAGCTACCACTGAGCCACAACTCCAGCCCAATTTCATTCTTCTTTATGGCTAAATAAAAATGAACACTCTCTATCTATCTATCTGTCTATATATATATCACATTTTCTTTATCTATTCATCTGTTGACAAGTACCTAGGCTTGTTCTATAATTTACCTGTTACAAATTGTGCTGCTATAAATATGGAATGCATGTGTGCTATAGGGTGCTGACTTTAATTCTTTTGGATAAGTACCAAGGAGTGGTATGGCTGGTTCATATGGTGGTTCCATTCCTAGTCTTTTGAAGAGACTCTAAGGAGATTTTCAAAAATATAGATGCCCATGCTGTATCCTGGAGCAATTATATGGAACTTTATGGATCTTTAGCCTCCACTTCAGCATATTCTAAAAGTTCTCCATGTGATTCTAATGTTCAATCAGTGGTGAAAAATATCAGTGATAGACTAGGCTTTCTGGTTTTTAACCCCCCAAAAGTGAGAGTTGTAGCAAGAGACCTCTAATGTCAAACTCAGGAGTGCCAGTTACCTAGGGGAGTTAAAGATCAGGAAAGGCTCCAGGATGAATCAGATGGCAAGTAAAGGAGCCTGAAAGAATGGTGTTGCTGTGATATAAATCTTGGAAACAGTGGAGGGAAAGCGGTTTTGGAATGAAGGTGATGAGTTTGTGTTAGAGTGAACAGCAGGACATCTAGATGATCCCATCTCTTCACAGTATTTAAAGTAATGGGCTGCATCACAACTACTTTGACAGAAAATTTAACCTTGAGTTGGCTACTCATTCACTTTGATAAAAAATTCAAATGAAATAAAATGAAAGTAAAGAAAGATGGACTAACAGGATGTCATGGGTTCTTCTACCTTTTGTTGTTGGCAGTGGTTTGCTTGTTTTGTTTCGTTGGCTTGTTCAACTTCTTTGGGGAAATGTTATTAATTCTCTGTTTATTTGTGAAAGTTATGAACCCAATTCTCAGAATAAAAGGCCATTCTAATGTACACATAAAGTTTTATGTAGAGCCCAGGTTCATAAAATAGGAACTAAATGAGACCAAGGCAAAGTTTTTATTGGCGCTGTTATTGCAATTATTGATTGCTGTTATTTTAAGATGGAGATTTATAGACAGAGGAAAATAAAAATAAAGAAATATAGGAAAAGGGTACATAATATAGACTTTTTTTTTTCTCTAACCAAGAGGTCACTACTGAGTTTCAAGAGGAAACATTTTCTTTCCTAAATGCTTTGGAGCAATTCATGTCTTCTTGTTCTTTATTTTTCTGTTAAAAGGCTAATGTGAGGACTGGAGATGTAGTGGTAAAGAGCTTCCTTTAGCATGGGTGAGGCTCTGAGTTTGATCCTCAGCACTGCAAAATAAATAAGCACATAAACAAATAAATAAAATGTTGCTATGTTATGTGTAAATGTCCTTACAACATCCTGGCAAACAAAAGAAAACATGCCAGCTCCTGATAACTATTTGTGTATATATATATACATATATATATATATACATATATATAAATATATATATGTATATATATATATATATAGTAATATCTGCATTTTGTACAAATAGGATTCCAGTGTTTAGAACTTTTGATTTGGAAAATTGTGAAACAGCTTTTGTTAGTTCTAATAGAAAAAGGCAGCTGGATCTCCAATGCTCCGTTTTAATTTGAATTTCTTCAGCCAGTGATTTTATTGAAAGTGAAATTCATATTGCTGCTTAGCGTTAGCATTTCAGCACTAAAATAGGAAAATCACAGCTTTAGTAACAGAATTGAGAATGAGGTCTTGGCATCTTTCTTAAAAGGAATTTGGATAAGACGTCTTGGTAAATGCTCACAAATTACTCACATCATATGTCTAAATATACACAAACAGGTTTAGAAAACCTGGTCGAATTCAATGAAATGATTAGGTATGCAGAAAATAACTGAGTCTTCTTTATGATATTCTTATCAACATGAGCCATTTTTGCTCCAAGGTAAAGAAGGGAGGTGGGGTCATGATCATGACCAAGAAGGAGGTTATGTACCTGAGCTCTCTTTATCTCCATGAAGAAGTTCTACAACTAGAGATGGAATAGAAAAATGGAACACAATTAATGTCATAGACATCTCTATCAGACTATGGGAAGAGGATAAAGAAGGGGCAGTTGTGACTCTGGTGGCTTTCCCTGAGCACTGATTGCTTAGAGTTTGAACAAATCCTTAGGCCTCCCAGGTCACAATCAGGGTGAACCCCAAAATATCATGAAGAACATTTTGAATTTAAAAACCCTGGGAAATATTTCCCTTTGGAATTTGCCCCCAAAGAATAGAATGATTTATAAGACTAGAGGTAGCATTGATTCATAATTCACCTGAGATAACTATCCTCATATTAACAGAACTTCTTTCATATAAATTTCTTTTTAAGAAAAAGTAAAATGAAGGCTAATTGCTTTGCTAGCAAAGGAGAAACACAGGGGATTCCTGTCCCAGAGGCTGTGATTCTGCCCTTCAATGGGAATTGGGGGCTTTTAAAGAGGTAATTCAAAGTGGCACAAGCCTGTAATCCCAGCACTTAGGGAGGCTGAGACAGAAGAATCGTGAGTTCAAAGCCAGCCTTAGCAATGGCGAGGCGCTAAGCAACTCAGTTGAGACCCTGTCTCTACATAAAACACAAAATAGGGCTGGGGATGTGGGTCAGTGGTCGAGTGCCCCTGCGTTCAATATCAAAAAAAAAAAAAAAAAGGCTACATTCCACATGTTCTCTGTTGGAGTTGTAATTCACTTGTTAATTTGGGAGGTAGTCTTTTCTGAGATCTTCTGGCACTACCCCCAAAGTCCGGATTACTTCATTCCTATGATGGGTGTGTGCTCAAGGACAGATAAATCTGCCTAAAATGGGGAATAAAGGTAATGTTATTTCCCTTGAGATTAGGGAGGGGGAGAGATTAGGGAGAAGCACTGAGAGAGGAAGAGAAAGAAACATGTCCATTTTAAAAATTACTCCCAGTGACAGAGCAGCAAGGATTATACTCAAAGCACAAAGTGGACCACTGTTGTGCTTTTCCCCACTTTCAATTTACATTTCTTTTCTATGGAAAAATGGGTGACAACGTCATCAAGCTGCTTCCTAAAGAATGAGGGTGAAGTTGGGGGAAGTAACACAAAGTATTCTTCATTGTCTACCAGGCGGGATGTGCACAGTTAGTGGTATTCAGCATCAGAGCAGTTCAGAGGTCACAGTGGCAGATGGCAGGTGACTGGACAAGGCATACATAGGGCAGGGATCATGCAAAGCCAACCATAAACAAGATAGCAAAGCATTACTTTTTTGTAAACAATTAGCACAGAAGCAATTAATTTTTCAGCCAGTCTCTAAAAAACATACAGACAATAACTCATATCAGTGGAAAACAGATCAAGTTTATCAATGTAGGAGGTTAGGAAGACTTGTAGGTCTATAAGCTCAGGCTCAAATTAACTCAGGACAAACTTGAGACTCTAGAGTCCTTTATGATCATCATTATTAGGCATGCCCACACAAAAACTCATCCTATATAGCCTCTAGCTTTACTTACTTTTGGTAGGGCTGACACAAGTGTACATCTTAAGCTACATTAAACAAACAACAGCAACAACCTTGTTTTTCCTTTTAAATGTCCATGTAGGACTGTGCTTAGGCTATACTCTCCTGCCGGGTGTTTAGGGCCAAGTTGGTCATAATTGACCTTGTTCCTGACTACTCTTAAAAGTCAGCTGAGATTCCTCAGAAATCACTCTTGGGCATGTGTGTGAAGCCTCTTGGCACCTTTAGCTTTCCTTTAGCAGTTACTCCATCTGCCAGGATATGTCAGAGTCTAGATGAGCTTATGTGACTTCTCTTGGAAGCATCAGGGACATTTCCCTCTCTGATGATCCTCTGTTTTGCAGAAGATGCACTGGTTGGCTTCCTGTTCTCTAAGGTCCTCTCAACCTTCCTGATCAGCAGATCGGATGACTTACTGAAGTTGCAGGGCCTAAGAGGGGTCCTGACATTCTCTGGGTCCTGGCTGACCTTTCAGGGCAAGGGCCAAAATGTTGGATATTTTTTTATTGGGCCTTATACTTTCTTGACTTTGGTCTCCAAGTTTTTGGTTTTAGATACTGAGCAGGCCAGTTTCACCAGTCTTAAAGGGAGAGTAACAGATTATAACTTCAATATCTATAATTTTACAGCTACCACTTTCATTTAATTGGTGTTAGTATTAGTACTGGAAGTCAGCATTACATACTATCTGTATATAATAGTAATGGCTTATTATGTCAAATTAACTCAAGTTGTTTTATTAGAAGCGGTACCTCTGCAAAACACTAACAGGCAACAGTTATAAAGTTTATAAGGAAAATACAAAATGAAATTAACAGAGCAAAAAAAAATCAATTTGTATAATAGCTATGAACCAAGAAAAATAATTTTTACAATCTTAAACCTTTATATTATATTTTGAGATTACAGTAATCTTTACAACAAAATTTGATCATTTTTAAAAAATTTAGTTATTCTAATTAGGTATACATGACAGCAGAATGCATTTTGATTCATTGGACATAAATGGAGCACAACTTTTCATTTCTCTGGTTGTACACAATATAGAGTTGCACCACATGTGCAACATATACCTAGGGCAATGATGTCCGTTTCACACCCCCATGTTCCTTCCCTTCCCCTTCCTCCCCTTTGACCAAAGTTCCTCCATTCTTCCCATACCCCCTCCCACATTATGGATCAGCATCCACTTATCAGAGAGAACATTCAGCCTTTGGTTTTTTGGGATTAGCTTACTTTACTTGGCATGATATTCCAACTCCATCCATTTACCTGCAAATGCTATAATTTGATTCTCTTTTAATGCTGAGTGATATTCCACTGTGTATATATACCACAGTTTCTTTATCCATTTATCTTTTGTAGGGCATCTAGGTTGGTTCCACTATTCACCTATTGTGAATTGAGCTACTATAAACATTGAAGTGGATGCATCAATGTAGTATGCTGTGTTTAAGTCTTTAGAGTGTACACCAAGGAGTGGGATAGCTAGGTCATATGGTGGTTCCATTCCAAGTTTTCTAAGGAATCTCCATACTGCTTTCCAGAGTGGTTGCACCAATTTGCAGTCCCACCAACAGTGTATAAGTGTGCCTTTTCCCCCAAATTGTTGCCAACACTTATTGTTGTTTCTATTCTTAATAACTGCCATTCTGACTGCAATGAGATGAAATCTTAGAATAGTTTTTATTTGCATTTCTCTATTTACTAGAGATGTTGAGTTTTTTTTCATATATTTGTTGATCAATTGTATATCTTCTTCTGAGAAGTGTCTGTTCAGCTCCTTAGCCCATTTATTGATTGGGTTGTTTGTTTTTTTGGTGTTAAGTTTTTTGTGTTCTTTATGTATCCTAGAGATTAGTGCTCTATCTGATATGCATGTGACAAAAATTTGCTCCCAGAATGTAGGCTCTCTATTCACCTCATTGATTGTTTCTTTTGCTGAGAAAGAAGCTTTTTAGTTTTAGTCCATCCCATTTATTGATTCTTGATTTTATTTCTTGTGTTTTCAGAGTCTTGTCAAGAAAGTAAGGGCTCTAGCCAGAGCAATTAGACAGACTAAAGAAATTACAGGGATACAAATAGGAAAAGAAGAACTCAAGTTATTATTTGCTGACAACATGATTCTATACTTAGAGGATCCAAAAAATTCCACCAGAAAACTTCTAGAATTAATAAATGAATTCAGCAAAGTAACAGGACATAAAGTCAATACCCATAAATCAAATGCATTTCTATACATTAGTGATGAATCCTCTGAAAGAGAAATTTGGAAAACTATCCCATTCACAATAGCCTCAAAACAAAACAAAACAAAACAAAACAAAACAAAACAAAACACACAATACTTGGAAATCAAAGACACTAAAGAAAGAAATTGAAGAAGACCTTAGAAGATGGAAAGATCTCCCATGCTCTTGGATAGGCAGAAACAATATTGTCAAAATGGCCATACTACCCAAAGTGCTATACAGATTCAATGTAATTGCAATTAAAATACCAACGCCATTTCTTATAGAAATAGAAAAAACAATCATGAAATTTATTTGAAAAAATAAGAGACCCAGAATAGCCAAAGCAATCCTTAGCAAGAAGAGTGAAACAGGAAGCATCACAATACCAGAGCTTAAAGTATACTACAAAGCTGTAGTAACAGAAACAACATGGTATTGGCAACAAAATAGACATGTAGAACAATGATACAGAATAGAAGACACAGAGACAAACCCAAATAAATACAGTTATCTCATACTAGACAAAGGCACCAAAAACATACACTGGAGAAAAGATAGCCTATCACAATAATAAGGAGTTGGGGGAGGGCCACGTGGCTTTGTTGACGAGTTGGGGTCCAGAGAGGTAAGGAAAAAGGGGTCCCCGAGGAAGATGATATGGGGTCTCTCTGAATGGTGGTGATGATTCATGGAGCCAATCTCCCCAGGCCCCAGAGTGTAGGTAAAAATCTGCTCTGCCCCAGCAAGACACAGAGATACCTGGGACAAGAAGCAGGGACACTGGGGCAAGGAGCAGAAAACACCATTTATTCCAGAAAGTGTAGAAGCTTAAATACACTCTTGGACCAATCAGATCCAAAGGTCACAAACAAAGGGGTGCTCTCTGGCAAGAGCACAGTCTATTAGCATAGGGGAAGGATGGAAGGGAGGGGTTGGAAGGTATGGAGAGTGCTCCTACAATAGCCTCCTCAACAAATGGTGCTGGGATAACTGGAAATCTATATACAGCAAAATAAAACTAAACCCTATTTCTCACCATGCACAAAACTCAACTTAAAATGTATCAAGGACCTAGGAATTAGACCAGAGACCCTGCACCTACTAGAAGAAAAAGTAGGCCCAAAATTTGATCTTTTGAACACAACTCTAAATGAGCTCAAGTCTAGACTATTTTGGAGCCATTCTAACATGAAGTAAGGTGGGTGGCAGAGTCTTAACTCAAGTAAAGTGGGGCTTTTGACAAATAACACAATACAACATTACATCTAAAACATGAATCAAACAAAGGCTAAGAGAGCTTTTAACTTTATTTTTGTGGAAAAAATGGTAAAATGCTTCAATGTTTTACAATGTCACCTTTAAACAGATCAGTCTCTCCTTATTATACTCCAAAACTACATTTAAATTCCAATTCCAGTGTGAAGAGTAATGTAAAATTATTTTTATAACTTATTGACAACAGGTTACTTTATCTAGCTATAAAACATCCACTGCCATGAATAAATAGCAACCCAATTTGTTATTTCTATACAAATCCAAGACTATTTCTACAGATAATTTTAGTTTGGAGAACACCAACTTGGAAAGTACTCTCCTAACCTTTACATTTAACTAAGTTTAACTTAAAATTTACAATTTAGAATTCATAGTATATGATAACAATAATCACAGGTGTGCATGGGTTAGCAAAAATCAAAGGATAGCCTTAAAACTCTTACACATTTAGGAAATAGTGTTAATGATCAGGAATTGACATAGTCAGAGCAAATAGATGTAAGATAGATTTTCAAATGACAATGTGGCCCTTCTATGTCAGATACAATGTATAAAAGAGAGCATTTATTGGTTATCTTGCCCATAAACTTACATAAACTTTCATTTTGTAGACTTTTATATAACACTTAGGCAATTCTTAGATACAGTTTTTAGATGTATGCATATATCTAGTCACATACTTAGGGTGTCAACTATATTGTCATAACCTACATAACAGCTGTTCAACTAGTTACAAAATAATCATTTGGGACTTTAAAGCAGGTACAAACTCTAATTCCTTTAAGATTTAGTTTCCCCAAGTAATAAAACTGAACAAATACAAGAAAATTATCTTGATAAGAGCAGATCAATGTTTCAGACTTTGTTTCATATAAGTACATTAAAGTTCCAGTAACTTTAACTGATGGTGATAACTACAGCCAATTTAATCACAAACACAAATTTTTTGAGATTTCCCTCCACAAACCTTCTGTGACTTACTTAAGCATTTGTAAGTTCTTTACATCTTTACTTTTGTCTTCTTTCATCTTGGACTTTAGAACAATATTACCAGACAAAATACTTTCTCATCCAGAGACATTTCTTTTACCTTCTAATTTTCCATATTAAAATATTTCTATGCCTATAACTCTCTTTTATATGTATATTTTATATATATGTATAAAACTCTATGCCTATAAGTCTCTTTTATATATATATTTATATATACTCTTTTCTATGCCTATAACTCTCATATATATATATATATATATATTTATTTATTTATTTATTTATTTTAGATTTCAGACCCTTTCTTAAATTTACTTTCTAATACAATCCTTAAGAATGTTATCTGTGCATGTGATTTACACAATAAATTTCATCCCAGGAGAGATTTGGGCAATCTTCCATGTACAAAAAACCATCTTAATATTTTCCCTCCCAGGTAGCATTCAGAGGGTTGGAACACAGGATATTTTTGAGCCTCACTTGTCTGTCTTATCATCATTATGATGCCATCAAATTTAAGTGAGTTCCCTACTGCCAATTGTACCCAGAAGCTACTTTTCAGCCTTTTCCTTATACTAGGAATATTGATACGCAAAGGAGGAGGCCCTTTCCATCCTTTTCTTTAGGCTTCCTTGAAGATCCCTTTGCAGAGACTGCCTACAAAACACAGGTTGGCTTTAGTTTATCTTTTTCTTGTCTGGGTGCATTTATTTATTCTGCCAGTCTCCACAGGCATTTAGTTTGATAGGATACTGTTACATCAAGAATTGCTTTGCCCCAGTGATGGATATCCCTTGGACAAATGGAGTCTCCTATCAGATCTTAAAAGGATCTGTCAGATCCTGTCCCCAGGTCATAACCTGACAGTGCTGGAACCTACTGCCACATTCTTTGTGACCAGAAGCCTCCACCTTCCATGGGCAAAAGGGGCTGAAAGGCAGGGCAGAGGCCATGTTCTCTTTGGCCATTTTTCTACCGCCTATGCAGCCTTTCTGGGATTTTGTTTTCCAGTTTAGGGCTAGTGCCCTTGATTACAGTGAGAGGATCTGTGACTGCCTGGGGCCAGGCTGAGAAACAGTGCTGGGAGTGCCAGCACTGGGTTTAAAAGATTGAAATTATTTTAACCCTTTCTTCTGATATTCTGCTATACTTGCATACCAAAGGAAGTGCCTTTTGGTATCTTCAACTTAGCTCCTGATGGTTCAAACCCCTTATCATGCAACTGCCTAAATGCCTGTAGATGCAGAATCTCTTTCATATACTTTACCCCTGACAGACCAACTTCAATGTCAAGATTGTATAATAATCCAGATTAAAAAAACATTCAAAGTCCAGATTGTGTTACAGTAAACTGTCTTTCTCTTAGACAGGCTTATACATATAGGTAGCTCTTTCAGCAAGATCTCTACTCAAGAGACTACCAATAAGATCAAGGTAGCATGGTCCATGTCTTAAAGGGCCAGTAAAAGATTAAAAAAAAAAAAAAAAAAAAACAGACAAGAGAGGATCATTGAAACCAGGGCTGACATACAGGAACCTTTAAAACAGACAGACCTGCATGTACAAATTTCTTCCACTTACTTTACCTCTGACAGAACAATTCCAACTGCAATATTGTATAATAATCCAGAAGCTATTCAAAAGCCAGATCATTACAGTAAAACAGTATCTTAGAAAGGCTTATGCCTATAAGCCTTTACCTATAAGCCTTCAACTTACTTTACCTCTGACAGACCAACTACAATTGCAAGATTGTACAAAGAAGAAACACACACACACAGAGACAGAGAGACACAGAGACAGAGACAACCAGAGAGGAGCCCCAAAATTGTGGCCAACAGATGGAAACCTTTAAATTGACCAGCGAAGATCTTTCCCAAGAGACTACCTATAGGATCAATGCAGTACTGGCTATGTCTTAAAAGGGACAGTGGCAGACATGAACAAAACAGACAACCAGAGGGAATTCCCAAGCCCAAGGCCAACAGACAGATGAGAACATAGACCAGACCAGAAGAGAGTAAATATCCCTAAGTTCTTGAGTTCTACTTAACCATGACTTCTACACCAGTGGTGCTACAGATATCCCCACAAAGAGGAACCAGATGTTTCCACAAAGAGGAACCAGATGTGTGGAATCAAGGGTCTCATTGTGCATACTGGGGAACAAATGGCCAAGGGTGTCGCGACTTTACTGAGTTCAATTTCCTTTTTCTCAAAGCGGACCATGATGGAGCAACCTGTACTGCTAAGGGAGAGGAGGTGGGGGTTCCCTGAAGCAAAAGGAGCTTTGGCAGCTGCCAGAATGGTCTCTCAGTCCTTCTCTTTATTCACAGGAATAGCCCTTCTGGTTCTACTGGAGGCAGACTCACCCATCTTCTTTTGAGAGCAATTGGCTTTCAACAAGTTCATCAGCATCTTAAATCCTCAGCTTAGAAGTGGAATTCTTTGGTTAGGCAGGCCTGCTCAAGAAAGCTGGAGTGGAGGCTGTTCTTGGGTCCCATCTGGGTCACCAAATTCGTTGCCAAAAACTCAGTCCTTATCTCTGTTGCCAATCTAATAATGAGGACATGGTTTTGAGAAAAAGGAAAAAGAAGTTTTATTGCTTTGCTTACAAAGAAGAAATAAAGGGGACTCCTATCCCAGGGGTTGTGATTCTCCATATAAAAATACTTGTTAGGGGAATTTTATGTTCTCTTATCATTAAGGGCCTGCCCATATTAATAGTTCACACCAGGATACAAATCTATCAACACCCAAAGCTTGCATTTGAACCCCAGCTTATTCAACAACAATTCAAAGTTCAGCCTATCTACTGTATTCTACAGTGTTTTAAAATTTTGAGCCAGTGGATTGACATTGACTGAGTCTGCCTTACACTAACCTCAACAATTTTTCAGACCGGAACTCCCAAACTCAATCAAGAGAAAATGCTTACTTACATCATTGCTCATGTTACTTCTGTCAACATAAGCTCTTTCATGCAGACTGGAATACCTCTAGACTATTGTTCTATCTGGGTCACCAAGGGCTGAATGGATGGCAGAGAGGATGGCCTGCAGATTGATGGCCAACCTTGGGAAAGAGGAGACAAGAAGCCATAGACAGCAAAAACCTCTGGCATATAGCAAAGTAAGATATTGAGATAAATGTGTGACCTAGTTGTACAAATTATGTCCTAGTTGTCAGCATCATCTTCAGAATAATAATCACAAAGATAATAATAGTAAGAGTTAAGAATCAAATGTCAAGTGATGTTCTAAAAGTCTTCATTTATTTAATCTTCATAACAGCTTCACAAGGTAAGTACTGCTCTTATTCTCATGTTAGGAAACTGGAGCACCAAGAAGTCAAGTAATTTGCCCAAAGTTATATAGCTAGAATGTGGCAGAGCAAGGATGTTAAGGATGTATCTTATCAACAGCATCATGTAGGTATCTGTGATAGGCAAGATAATGGCTGCTCAAAGATGTATGTGTTCGGAATCTGTGGATATGTTATGTTATGTAATGAGTAAGAACTGAGGTTGCAAATGTAAGGAAGGTTGCAGATCAACTGTCCTTCAAATGAGATTATCCTGGATTCTCTAGGCAGGACTTATGTAATCACAGTGTTTCTTTAAATATGAAAGAGGGAAGCAGAGGAGTCAATGTTAGAAGGGTATGATGTCAGAAAGACCTGGCTAGGCATTGCTGGCTTTGAAGATTGGAAGGAGCTGTGAGCCAAGGAATGCACGCAGCCTCTAGAAGCTGGAAGAGGCCAGAAAATAGATCCTTCCCCTAGAGCTTGCAGAACGAGCCCTGCTGAAACATTGATGTTAGCCCAGGGAGGTCCATGTTGAATTTCCAACTTCTAGAACTGTGCGATAATAAACCCATGTTGTTTTAAGCCACTCGGTTTGAACTAATTTTTACAGCGACAATGTATTCAGCAACTGCCTTGGATAACATGTACAATTTTTAAGATAAAGACTGGTAGACATCCTTCTAGTGGCATTGAATCCCTTGCTCTGACTTTAGCAGTGAATGGAAATTATCCTTCTGAAAGTTCCCCTGTCCTTCATGCCTAAAATTACATGATTCAAAACAAAGACTCCTGTGATCTACTTCAGTTGAACAGGAGCAGAAATGGCTTAAAAGAAGTATGAGTGCCTCTTGCTAAGACTACCTGTGTGGCAATGAATCAGTTTCGGTTCAGTCCAACATGGTAGCCCCTCAGAGCACCATTTTAATTGAGTTTTTCCTATGAAAGAGATATAGAAAGGAAACAAAAGTAGCAGGCCAAATAGGTGTGGATTTGCATCCAGGCACACTCCTGACTGCCTAAATAGACTGAAAAGTCAAACTCCCTGAAACTTGTTTTTTAAATTGTAAAATGGAGGTAATGATATTCATCTAATGGATTAAATGCAATGGAAATGGGCTTTAATACACTTTACCCCCTTTCTTTCTCCTCCATTCCATCTTGAGTTTTGAGTTATAAATAAGACTGGACATGTCTTTTTTCCTGACAAAATACTGAGAATTCTTATTGTCATGTGCAAACTCAGGGCAGAGAGTACCCTAAATTCATAGGAGGCTGGAAATTCACAGTAACTGGGACATTAAGTCTCAGACATCTTGTTTGTTCTCTTTCTCTGTTTTACTTTCTCATTCCTTTTACTACACAGGCACTGTTCCCTTTGGCATTTGCAGATTTACTCTTTTATTTTTACAGGTGTAGGTAGATTGATTCAAGAAGAGAAGTAGTAGCACCAAAGAGGTTTGTTTGTTTTGTTTTCCCCAATGCAGAATTCAATTCAGAAAGGTGAGCATTTTCGTGATTAGGGACATTGGAATGTATACAAAGTACCAGAGACTTTTTTCCACATCTCCCACATATATTTTCATTTAATCCTCATGATGTGAATCCCTTGTGTTCACAGACAAGGAAACTGAGACACAAACTGGTTAAGTTAATTGTCCAAGGCCACACTTCTAATAAGTGTCAGTACTAAGATCTGAACCCAGACAAATCTAATTTGTGTAGGCATCATCTCCCTCTTCAACACTTACCCACCTTCTATCCCAATAGCCACTCTATGCTATGTCCAGAGAAGAGAATTGGGACAAATGCAGATTAGAAGAAAATGAACCACAAAGGACATTTGAAATAGGTATTAAGTTTATGTTGTTGAAATCTGATGCTGTTTTTAAATATTCATAGTAGAAGCACTGATGTTTTATATATGGGCAGGTAACAGTCTGACCAGCCTTGTTTTTCTAAGTGATGGTGTCAGAGAGCCAACTGACAGTCCTACAAAAGGGTTTGCGCTTTGCTATTATTTCTCAGTGTTAACGTTCCTTGACCTAAAACCATCTTAAGGTTTTCAAGGATGGCCAGACTATCAAGCCTGCTTTCTTAGAGGCAGGAAATATTTCCATTTCAAGGAGATGAAGTGGACATTTTCTTGGCTGAGTTTTTGATAATGTTTCTTTACTGGAAATACCTACATTTCTTTTTCCTGAATCAGACTTCTAGAACTTTTTCTTTAATACTGAAACCAGACCATTGATCTCATTTGCTTCCTTCCCTTTCAGTGGCCAAGAAGAAGAGGTCAAGTCCTTGCAGTTCTCTGCCTTATCTAGAAGCTTCCTTGGGATTCCACATCCAGTTCCCCTGCCACTCAGCCACATGCGTTTCTTTCTCTTACACACAGGCTCTTTTTGGCCATCAGTAAACACACTGACCTTTGAAATATGGAAAGAAAAGCGCTTTGAAATAAAACTGGCACAAACAGTGGTCAGACAGCCGTCATCTGGAGACAGAAACAAAGGGGACCATAGTTTTCGAGCTGTCTTGGTAATTACACCAAACAGTTATCACTCAGGCCCCAGTCTGAGCATTACCCCCCAAACAAACAGCGGAGGTCTGAGAAAGTACATAGGCCACTTTGTTGCTGTAGCAAACTAGGGATGCAGAGCCCCCCAGCTAAAAATCACATGTGGCTGGGAGTGTTTTCCAGGGCTCCAGGCTCTTTCCTTTCTTCCTTCCCCATTAAACCCCCTCTGCTCTTCTTGGCAAGGGCCTTCAGGTGAGGTAAGTGCCAATTAACAACAAAAAGCTTGATGTATTTCAAGTGTATGGCTTGGAGCTGAGTTCCCAGGAAATACATTCTTCTTTGCTGGTCCAGAAGCCTTGATGAGCAGAGCCTTGACTGATATTTGGTTCATTTTTGCTACCGCCCTAAAAATGATTTTCCTTTTCAGTGTTTCTTCAAATAGAAAGCAACATAAGCAAACCTGGAAAAGAACAACAACCCCATTCTGAAAACTTCAGCTGCGAAGAAAACTGAAGCAGGAGGCTCAGTAAATGGGGCTTGGGGTGGGAGATGGTCTTAAATTTCTTATGAATTTTGTAGAAATAAATATGACTGGACTTCAGAATGAGTAGGTGAGATGGGAATATCCAATCCAGAGGATACGTAAAGCCTTTTCCAGCTTTCAGATGTCAACTGGATTTTTCTATACTAGAGTGGTTTAGTCATGTTGCAATCATCTGAGCATAATACTATCAGTTTATGAAAAATGCCTTTGTGTATTGTTTTTAGACCATAGTGATCTGAGATTTGATCAATAAAATGATCTAATTTGATATCCCAGAGCCCTTAAAGAAGCTTGGCAATAGGAACATAAATAAGTAAAAATATATTCCCAAACAATTCCTCTAATCATTAATTGTATTCCATTGTTTAATATTTTCAGAGCCTACTGTATTTAGCAAAGAGAATGACAGATGCATATTAAAATGCATGCAAATGCTACACACAAGGCACATTTTAATATATTGTTTTGCATTCATAATTTTAGTCTTGTGATTTGTATTTTCATTTGCTTGGGAACAAAGACTTTCTTCTTTCTCCACTTGGGAAACAAGGAAAGATTTGTTTCTGCCAGCATCCTAATAGTATTCCTGAAAAAGCAGCAACCCTAATCGTTCAGGAACCGCTCTCCACCACCTGCTTGCTGGCCCCTAACAGGGACTGCATTTACAATGCATTGAAAAGGTAAAAATATGCGATCAATCAGTTGCTTTGTCACATAATGGCAAGCAATCAAAAAAAATTTTTTTGTATTAAAACTGAACAGAATGCTTTTTGGAAAAATTAAATTGTTTAAACATACAGTCTTTTAAAATAGACTGTTGGCAGAGTGTCTGCTATGCATTAACCAAATCCTCTTCCCTTTTAATCTAAGGCCACAGACAGGCTGTATTCCCCATCCTCCCCTGCAATTAGGTGATTTCAGGGCAGGGGAACATGGGACAAAATGTTACACACAATTTCTAAGTCTGGTCTCTCTCAGCTACTGAGCATTCCTTACACTCGTGCTTTTGCTTTGCTCCTTCTAGACTTTTGGCAAAGACCCCTCCCCATGGCGGGGAGGGGGGATTTCAGGACTCTTGGGAAACCTCCAGATGAAAGGAGGTCCTGAAATAAAAGGACATGGAACAAAGTTCTACTGCATTCATTTCCTCTGACCAACAACTCACTATAAATGTGATACATATTCATTATATAGTAGTTAGCCTTTAAGGCCTTCTTATCTTCTGGTATTCAAACTATGTATCCACTTCCTACATGGTATTTGGGTTTGTGTGACAAACTTCATATAGCAGAAATGATGAAAGCCAGCCAATAATCCTGTGAGTGAACTTAGAAAATAATTCTTCAGGCTCAGTTGATCTTACAACTCCAGCACATAGTTTGCGTTCAACTTTGGAAGAGACATTGAGTTAGAATCACCCTACTAAGCTTCTCTTGGATTCTTGTCTTCAGAAACTGTGTGAGATACATGTTTACTTTTAAGCCACTAAATTTTGGAGTAATCTGTTACATATCAATATATAACTAATGAATATGAATAAGAAATAAACCTTTGTGAAGTCACTGAGACATTGGGACTATTTGTTATAGCGCCTAATAAATGCTGATGAATACAATATGATAGTGCTTGCAGTAACCATGTTCATGACTATGAATAGGGTGATAAAGTTCTAAGGCTGAAGAGTTTGGTTTGTTCTTCTTAAGATCTCACTACCCAACATAACACCTGAACAATAGTAGGCATTGAATAAAAGATAAAAAATAGGGTTGAGGATGTGGTTCAGTGGTAGAGTGCTTGCCTAGCATGCTCAAGGACCAGATTTGGATCCCCAGCACACACACACACACACACACACACACAAAGGTGTGGCTTTCAATAAGATCTATAGTTTAGTCCTGTGTATGGTATTTATATAGTTAACATTGTCAAAGTAGCTATTGCTCTAAGGCAAGGCTGTTGAGTTGCTGTATATCTATCTAACCCTGGAAGATGGGACCAAATGTACCTTAGAAAAATGCTAGGCTTATATTCCTACCAAATGCCTAAATTGTCGTTTGCCCAACATTCATGTAAATAGGAAAACCATAGGCATCTAGTTATGCTTATGTTTGCAGATTATCATGCTTATATTTGCATAAGCCAAATTTTACTTTAGTAGCTACACATGTTAACTCTACATAAAACACAAAATAAGGCTGAAAAACCTTATTTAATCCTTATATAACAACCTGATAAAGAAAGTGCTATTATTCATCTAATTTGACTCACGAGGAAATAGACTCAGTAAAGTTAAGCACTTTAACCTTTGTCCCAGAGCAATTCAGTGACAGTCTCTTTTCTTGATCTCTGGACTTGCACAATCCCAGGTCTTGAGGTTACCCAGTATACCATTTCCCCCACCTCATTTGAATTCTCCAAAGAGACAGAACAGAGCTGAACAGGACATGAAAGGGCCACTAAATTCGAGTGGATAGAGATATTCCCGTGAGGACAGAAAATAATAATCAAGACTCTTGGTCTTGAGAGGTTGAAGTTAAGAGACATGATGATCAAAGTTGATAAAATCCTGAAGTACGTGTATTTATTCACCCAAACTGATACACACCACAGGGATGGGGCCTCCCCTGTAGCCTGTCCCCGAAAATTTAGGAGAAAAGTGCATGCTTCTTTCAGATGATTGGATGCAACATCTCTGCCTGCATTCCAGCTGCATAGAGACAAGACCCACCGTCCCAGAAGCTGCCACAGAGAGGAAAAGAATATTCCAAACCACAGGGCAATTAAGTTTGTGTTGAGCAGCCAACAGGGAAATGCTTGGCCTCCCTGCTAATTGGCAAAACCCTTCATAACTAATTCCTTCCAATGCTTGCAAATCAGCGCTAGCCTCAAAGAAATCAGGAATGAGCCAAAGCACTGGTAATGGACAGACATCTTGGTGTCTGCCTCTCCGCCAGTCCCCTTGGTTCTTCATGGGAACATGTGTGCTTGGTGAGAGTTCTGACGTGTTTGCCGCAGTCATAGCCCTTAGTCCCCCTAGCCCAGCACTGGGGGAAGGGGTGAAAGTTACTATGTACAGAGAATACTGCCAACGTGCTCCTGGGCATTTTTCATGACTTTTGGATGTTTGCAGAACTGAAGGCTTTTGCAAACTTATTTCAAGGCTGACCTAGCATCTTGGCAACGTGGATTGTGACCTGTGGAAAGCAGTTGTGGCTGACACAGAAAATTCTCACTTATTTCGACTTATGAATCTTGGTTATCAAAATATGGTCCTCTCAATCTGAGATAGGAAGACAGATTCTAAATCCATAACAGGGTTAGGTGAACTTTTAAATTTATTTATCTTCTACTTCATGAGGCAATAAGTTTGATGAAAAAAAAAGTAAATGATACATTGAACTTCTGCAAGAAAAATAGTACAGTTGGGTAGAATAATATACCAAAAAATTTGGAAGGACTTTTTCAATAAAAAGAAATTGATATGTCAATTAGACCCTATTCTAAGTAATTTACATAAGAAGGCTCTCAAGGTTCTAATTCTAACAGGGACCAAGTTTGAATTCTTACACTTGAAAATAAGAATGAATGCTTTATAATGTTTTCTAATATAGCATGTTCACACATTTATGCTAGCAGTTGTATTATCCCCAATCATTCTCAATTGATGAGACTTGCTAAAGAAATAAAGAGCCTATATTTATGCAACTTTGTAGTCCTTTCCAGCTGTGGTTCACAACATCAATTACTTGGCATTAATCCATCACTTTTAGGTTTTTCCATTAGAAAAAAAAAAGATAAGTTTTAAACAGTCAATAATTGTCATTGTATAAATAAATTCAGGGTCTAGTAACAGATGGATTACAAATGTGCAAAGGCCTTGTTCAGGGCCACCCCCTAACTGAAAGGGCAGTTTTGATGACATTTCTGAGATTCTCCTACCTCTGCTCCATAACTCACATGTGCTCCAGCTGTATATATTCCTTTATCTCTCTCATGCCCACACGGGGGGTGATCGAGTTAAATCAAAAACTGCCACAGATTTCAATTTCTCAACTGCTCCAAACTTTACATTTCTGTTTTCTCTTCAAACCACCTTACCCTTCAGCCCCCCAGTGAGCTCCAATTGTCTTGGGCTCCTGTCCCTCTCTTTGTCTAGCCCCAGTTGGTAACTGTGTGCTCCAGTTGCAACCCCACCTCACTTCACATGCTGTCTAAGCTGACTTTTGGCTCACAACCGTGCCACCTGTTTATCAGGAAGATTACCAACCATTACTCAAGAACTGTGTCCACCAAGGAAATGGGGGAAATTCTCATGTTTCAAGAAGCTGATAGAGTTTCTGGGATGGTCAGCTATTCCTCTCCACCAAGAATGGTAATTTCCCCCCAAAACCAATGAACAACTTTGCCCAGTGAGAAATTTGGTAGAAGAGACTCTTGGTATCTCCATACTTCTTCAAGAAGACAGGTCTTTAAGAATAAATATCTTATGGATATTTTGTGTGCTTTCAAAAAGTATAGTTACCATAGGAAGGGGAAAGTGATTGTTAGTTGAAATAGAGATGTCCAATGGATAAAGGATTATTTAAAGAATACTTTCAGGGTCTCGGTGTTAAGCTGTGTTTTTAAATTTTTGTCAGGCTGAAAGTGCCAAAAATTAACATCCCTCCATCCTAGCCTGAAATCCCTCAGCCACTGACTGATAAAGCTAATAGGTAAATCTATATTGGGTGGGGTAACTCTGGAGAATGTGTTCTTGTTGACTCTCCAGTAAGAATCAGCTCCGGCTGCCTACCCTTTCTCTGATGCCTTCCCTCCTTGCACATTTCCATACATACCGTAGTATCATCTTTTCTTCCCAAATCAATGACATGCACTCGAACCAATGTACTGGACCTGCTTCTGGATACAACGAGGACACAATTGATCAACATTTATTGAGCCTCCACTCTATATTCATTATTTAGTTAGAGAGAACAATATATAAATGGATAAGTTACTTTACAAAATAATTAGTAAAATGATAGATCTCCACAAAGTGTTTATTAGAGCATGAGGGGATTCACATGGTTTAGTGGATATTATAGGAAGAAGAAAGCTGGGCATGGGTGAGAAGGTCAGATAAATGTGAAGAATCACTGTTGCCTTCATATCTGGCTGCATAACCTGTGGACACTTCAGGATTTCTCTGTAGGTGATGATTCAACTGAATCCTCTAATCCAACAAACTTTTCTTCTTGTATATCACTTCCTAATAAACAGCATCTCCATTCACTTAACTACCCTAATTAGAAACATCTTTATCATCTTTCTTGGTAGCCACCTCATTATTCTTGAATATTTCTTACAGAAATTAATCCCTGATAACTAGTCCAGAGTTCTCTGGATGATCACATTGGTCTTTTGCAGGATGCCAAGTAGATTTTCTTCTTAGGGAACAGGCCATTCCCATAGCCTTTGAAGCATTAGCAGCCATCAACAGCTATGTTTTTTGTGCTGTGCATTCCTCCCACTGAGCCAGAGATGGTCAACTTCCTCATGGAGAACCAACCTACAGACTGGCCAGTGATCTGGGATGAAGTAGGGTATGAAAAGAAGGAATGGACCGATTAGATTCTTTCTCTTGGGAGTTTGAAACAGGAAATACTGAGAGAACAAGACAATAGTGTAGGAATTGAAAGTAAAATCATATTATTAGACTTGCAGCCATGAGAAATGCTGGGGAAATTAGGTACTAAGGGAGTAAAAATTTTGAGTTGGAAGAAGGTGTGGGCAGATACAAGCAAGAGAGAAAGCCAGTGAAAGGACAGAAAGATGAGAGTGTAGGGAGAGTGGTGAGGGGATGTTAACGGCGGAACTCCCAAGGGAAGGTCTGACAGCCTGGCTCTGTGATTCCTGCTCTTCCTCTGGTCAGGTGGTTCAGCTTTCTTCATGCAAATGTTTTACAACCAAGAAATACTTTGCATATGGGTCCTGACAAAAACCTGTTATTTTCCCACTTAACTATATCAATGGAGAAACATCTAATTGCTTCCTGCCTCTTACCTTTGGCTCCTATCCAATGCCACACTGACATCGGAATAATCTATACAAAATGCAAATTTGATCATGTTACTTTCCTGCTACAAAATGGCTTCTCACCAACTAAGTACAATCCTATGGTGCTTTTCAAGGTCCTCTGTAACCTGTCTCCAGCCTATCTTTTCCCCATTCTACCCTTCCATTCCCTCTCTTATTTCCATATTCACCAGGCACCTGAATAGGTTTACTCTTTCCACTTTGCTATCCTGTGCCTACTTTCTGCTCAGTATGGAATTCTCTCTTCCTCTCATCTGCCTATACTATTGTTGGCCTGGTTAAGTCCTGTGTCATTCTACAAGATCTAGGTTTGCATCCTAGAAACCCCTATGGTCTCCCAAACAGAGAGAGATCTTCCACCTTTGGCAATCTGCTAGCACAGGTACAGAGCTCCTGCTATTTGAGAAACTTTATTTACATCACTTCCACTTTTGTCAGTATTTCTCAAAATATGGTCCAAAGAACAAGTGCTTCAGAAATACCCAAGAAAATGCAAATGTATGGTTCCCATTTAAATAGGCATCCCTGGGAACTCTTAGGTTGCTTAAGTTGAAGACTATTGCTTTTTGACTTTTAAGTTCTCAAGGACAGGTATCAAATATATAGTCTCCCTTGTACCATCTCTTCCTGCCACAAAACAGGCAATGAATAAATAGACCCATTTGTTGCTTTCAAACCACAAGTTAGTGTAAACATCATGGATGCAGGAGCTCAAGATCCAGTCCTGTTCACCATTGTTTCTATCCCAGATCTTAGCCCTGGACCCTCGTGCATGATAGATACTAAAGAAACACTTTTTCACTGGTTGAAAGAAAGATGTCTACAGAAGAAATGAGTGCCATGACACAGGACAGAAATGCAGCCAAAGCATCAACAAGATTAGCACAAGGACTGTTCAGTTACTCAGGAGGAGGCACTACGTAAGAGCAAGAGCTGGCAGTGTTCTGCTGTTCCTTTGTAGAAATCCTTGATGTGGGCTGTGAAATGTCAAATCCAGATTTGATTAAGCCCAACTTCAAATCCCCAAGGCAAATGTGTATCCACGGTCTTAATGTAATTATTGGAGCCACCTCTGTCTGCTATTTTCAAAAGGGCTGAGCTAGCACCCCATCATTGATACCAACTCCTACAAAATGAAGCCTGCAATTAATTCATCACATCCCAGGTGGATAATGCCTAAAAAGCTTGATCTGGTTCTTTCCTAAAAATTCAAGTATTAAATTAAACCAAAAAAAGAAGAAGGAGAAGGAGAAGAAGAAGAGGAAGAAGAAGAGAAAGAAAGAAAGAAAGAAAAGAAAAGAAAAAGAAAAAGAAAAACAACCCTCTGATCCTGATCTTGAAAAGTCAAGAGAAAGCAGGAGAAGGGGCGGGTCCTAACGGCCACAGTAGAAATCAACTATGTTTCTTTTGCTCAGGGATAAACTTTTGTCTGTTTTGGAAATTTCCATTTCCTCTTGAAATGATAACCTATCAGTTTTCAGTTAACCCATATTTTAACGTTTTTAAAAGCAGAAGCCAAAAAACAGAATAAACTGGGTAATAGACTTTCAGTTGAATGACTCAGGATATACTAGTGGAAACTTGGATTTTCCTGCTACTACACTCTCGAAAGATGGGCAAAAAAAAATTCAGGCCAAAACCCAGTCCCAAATCAAAGTAGGCACACTGGGATCTATTAAATTAAACCCAAATGCCACAGCTTCACTGGAGCAGACAAGATTTCACCACTACGTTCTCCCAGGGAAGCGGGGTGGGGCCATCTACTCCCAATCTCAACCACAAGCCAGAGTTCCACTTCGTTCTGCGAAATTCAGAACACATTTGTTCTCCCCACCCCCACCTTTAACATTTATTCCTGCCTTATTTAGGGTCTGGCTGGAACCAAGACACCAGAAGGAAAGGCTGCTTTATTGTGAAATCCAATCTAAGTAAAAACAAGACGGATCAGCAATCCCTTGACCTTACTCAGTGGTAAAATCTAAAGCTGATCCACATGGTGTCGAGAGAATGTGGAAAAGATCTGATGAGGTGTCACATCACTGAAAATGTAGAGTTTTGCTTGTCACTCTATAGAGAAATGATTCTAAAAATTTTCAGATTCTAGGAGCTTCCTAAACCAGAGCCAACAAGTTGGAAGGGACAAAAGTTTCTGGGTGACCCTAGAACCAAGCTTCTGTGCCTGGGACTATCTGGACTAAACCAGATTGACTATCTAGAGGCTAGAATAGATTCTGTTGGACATTCTACACCAGACCCACTATAAGAGATAGAGCGTTTCCAAACCATCATCTAATATAGGAAGGTGGGGGAAGCAAATGATTTTTCATAATTTTTAAATTTCTACTTTATGACCTAATCCCAGACATGGCAGTGACATTATGGCTGGAACCCTGGCAATAGCTGTCATTGGGATGACTCGTTTAAATATCATAGCACTCTTTTATGCACACATTATATTAGACATAATTATTGCCTTTCAGAGTCTTTCTTGCTTAAAAGCATCCATTGTTTCTCTCTCTCTCTGCATCTCTCAGCCTATATATGAAATCTAAATTCTTATAAATCTCTCCCAACTTGCCTTCATCTGCTTCTCCATATTCTTACCATCCTTACCATATATTCTGCTGTCTAGACCAAGGATGGTAAATATTTCAATCAAATTGTAAATATTTCAATCTTGCAGACCATGTGGTCTCTGTCACGACTACTCATCTCTGCTGTGTTTGAATACAGTTATAGATAATATATAAGTGAACGAACAAGGGTATATTTCTCTCTCTTTTTTTTTTTGGTTGTTAGGAATTAATAGATGTAGGTTTAATTCTTAGTTCTATTATTGACAAGCTATATGTGGCAACTTATTTCCACATCTCACAACCTCCACTGCAAAAATAATTTATTTTTTTATTTGTTCATTTTAGACATACATGATAGTAGAGTGTATTTTGACATATTATACATACTTGGGAGCAAGGGTATATGTCAATAAAACTTTATTTACAAAAACAGGTAGCAGGCTAGATTTAGCCCCCAGGCTATAGTTTCTACCCACTGTCTGTTTTAGATAGACCAAATTTATTCTATGGTAGGTACTAGTTTCTTCTCCTTTGTAGTCTTTGTCCTTTTATCCAAGCTCAAATTGATGAATTTAAATTTTTTATGTACTGAAACATCATTGCACATACTGCCCCAAAGATCTCAGAGTGCAACAGTTGAAGCCTGAATTAGACAGGCAGTCAATGTAGGTAGGTAAATTGAGTCAGGTCAGATCAAGGAGGCCAATTTGGGTCTGGGAAGTTAGAGAGTATTGAAATGCTAATGCCTTCAGAGCCCTTCCTCCACCCTTGTGGTCCCTGCTCCAACCAGTTGCTAAGGTAACCTGTCCCAAGTAGTTGGTAATTACACCTGGGCCCTTCCTCTATTTGGGTGCTTTTCAGCCATCCCATCAAACATCCTGGGCCTAGTCATGTAGGCAGGAAGGAAGAGAGAGAAGGGGAAGAGAGCACGAGAACAAAGGAAGCCTAGGACATATAAAGAGGCAAAACACATGTACTTCTTGGGATACCAGGATACCAGCTATAGTCCCCTTTTTAAATAAACCCTGCTTAAATGCTTGCCTTTGTGTGCCTCTCTAATATTCAAACTTAAACATATGGAGGAGCAGAACTGTCACCGGTAACCAGGGGTATCACAATGACAAAACAGAAAATATTATCAGCTGTGGTAGAATTTAGGTTCTACTGGAAGCAAATAGACAACAAATAAGAAACCACAACCATACATTCCAAGTGGAAGTAGAATGAAGAAAATAAGGAAGGATAAAGGGAGGGGGTTGCTCTAAGTATAGTAGTCAAGGCTTTGATGAGATGATAAGGTAGCAGAGAGAAAGATAAAGTAAAATTTCAAATTATTTGGATATTGCAGGGGATAGCAAGTCCAGGCAGAGGGAACAGCAAGTGTAAATTGCCCTAGGCTTCACAGTTTGGATCTATGGGCGGAAGTTAAAGGACTTGTATTGTTGGAGCATGTTGAAGGAGTGGGAGCAGAGACCAAAGTGATAGACACAGGCAAGATTTTGTGGAGCCTTATCAGTGATGGAAAGAACTTTGACTTTTAGTCATAGTGAGATTGGAAATCACTGAAAGGTACAGAGCAAAAGAGGGATATGATCTGTTTTATATTTTAATGGGATCATCTGGCAGCCATTTGTAATAGAGAAGGCAGGAAGGCGAGAGTAAAAGCAGAAAGACCTGAGAAGAGAATTGTAATAATTTAGGTGACAAATGTTATCTGGGATGATAAAGAGAGGGGTGAAGAGTTGTCGGATTCTGAAAATATTTTGAATACAGAGTTGAAAAGTAGGGTGTAAAAGAAATATAGCATTAAGGATAATGCCAAGAGTTTAAAAGGATGGAGTTACCATTTATTAATATAGCGAAGAGTGTAGGAGGAACAGATTGGGTGGTAATAATCTGGGTTTATTTTTTATCATGTTATGTTTGAAAGGCCTATTGGATCTCTCTTGTGGGAATGTTAAGTAGGCGGGTGGACAAATGTTTTGAAGTTTAGTGGAGACGTCATGGATAGAGGTAGACATTTGGGAATTATCTGCAATTGGTGATATTTAAAACCATAAGATGAGACAAGATCACTAAAGAAGAAGTGAGAAGAGGAGAAATCGGGGACTGAGTTTTGGGACACTCAGATGTTTTGAGGTTGAGTAGATAAACAAGAGCCAACAAAGAAAACTTACCAGGGGCTGGGGTTATGGCGCAGTGGTAGCGTGCTCGCCTGGCACGCGGGAGGCACTGGGTTCGATCCTCAGCACCACATAAAAATAAAATAAAGATATTAAAAAAAATAAAAAAGAAAACTTACCAGGAATGACCAGTGAGAAAGGAAGTAAAGTAAGGAAAAACAATCTCCTGGGAGCTAAGTGAAGAAAGTCTCTCGAAGGAGGAAATAAATTTTGTGAAAAATTTGTGCAACTTTGCAAATGTATTGAGCAAGTTGAGGACTGAGACATGACCCAGATTTGGCAACATGGGAGCTACTGTTGACTTTGCCAAGAACAGTTTAAGGAGTGGCCAAGATGAAAGCTGATAGAGTGTACACAACAGAACAAGGAAAGGGACCAAATGGTACCTCCCTTCTGAGATCCAGAAGTACTTTATATTCTGTAACATTTTCACCATTATAATTATAGTTTATATTTCCATATCTTCATCTAATCTTGAGCAATTTGAATGCTGAGTCATGTTCATCCTTTATACAACACAATACCAGGGACCTAGTAAATAGGCATTAAATGTTTGTTAAATGAATAAGAAACTGTAATAAAGGAAGATTTTGCATCAATGAGTACAGTGAGTACCATAAAGAATAGAAATAGTAAAACTGATATCCTTAAAAGGGGAAGTGGTTACTATGTGATATTCTATAGTTTTGTTATACTGTAGATATTTTGTTTTATACCTTGAATGAATTTTACTCCTGTCTTTAAGTTTTACATATATTATCCTTCATGTCATATGATGAGATCGCTCAGTAGAGCCAGTCCAGTTTTGTTAAAGGGGATAGTGAGGCTCTGGGGGAATTATTAGGAAATTTATCCTGTTTGTTTCCACTGTGCGGACTTGGTATAAGATTTCAAAAAATTTGTACCTTGGCTTCCTTTTGAAATTCCAAGTTTACTAACTCACTATCATTCTAAGAAAATCCTCCAAATTCCTATTTCCCTATTTTTTTTTCATGATCACATTTTTAGAAATGAGACTTACCATAGAGAGTGACCTTGGGTTGCGAATAACATTTGATCAATTAATTCATTCTTGTTGAAATGGTTATTTGGGCGTTCAGTCCATAGAACTATGACTATTAAGTCACAAAGGCACAAATTATTACATGATGATTCGAGTGGCTTTCTGGTTATACTATCTAATAAAATTAGCATTGAGATCTGAAACTCTGTCCAAAAGTCAACTGGTGATTTTTCCAAGGGTCCATTTAAAAAAAAAAAACAAAACACTTTATTTCAAAGGATAAAAACTGCAATCCTTCTATTTATGAGTAAGGTTAGTTAGTGTAGTTAGTTACTGCAAATTAGTGATTTGTTAGAATTTATTTACTCAATATGAAGAGAAGTCTGTGTAAGTGTTGAGTGAGTCATTTCATAAGATCAAAGCTAAGCAAAATTAGTACTCCAGCTGAAGATATTTTTCTTGCAATGAAAAGATTTCTTTTTGGGTATTTGACACACGTGGTCAAATTTTGGCGTGAAAAGTAAGAAGTCATGAAATTGAAGTGCCATAGACATATTTAGACACATTTAATATAAGAAGTCAAAAGCATATGCAACAGAGGAAATTAGGTAGAGGCACTTGAATATTTTTCCCTTTGACATTCCACTTGTCAATGATACCAAGGACCAAAATACCTGTTCTTTACATAAAGGACACATTTTTTCTTTTTCCTGTTTTACAGAGAAATAACCTTGCAGAAAACTCCTCCTAAAAATCATTCTTTTGTGCCTATTGAGCGTCTTATTTTGTGGGTCATAGATTTAATAGCTGTAATGCTATTTAAACACGGTGGATACTTAATGCTCCATGCAAAACCCTTAAGCTACGGGAAATTACAAAAATATCTCAATGCCATGGTCACAAAAGTGAACGGTCTTCTCAACATGAACTTCAAAGGCAAAATGAAATTACATTTTCCATTGATTCCTGAGGGTCCACTGACCAGGGAACATGGTGACCTGTGATGACAACCATGCCAGTCTTAGAGCTCCTGTTCAAGCCAGGAAGTCAACTCTCAGCTGTAGCAGCTCTGGAAATTCAGCTCTCAAAGATATCAGGAGCGTCTTGGACACGCAAAATAATCACCTGATACAGGTCAGCATAGTTTCCTGGTGTCCTTGATGTCAGGATAGCAAAGCTATCCTGTTTACTCAGGAGTCTTTGGTCTAAAGAGAGAGTCTATCGACAAAACAATTAAATGGCCAAGGCATGTTATCATTTTCAATTTTGATAAACTAATACAAATCAGCAGATTTTAAAATGGGTATCTAATAATTACAAGTGTAATGATATTGGTTTTGGAGTTTGATAATGCACAAAAGCATATGGATGGAAATAAAATACCATGGTCTTAGCATACAGTGGGAGGGTGTGCTAACACAGAAGAAGTGGCTTCTGTCCAGTTTTTTCTTTATGTGACTTTTCATTTTTGGACTTACAGAAGGGTCAAGAGAAAGTTTATGAAATTTTTTTTTGTTAGAAGACTAGAAATGTATTCTCTCTCTACTAATTGGTAAAAATGTATGCTTACTCTAAGGCAATAGTGACCATCAATTGAAGAGAAGATTTGGATGTCCACTCTGTGACTTTCTGATGCTTAGAAGTAGGTACCATATATGTCACATTCAGTGGCTGGTTTTCAACTACAGCATTGCTTGCAACCCTTCTGGAAACAGGGCAACCAAATAGCATGCTTTCTGTATGAAATGAACTCTCTGAAAATCAAGGTGTTCTCTGTCCCGTCTTGTTCTAGTTTTAAATAGTTTTAAACAGCTACTCTGTTCTTTTCAAAGTGGTCCACAGATTGCTTGAATAAGAAATGCTCATCTTCTTTTTCTTTTTCCTTTCTTGTCTTTTGTTTCATCTTCCTCCTCTTTCTTTCTTCGACCATTTTCAAGCTGGTAGAGCATGTGTGTTGGAAGCAGGTTGGTAGAGCAGTTGAAAGCAAGGCTGGGAGCTGATCTCAGCTTGGACACTTTCTAACCGTGCCCTTCAGGCAAGTTATTAGACTTAACTCCAAGCTTCAGATTGCTCATCTGTAAAATGGAGATATCAGTAACGACTTCCTAGGTTACTGTGGAGACTAATCTGGATAATACAATTAAAACATGGAACAGAGTACGGCATGAGTCATAGCTACTATTATTGCAAAAACATGGACTTGTAAAAAACATAGGCAACATTAAAATTCTTTTGTAGCAATAACACTTGTGAGAAACTCATGGACCCAGTAATGCAGCAAAATTAGCTCAAATGATGTTAATAGGAATGAAACACAAACTATGTTCCCCGACTCCAAGCAAACTTCACTCAGCACTGACACCGAGAAGAGACTGAGGTAGGAGAAAACAGAGATGGCTGCTAAACTGACATTTAAAAATCAGTGGATTTCGGCTCTGCATTTGGTCCTGAAGAGAATATCTGGCCTAACAAGCTGAGAATGTGTGGTATGAGTCAATTAAGGTTATAAAATAACACAAAGAATAGGCCCTCATCAGGGTTTGGTGCTTTACAATAGATGAAAAGGCGAAGAGATTTAATCAGCTTACATGGGTCTGGGCTTCTCTTCCCTACTCTTACGGGAAGGAATCTTGCTTTATTCTGGCTATTTCCTGAGGAGAGCCCTTCTCCCTCCCTCAAGGATTCAGGCTAATTACAAATGCTGAGGTAGTTTCCAGGCTGAATTAAAAAAAAAAATTCAAAAGGGAAGGGGTGGGGAGTGGTGTGGATTTCACAGGAAAAAAAAATAATTTAAGAAAAAGCATGTTCTCAGAGGGGGGAAAATTAGAGAATTAGGTCACTGAGCTGGAGCCAGGAAAAAATCCACATGAGTGGAAATTGGAACGATGAAAAGTATTTCATATTAACACATCCAAAAGCTGAATATGCCTGGCTGGGAGGATGTTCTTCCCCTCCTGGAAAGGGGAGGTGTCTGAAAGACCTTTAGGCTTTTCTATGTCATGTTCATTCACTAATCAGCGCTATTCAGTCACTCACACACGTGGTCACAGATGAGGTGCCCTGGAAAACACGAGGGCCACAGAGCAGCGATTATAATCAAAACCACTGGAGACTCTCATTTCAGCTTCTGAAATACAAAGCTTGAAAGACAGACAGGCCTCCGATGAAAACCACCACTTTTTCTTTCTTTACCTCTTTTTTTCTTTTTCTCTCTTTCTTTCTTTATTTTTTCTGCTAAGTCTAGAGTTTTAGATTCAAGTACTTGATAATTATATATCAATAGAGACAGAATACATTTTGCCTAAAGCAAAGATATAAATGGTTTAAAGGGCAGGCAAAGTGTCATGTGTCAGTAGACATTAGTTGAGGTTAAACTGTGCTGATGTGACTAGAATATTGACATCTTGGTTAGAGTCAATATCTTGAAATTGGTAGTGTGGCTTGGCATACATATCTTTTTAATGACTTCCAGTGTGATAGGAAAATACCAAATAGAACTCCACACATCTGAGAATCTCTAACTCCTTTCTCCAGACTGTCACCATGACCCCATCACATCTTTCCATTATCCAAATTTCAACTGAGAGCCAGACACAAGCAATTCAATTCTGAAGATACTGGCAAAAAAAAAAAAAAAAAAAAAATCAGTATTTCCTTTTGATGTTAAGGCTAATCATGCTGCAGCAGAAAAATGCTGGGCCAGAATTTGAGTGTTCAGTCCTGTTACATATTGCTTAGGAAAAAAGGGCCATTATTTTATTTGCCTCCTTTACTTATTTACCTCTGATGGCTGTATTCTTTATCTTTCTGCAGCTTGCCTGACCTAATATAGCATGCTCTGAATGTTTATCTAGAAAAAAGGGAATTTATTCTTTTGTTTATTTGGCTTGCTAAAGTCTCATTGCTCTGTTTCAGCTGGACTTTCTAATTCAGTACATAGCACTTACTAATCTAGCTAGATCAGTGGTTCTAAACCCTGGCCCTATGTGACAGCCTAAAGAGAGCTTCTAAAATACACAGATCCCCAGGACTGACTGATTGAATTAGATTATCTAAAATTGGGGTCTTGGAGCTAACCATTTCCCTGTAATGTAGAGATGGCAGACGTCTGTCCTATCTATGTTTTAGTGGTCTGTAGCTATGTTTCCAACTATCCCAATATCTAATGATTGGGATAGTTTATAATGGAAATGGATTAAATCAATAATGATTTGCTCTTTCCCATAATCCTATGTGTCAGGAATTTAGACAGAGCTCTTATATTTCACAGTGAGTAGTGAAAATTTGATTGAATGTATTTTGAAAACAAACAAAACTTATAAAACTAACTTTATTAAATATACATTTAAAATCTATATTATAGATGCATAATTAGGCAGAAATTCTTAGAACATACAAGGAACAAGTCAGCTTGAGTTTTATTCTTTTGATATAATTTTTGCAGTGACAATGTATGGTGGCATGGAATGGCATCTTCCCCCTTTTGGTATGATTTTAATAAAGATGTTTTTACTAACAATGGTTGATGATTCGTAGTTTTTGCTTTCTGTCCTTAGGAAGCCAGCCGCTGGTTAAGAACTCAGTCTAACTAACCAGAGCAGAGCGTACTGTCCTGTAGGGAAACCCAAGCTAGTCACATAGAAAGACAAGGGGCCACATGGAAGGAACCAAGGTGCTTGCTATGTGAACAAGCTTTGTTGGACTTTCAAGCCAGTCCAGCCACCAGCTGAATACAATTAAATAACACCAGGAGACAAAATGTGAATACCAGGCTATATAATGCATTTCTTATCATTAATGAACCAATGTTGATATGTTATCATTCATTAAAGCCCATGCATCACTTAGATATTTTTAGTTTTTCCTAATTGTCTTTTTGGGATTCAGGATCCTATACCCAGAACCACATTACTTTTAGCTGTCCTCTTTGTTTAGGCTCCTCTTAGCTGTTTCAGTCACTCAGATTTTCCTTGATTATCATGAAATCAGTGGTGTTTCCTAGGATTCCCTTCATTTGGGATGTACTTTTTTTCTTGTGATTTTATTAGGATTATGGGTTTGGGGGAGAAAGAGGTAAAGGACTGCTTTTATCATGTCTTATTGAGGAGATGCACTATCAGTATGGCTTGTCACTGTTGAAGTTCACTTTGATCACTTGGCTAAAGGAGTGTCTGCTAGAAGTTTCCATTATAAAGTTACTCCTTTCCCCCCTTTCCAAGCTGTATACTTTAGAAAGAAGTCACTATATACTGCTGCTCTTCAGGACTGAGCATTACACTCTACTCCCTAAAAGCAGAATCTCTACATAAACTACTTGGAAATCTGCATGGGAAATTTATCCCTTCCTTTCTTCTCTTCTTTCCCCTTTTATTTTATTTATGTATGTCAGTATGCACTTGTGGATGTACATTCAATTTTCTTTTAGTTTAATCCAATACCACTCTAATTGCTCAAATTGTTCCAGCTTTCATTATTATGAGCTCTTTCAGTAAACTCTAGTGTCCTTTTAACACAAACCCATTAATTTAAGCTTGCTTTTTGTTGGTATGTTCTTTTTGTTTGTGTGTTTTAATTACTACCTTTCTTCTAAGCACTACAAGATGCTTCAAGCTTGGTATTTGTGTGTGTATTTATGTATATAAATAATATAAAACATATATATATACCACATATTATTATAAAATAAAAACATGTAAAATATAAAATAACATATATACATGTTTACATATGTGAAACATATAATTATATGTTTTTTATATATGGTTTTGCCTTTTGGAGTAGCCATTTCTCAAGGAAACTTTGTTCCCTGTACTGGAGAATAGCATTAGAAATGAGGATCTTGATGCTGGTATGCTCATTCCTACTGAGCTCTTTTGCTCCTTTGACTTCTCAGCTGAAAGAGCAAGGAAATACATATGTGTATATTAGCCCATCCATGGACACTTATGTGTCTCTATTTCTACATTTCTATGCCTATATTAAGTTAAATGTGAGCTCTTACTAAAGTCTTAACTCTAATCCATTACTACATGAATTCTTCTAATCTCTTCCCCTTGCTTATCTGTAACCTCCCAATCTAAAGAAAACTGGCTCCAAATACTTACTCATTTACTTAATTGTTCCCTTCTGGTGTACAGTAAATGGTATTGAAATTGTCAACCAATATCTAACTCTATCAGCTAGACTACAGCGTTTACGTACAGTTTCTTTTGACTTTAGTTCTATGAACTTCACTCATTTTCAAAGTTCAATAATTTAGAATATTTCTCCTAATCTCCTTCAGTGAGATTGTTTCACACATTTATAATATAGGTAGGTTGTTTTCTCATATTCCGCATTTGATTCAATCTCCTAAATTATGTTTTAAAAGTTTGTATACATTAAAGTTTGCTCTATGCTACAAATTTCTTTGGGTTTTGACAAATGCATTATTTCATCTATCTACCATGCCATCATTATTTTTACTTGTTAAAGATTCATATGGTACTTGCTACAGGATAGACACAAACTCATTTAATTCTTACAGCAACCTTATTATACCATTATTGCTTCATCTTAGCTACAGATAAGAATATTAAGACATAGGAAGTTTAAGTAACTGTAGAGTTATCTCCTTAAACATCACAAAGCTAACAGGCATAGTCTGGCTTGAGAATCTAGGGCATTTGTGCTCTTAACTACTGTACTACCCTACCTCTCTAGAGTCATGATTATTTTTTCTTCTGTTTTGCTTTTATGACTTTTTGTATTCCTCCTTTTTATTCCTCAACTTCTCCTTTATCACACACTGAATCTCTTACCTACTATACCTCTTTACTAGCCTTCTCAATCGTTATTGATCTCAGAAATTCAAGATAGGAAAACAGGGGCACCACATTAAGCTCATTACACAAAGACTTATAGTTTTTCTGACTCCACCAACATGCTGTCCATGTGAGTGAACACATTGGATGACCTTTTCTGTTTTGGAATGAAAGATACTTAAGTATAAATTTGAAACTTTAAAGAAAAGGCAATTTTAAAACTAATACAACTTTCCAGTCACTTACAAATGTTTTTCCCCCCTGTGGTTCTTAAAAATAAAAACAAAACAAAAGAAACAAAAAAACAGAGCAGCTTCTTGAACACTTTGATACATTTCTAGAAGCTGCTGAAGAAATGGATAATGTTTTGTAGAGTTGGATTCTGATCACCTCTGTGTTACTTCTTTGAGGGAAAGAGGGCACCTAAGTTGGAAGTATTTATAAGACCTTTCAAGAGGACACAGATTTGGACAAAAAGCTTACACTAGTTTCCTCTCAATAGATTTAGAATAAAAGGACAAGTGGAAAGAGCAGGCAAATTTATTCAAGCAAATATCACATGGGCGTTAAGACAGAAAGTCATTCAATTAACTAATTACTTTTTGCATATCCTTGGTGTAACAATCAAAATCAGATGCTGTCAGAAATCTGGGCTCAGAAAGGCAACTGTCCAAATTTGAAATTCACTTGGTTTTTAAAATCTCAACAGGCATTATACATATGCAAAGGCTATGGTATAATTAAATATTGACAAGCAACATTTCTTAGAATTCCATGACATGTCCTTTTCATTGTGCTTCCTATCAGCAAGGCCAAAATTCAGGCCAATTGTGGTATAAATTATGCTGCCAATCCTTGGATATTTTTCTGAAGCTTTTCAAGGGATAACAGGGGGGAAAAATTAATGTCTATTAAGTACCTACTAGATACTAGACACTTTTTACATGTTTCATTTAAAAACACACACACACAAAGCCATGTGGATCTTGGAGACAAAGTACAGAACTTGCAGTCTTTAGTGAAAAGGGAGATTATTGAATGTGAAAAAAACGGAGAGGGGCTGGGGTTATGGCTCAGCGGTTGAGCGCTTGCCTCGCATACGTGAGGCACTGGGTTCGATCCTTAGCACCACATAAAATAAATAAAGATACTGTGTCCATCTACAACTAAACAAAATATTTAAAAAAAAACCAAAACAAAAAAACGGAGACCCTGGGCTATTATGTGCAGTCTCTTTCTCAAGCCAGAAGTTGATGACGTTAGAACCTGAACTCATATCTTGAGTCTTTAAGCTTCTCATTCATTCATTTTATGGCATCTGTCATTAGCCTCTGAGATCCTGAGCTGGAGGGTGGGCTGGTGGGAGATGGGCATCAGTAGTGGGAAGGCAGCTACGTAGAGGAATGGTAGGAAAGAGGAGGGAGGGTGCCAGGCAACGGTGGAGTCCAAGCAGGCGACCAGAGGCCAGGGAAGACTTGAATAGGGGCCTCCTCTCGGGAGAATGGACTGAAGGTCCCCAGTTTGATTTCAAGTTTCTCTTCCTCTTTTAGATCCAACTTCATGGGACGTCTCTAGCAGTCCATTAGGAAGTCCTTCCCTCCCACTGGTGGCATACTACTGACAGAAAGTTGAGGTGTTCCCAGCCTCCTGCAGCATAACAGCACTTCCTGTCTTTGGCCTATTTTTCCTGAGCCAAGCTCCTGAGAGGTCTTGGCTTTTCCACCAATGTGACCTGGGACTATCTGGCAGTAATTCTCCCATTTATTGCCCCTGTTCTACATTCCTGACCTATGAGTATTTACAGACATAGGGACCAGCTTTCCAAAAGCCCAGTATAGCTGCTTTAATTTTGTCATTGTCCTATAATTTTATGGAAATGGCTGCCCTAAAGCCAACAAATGACTAATAAAATCCCTCTGCCCACTCATTTTTAATGTCATTCTGGAACTCCAGAACAGGGACCATCTGGTCTCCGTACTTACTTTAATATAAAAGAGTGGCTGAATTGAAAATCCCATTTCTGAGAGAACACTGGAATAGGTCTTGTGTTTGGGAACCCCAGGCACAGCAAAACAAGCCACACGTGACATCTGGACAGTGGAACAATATGTGAGGTGCTACATTCTCAGCTCTGTCTATTCACACACACGTGACAAACAAGCTTTAGTCCTTACTGCTAATAGTTATCACATTTATTAAGCATCGTCCCTGTGCCAGACAATGCACAAAGCTCTCCAGATTATTTTGTAAGAGGTAAGTGTGCTCATTTTATAGGGAAAATAGACACTGAAATAAGTTAATGAACTTTCCCCAAACACAGCAAGGCTCAGAACCAAAATCCATCAGTTTTTTCATGTGACCTAAGCAGTTGGTCACATTTTATTTATCACAGTAAGGACTTTTTGAAGAAAAGCTGTCCTAAGCAATGGCTAATTTTTCCACTATGTAATTTGTAAGATCTCAAAGATTTGTGGAGACATTTATTAAAAAAATTTTAAATATTTTATTTTGGAATAATAGATTTAACAGAAATGTTGCAAAACTTGTAGGGTTCTTATACACTCTTAACTTAGCCCTCTATATTATTAACATCTGAAATAACCATGGTATATTTGTCAGAACTAAGAAACTTTAATTGATATAACACAGTGAACTCAATTACAGACTTCACTGAGGCTGTGGTATAATTTTTATTTAAAAGTTTTTCTTGTAATTTCTAATTTGATCAATGTTCTTAGGATGTATGGGTTTGTTTTACATGATAGAGAGTTGAGTATATTTTCCATTTATGTTAATTGTGCACTTAACTAGATCTGCCCTTGCTTGATATTGAGGGCTCTAGATACTACTTGGTTTGGGGTGAGGATACCATTTATGATAAGCAGTAAAGACCCAGCCACATTTTTCACTACTGATTTTCAACATCTTCAACCCCACCTGGCTTCTGTGTGTGTGTGCAAATCTCAGCTGTTTCACTTGACAGATAGCTGTCTTCCTCTGCTATCAGGTGCTCTCTACCAAGATCTGGCAACTTGACTCAATTTGTAAGTTTCTAACCTCAATTTCTATGTCCCATATCAATTTTCCTTCAGGACATATCTTATGGCCAGAACTTAATTGTTCCTCTAGCTTGGTATTTGGATTTTTGTGTTTTTATCATTGGACTGTACCCTGACTTTACTTATCTCAGTAATTATAGTTTCTAAGGAAGAACCCAAATTCCCCGTTCCAACATTCAATTTGGCCCATTGTTTATAGAGCAAATGGAAAGTGAACTAAAGTGACTGGTAAGTGAACTAAAGTAACTAAAGTGACTGGTTCAGAATTCATAACACATGACTGGAAGATTAAATGGCCCAGAAAAGGAGAAGGGACTGCCTACATGTCCTTTAGCTGTTAGGACAAGCACAGCTTAAAATAAATAAATAAGTAAACAGAGACCAAACATCATAGAAGGGTCTATTTTAAAGAACTTAAAATTCCTTTCTCTGCCAAATGGCAGAAACATTTTATTCCACTTTTGGCAAGGGATGCTGTTATTAGTCACAGTATTTAAACTTGGGCTTTGACCAGGCAAAACAAGTATTAAAATCGGACTTGACATGTCTGAAACAAATTTATCAACTTCGTATTTCTTTTTTTCTGAAAACATTCCCTCAACTTGCTTTTCCTGGTTTTATTCCTGGAACTGCATATTCCCAGGCACCCGGATAGGAAATCCAGCATCCCCTTTCCTTCTCTCTACACTGACATGCAACCAACTGCCAAGTCCTGCCTGTCTTGCCTGTGCAGCTTTCATGTTTGCTCCTGTCTTTCCGTCTTTTATGGCCACCATTCTCCTGCTTAGGTTCTCTCTTGAATCACTCCATCTACATGCCCCTAGAAGATACATGGGCAGATTAATTTTTGATATACAGCCACTGTCAGATCAAAATTTGCTCAAAAATGATAATGACTTACCCAACTTTACTGGGATTAGAATGGACTTCTTACTGTGGCCTTTGGGGCCTCCTGTGCTCCTGCTCCACATTTCCACTTACGTTTCTATCATTACGCCCTTGGCACATATATTATGAACGTCCATGATAGTTTGTGTTTGTCCCTGAAAGGATGCCACCACCAGACATTTGCACATGTTCTTTCTTCTGCTTGAAAAAGCTCTCTATTCCAGTTCCTGATCTCAGTTTGTTGGCGTACCATACAGCAGAGGTTAGCAAACCACAGCCTTTGGGCCAAATCCAATCTGACAACCCATTTTCTTTTTTGTAAATAAATCCTTCTGGAACACACCATGCCCATTTGTTTAGGTACAGTCATGTGCCATATAATGACATTCAACAAACTATAGATACAATGGAGGTCCCATAAGATTTTATTGTCTGATGACGATGTGCACACGTGATATTTGCACAATGACAAAATTGCCTAACAGTGCTTTTCTCAGATTGTATCCCTTTCGTTAAGCAACATGCCTATGTATTTCCATCTGATTTTGCTCTAAAATGGCAGAGGTGAGTAATTACAATACTCTGTGGCCTGCGGAGATTAAAATAGTTATTTTCTGGTCCTTTGCAGAAAACGTGTGTGGATGCCTGTGATCATCTTTAGTCACTATTGATTACTCTGAGTATCCAATTGAATATTTTTAGCAAAAGAAATTTAGCCTTTTCATGCTTTCATGTGCTAAATATACAAAAGAAGAAAAGATGGGACCTTCAAGGGCAAAGGTATAAATTTGTAAAATCCCTCTACAATATGAGAAGTAAAATAATAGCAGGACAAAGAAGAGACACCTGATGGCATAGAGTAAGAATCATGGGCCTTCTGAAGACACGCAAATCGGGAGGGATGCAGCTAATGGCTGGGGTGGGGTGGGCTAGAAATTATGTAACAGAGTCCATTAGGATGATGAGAAATTAAAGCCATTTCAGATTGAGGAAGAGCATACACAATATCCTGGATGGAGGTACGTGGTCTCTTTGGGGAAACAGGTAGATCCCGATGGAAGTGAAGTGGAAAAAAAAAAATAAACTTTGGAGTCAGATGAACCTAGATTGGACTACTGACTCTCATGATCATTAGCTGAGAGACTTTGAGCAAGTCATTAGCTTCTGTTAGTCCATTTTCTTATCTTAGCAGAATTTATATGAATTAACTGATACAACACAGATAAAAGTTTATAGCATAATGTTTGACACAGAATGTGTGTATGTGTGTGTATACATATATACATATACATATTACATCTATACATTATTTATTTATATATTTATATATGCATATATGTGTATATATATATTTGTTTGTTTTCTTTTCAATATTGGGGATTGAAGCCAGGGCTTGAACATGCTAGTCAAGCATTCTACTACTGAGCTACATCCTCGGCCTATGAATCCCTTTTGTGCCTCTCAAGATTCCCTGAATTGCATCAAACAGAAGGCAGACCTGTAATGAATATTTGTTGACTTTTTAGACCTTAGATTATGAAGGACCATTCACAGCAATCAACCCATTGTTTCATAGGAAACTGAGAGCAATGGAGTAAATGTTTAAGTGTTTCCAGTTTGGTGAACATGAGTCCAACTTGTAACTTCCAAAAAAGTGAACTTTGTTTCTGTTGTTTTTTTCCTCCCCTCCTCTCACGGTCTTATTCTGATTCAAGTTCATTTTTTAGAAAGGTGTGGCCCCAATTTGTTGTGATATTCACATTGAAGAGATCAAATTTGTATCATACTTTTTTTTGGGCGAGGGGAGTACTGGAGGTTGAACTCAGGGGCATTTGACCACTGAGCTACATCTCCAGCTCTATTTTATATTTTATTTAGAGACAGTGTCTCACTGAGTCGCTTATCACTTCACTTTCGCTGAGGCTAGCTTTGAACTCAAGATCCTCCTGCCTCAGCCTTTGGTTGCCCTGCAGCTGGGAAGGAGGTAATCTTTCAGATTTCAGCTTCCTGGTGTACCCTTCTTTCCAGCACTTTCCAGTAGGCTATTCCTTGGAATTGTGACCACAAAGCTGGCAACATAATTTGCCAGTCCAGTGCAACAAACAAACAAACAAAAATAGTTCTTTGATGAAAAAGAACGGGCAAAAAAGTGCCATCAAAGGCATTAAAATGTAAAGTTGTAAAGCTGTTTTTTGTTTGTTTTGGGGTACTGGGGATTGAACCCAAGGATCACTGAGCCACATCCTCAGCCCTTTTTTAATGTTTTATTTTAGACAAGGTCTTACTAAGTCCTGCTTAGTGAAGGCCTCACTAAATTGCTAAGGCTGGACTTGAACTTGTGATCCCCCTGCCTCAGCCTCCTGAGTCACTGGGAATATAGACATGCACCATGGCACCAAGCTAAAATGTAAAGCTTTTATCTTTTCTCTATGGCTTCTCTCTTGGCTTGTCATATTTTTTTAAAAAATGGTTATTTAATAAATTAAAATTTTAAATTATTAGTAGGGATTTTATTGTTCATTTTTATATTGTACAATGCCAACTTTAAATGTAAATGTGGGAGTGTGCCTAGAATCCCCAAACTGACACAATTTATATTTTATAGTTCATATATGCATGTGCATTTTATTCTGACCAGAAGAGATGGTATGCTGTCCTATTTTAATTCTCTTCTTCATATATGCAATTTCTCCCATCACTGTCTGTCTTGGGCCTACTGATGAGTAAGAAGAACTGAAAGGAGGAGCGAAGGGCAGCCTTATCTCTCCCTTTCCTTCTTTATCATGATTTTCAGTGAGAATGTTTGGCTAATACAGGGAAATAACAAGTAAGAAATAACATAATAGAATTCCTAAATTGCTGACATTTCTTAGAATCCCGTTGCTTTATTTTTCTGTTCAAAGCACATTTTGGTTCAGATATAAGGTGTGGACTTGGGGCTGTCCGCACCCTATGGTTTCTCAGTGTCAAAGGTGACCTCAGATTCACTTTCAATCTTTCTGGCCTTGCCTGCATCAGGGGTCCACTAGAATTCTAGGTTTATGGGGCGTGACAAATGCTGTATGCAGACGAAATAGCAAGCAACGGCCGACACAAATATTGTGCATATCTTCTCTGTTCCCATGCGTGCTCCCCCATCCCGTGGAATTGCACTAGTAAAAGACAAATTCTAAAATAAGACTTTCAAGAAGGTGAAAACCGGACATTAAGTGAAATACAGAGCCTGTGAAACTGTGTGTCATATGTACAAGAAGCTGGCCCCACCTAGATGTTGAGGTGTGCTCAGGGAGGAGGGTTCTATAAGCCGAACTGTTTGTGAATCCTTTCTCTAATCTCTTAGTAGACTTCCCTATTTACCAATCTCCTTTTCACCAGTGCTCAAATCCCATTGGAAAACCTTCAACTCAACTGAGTCTTATGAAGCCCAGGAAGAGAACCCCTGGGGCCAGTCTCTCAGCTATTCAGAATGGAATTAACTGAAATGTCCTCTCAGTAACTCTACTTGTCTTCCTAGTGGCCATGCTCCAACCCCATACTCCGGTTGCAAGCCCTGGTCTTGGGGCTTACCCACATTTAAAAAAATTTTTTTATTTTTAAATATTTACTTTTTAGTTGTAGGTAGACAGAATATCTTTATTTTGTTTTTATGTGGCACTGAGGATCGAACCCAGTGCCTCACACATGCTAGATGAGCACGCTACCACTGAGCCATAACCCCAGCCCCTTACCCACGTTTTTATACCTCACCTGAGTCTACACTTTGGTGAAGGTATTTTAACG
The DNA here is from genome assembly GCA_004024805.1 of Geosciurus inauris. Classification (NCBI taxonomy): domain Eukaryota; kingdom Metazoa; phylum Chordata; class Mammalia; order Rodentia; family Sciuridae; genus Geosciurus; species Geosciurus inauris. Next base: position 74,794 of record PVHX01000951.1, read on the forward strand.
TAGGTCTATAATTTAGTACAATACCGAAGAGAAAATGTTTAACAGAAAGAAATTCAATTACTCCAAACTCTCTATTCTTTGCCTTGCATGAGCATTGCTTTTATTTTTATTCAATATATATCAAACAAGCGTTGGCCAGGTAACTTCTGTTGTGAGCAAGGTCTCTTTTAGGAGTGGGAGAATACAGTTAAAGATCTCATGCCCCCTCACCTCAAAATAGCTATGGTCTACTGCCTTTGGAGACTGGGACTTGGTACTGAATGTGTAACTTAAGTTTAAAAAATGTTCTAGGCAGTTCCCTCTCCTTTCTACTCTCCTTTCTACTCCACCAGTGTGGCTTGAGAGAAATGTGAGGGCAAGTGTCCTCGGGGACATGATCTCAGGGCAGCCCTCCAACCTTTTTCTTTTGGGGGTGACTTTAAAAAAACACACACTTCACCCTATACTCAAGTAAGAAAGATCCTCCCTTAATGCTTGGCCAAATTCTTTCAAAACCCTCTAACTATGGTTTTCTAACTGATTTCCAGATTTAACCCCAAGGAAGTATATGGAGTTTCAAGTGTCTGTGGCTTTTCCCAATTCCCTTCACTCTCTGTCATCCACTTCCCTCTGTGAACTTGTTTTGTGTTCTTAACTCCTTTTCTTAAGAGCAGGCTTGATGTCAATGCCAAAGGCACAGAATAATTTCAGTTCTAAATCTGAATTAGCCAAAGATTAAGCATGAATTGATAGGGGTTTACATACACCTGAATTTTACCACTGAAGTGACAGTTTTGTTTTAAAGATAGTGGATTCGAAGATTATAGCTAACAGAGCACTGTTTTCCAGGGAGACAGGGTGGGAGAGGGAAGGAACTATTCTTTATTTAAAATCATTTTTGTCTTTGATTTAAAAATTTGGATTAGCATCCATTCTGCTTCATCATGGCCAAAGTTGTATATTTTACTCATTAGTCTCTTATTCATCAATTCTTCATTTGTCCATGGCAACAGGTATCTTCTTATCTATGTTGGTTACGGTAGCAAGTTTGAAATATAACAAGGAACAGGACACAGCCCTTCCTTTGCGGTCAGCAGTTACAATGTGGGGGTAATATGATACAAACAGAACATGGGACAGCCTAGCAAATCTGATCTGAAATATTGGGAAGATGTTCATAAAGAAGAAATAGTTAAGCCAGGTGCCATGGCGCACACCTACAATCCCAGCAGCTTGTGAGTCTGAGGCAGGAGGATCACAGGTTCAAAGCCAGCCTCAGCAATTTAGTGAGGCCCTAAAACACTCAGCAAGACTCTGTCTCTAAACAAGATACAAAAATGTGTTGGGGATGTGGCTCAGTGGTTAAGTGTCCCAGGTTCAATCCCGGGTGTAAGAAAGAAAGGAAGAAAGAGAGAGGGAGGAAGGGAGGAAGGGAGGAAGGAAGGAAGGAAGGAAGGAAGAAGGATTAAGCATTTAATCATTGATTTTCAAACTTAGGGAACACTCTAATTTTGTAGGAGAGAAACAGCCAAGAATCTGCATTTTAAGCATCACAGGTGGTGCTGGGGCTTGAACCAGGGCCTTATGCAAACTAAGCAAGTGCTCTACTGTGGAGCTATACCCTCAGCCCTCACAGGTAATTTTAATGCAGAGGTCTTCAGAGTAATCTTCAAAAAATATTTATCTAAGCGGCATTATGTTTCCATTTTCATTTCCATTTGTGTTACTCCTGGAAAACAAAATGCAGTGCTAATTATGTTTTGCAATAAGAGGCACAATTAAGTTTTTCATATTTAATTGAAAAACAAACTATACGTATTTATGGGATACAGTATAATAATCCAATACACATATACAATGTATAATAATCAAATCAGGATAATGAGCATTTCCATCTCCTTAAAGATTATTTTGTTGTGTTGGAAACTTTCAAACTTCTTTCTTCTAGTCCTTTACAAAATATGCAAAAATTGTTGTAAACTATAGTCACCCTACTGTGCTCAGAACACTGGAACTTAGTCTTTCCATCTAACTGGATTTTGGTACCTATTATTCAACCTCCTCTATCTCCGTTCCTGGTTTTCCTCCCCAGCCTCTGATGACATGTATTTTACTCTCCACTTTTATGAAGTCAATAGTTTCAATTTTCACATATAAGTGAGATCATGCAGTATTGGTCTTTCTGTGCCTGGCTTATGTTATTTCCTGTGATGTTCTCTAGTTTGATGATACATTCCAGAAAAAGTCGTCACTCACTTTCACTTTTCTCCTGTAAAGGGTGTGATGAGATTAAGAGCGCCTAGGTTTGTTTCAAGACCCACCATTATTGCAAAGGTTAGAGCTGTGCTAATGGTCGACAGGTATTTTTGTAGCAAAGTGTACCATATATTTTCTTGAGAATTTGGAAATAGGATGCTTATGAGAATGCCCATAACTTAGTAAGAAAGCACTATATGAATTTGACCACTTTCACTTCAACAGGTTATTTTGCTCCTTTTCTTTCACTTAGTAATTATTATTTTTAAAGATGTAGGTGTTTAGTAGTATCTTAAAGAAATATTTTTAAAAACATCAAAGTTGACATTTTTGAATTAGCATTTTATTAGAACACAATCTAATTTATAAATTCAAGCCATGAAGGAACTCAGTAGATAATTATAGTTTTGAAGGAGCTTCAAATCCACCTTAATGGGACTGCATCAACCAACCAACCAGAGGCCACATTTAAATTTTTAAATAGCACATTAAATAATTAAATAGCATAACGAATTATGTTTTGGGTAACTGTCACAGCCTAATTTTTTGAGCACTCTTAAAAAAAAAAAAAACTATAAATGGTTCATTAGAGGTACTGTTGAAGCCAAAAATGCTAATGCAGTCACATGGAACTCCTAAAATGAACTTGGCATGGAGCAGGGAGTGAACTTGCTGCTGGAAATAGCAGATTAAACAAAAACTCAATCAATGAGGCTGTAACGGAAGCATATGTACACAGACACCATGGACTTCTATGGTAAACACGGATGATCTCACTTTCTGTTTCTGCATCAATTTTACATGCTTTTATAAAAGCCTTTGTTTAACCTATATCATGATCAATTTTACTACAATGCCTTACTATGTCCGTGAATAAAAAGAGTACTTCATGACTTTTAAAACACCAAGCCAGGAGGCACAGAAAACAGTATCAGTCTTTGCATTCAACTTCCATCTTTGTTTACACAAATTCCTTTGTCCTACAACTGGAAGAAAACTATGAGATATTTTATGATGACTACCAGCATGCCTGTTCATGGTACATTTTCCCCCGAGATGTGTTTAAGAAATTTTAAGGTGCTGCTTGTTATTTCTTCTTCTATTATTTTGTATTCCAAATAACATTAAGTATTCGTCAAAACCCAACATTTATGTGATGTTGATGTTATCATGTTTTCTGCAATGGTTGGTTCTTTCTTCTAGGTGTTTTAAAAATACTGCTTTTCCATTTACATGACTTTAATTCAATCCTGCATAATCAAATTGTCCTTGGCTGAGGATATAATAGCAAAATTCCTATAATCACATAAGACTATACATTTTATATGGCATGCCTGGTTGTATTTTTTAAGGAATAAAGTGTTCTGAGGCTCTTTATTTTGAGATGGAGCCAGATGGAAGCAGGGTCCAAGGAATCTAGAAAGAATGACATCTAAAATGCTTAATCAGCTTCAGCTCTGTTCGTCAGCATTGCAGTTTACCTGAAAAAATGAGCCCTAGTTGCAGGAGCTTGAATTCATTTACACCAGTTCAATCAAAACAACTGCTTAATTCAGCGGCCATCACAGTTAAGTCATTTATTTGACTGGGCAAGAAAAGCAGAGTTTAAACCAAAAGGTGTCAGCAAACTTAGTTTCTAGTTCCAGTTGTCACTACCAGTTGTGTGGCCTTGGGAAAAGCATGTCACTTCTCTGTGCTTCCATTTTCCTAAGATGATGGGAATGACATTCAATCATCGCTAACATCTCTCCTAGCTGGAAAATTCAATAAGTCATTTAAAGCAGTTGTTCTACTAGCATGAAAGGCTATGCTGGGAGGTGTAGCTCAGTGGTAGAACACTTTGCTGGTATGCACAAGGCCCAGGTTTGATATCCAGCACAGCCAAAATGAACAAAAAATTGGCGACTCAGGAAAGAGAGTTTGGATGAAGGACATCAGAGACCTTTGCCTGCTGGAGTATACACTCTGCTCCTTGTACAAAATGATTAACTCATCCCAGACACCCAGTCTGCACACTCATGGGTTGGCATCTGTACAACATTCTTGGGTAAAGAAGAAATGAAACCTACTCTAACCTCAGTAGCCTGTTCTTCCTCCCTCAGTCCTCTGAAAAGATAAACACAGGATACCGGGGGTGGGGGAAAACAAGGAAAGGATCTAAATACCATCTGCATCTATCTATGGGTGCTCTGTGGGTGCCAGGGTTTATGAATTCAAAATTTCCACAACCCATCAACCTAAAGGAGAACCTTTTTGCATGTAATATGTGCAATCTATATGACACGTACATTCTTACTTAGCCTTTCTGGCTGTGTGTGTGTGTGTGTGTGTGTAATATGAATTTCACAAAATGTGTTTCAGTCTTCAGAATGTAACTGGGTATGGCTACTTCCATAAATGTTAAACATAGAAATTTTAGAGCTAGTCCCAGTCTGAATTTCAAACCTAATTCCGTGCCAGAGGGTTATTGATATTGCTATTTTCTGTAGCATGTTAGCCTGGCATGTAATTCTAAAACATTTCCTTGTACGAAATGAATATTTTAACAGATCCAGTCCATTCACTGGACTCATCATTTCCATTGTAACCTATTTCCCTATAAGACTGTTTGTAGCTCCTGGAGCCTTAGAAATATCACAAGGGTTTCACAGCTCAGATTCCATATTCAACATATAGTAGATGTCAATCCAAATTGCATTTTAAAATGTAACATTTGAAAAGAAGAAGCAAACAAAAACATTGTATTATTTGTAAAAGTATTTTTCAGAGGGCCATGTGGTAAAGTCGAGAAGTCCTAGGATTTGATTTGATTTGCCTTGGCCTGAGTTTTATTCCCAGTTCTAACATAAACTTGGAAGATTGTCATAAATTTCAAAGTTGCTCACTTCTGTTATCTGTAAAATGGGTGTGATGATACTTATTCTATCTATTCACAAAAGTAGTGTTGAGGTCAAAGGTGCAAATTTATGTGGAATACAATCATTAGCCCAAAGGTGAGATCAGGCATCCCCAAGACAAGGCTCTGCTCTGCTGTGGTGTTTACCATCTCAGTCTGTTCATTGGAACACTGTCATTAAAATTATCAGTTTGGGGGGAGCCACTGACTCCCCATATCATTAACAGCATCTAAAGGGGGTTTTAACGAAATGAATAATTGAGAATGTCTCACCATACCATAGCTTGAGAGTCAGAAACAATTATAATAAATTGATTTACAAAGAAACAATAAAAGTATGGGTCTGGTGTTAACATCAGAGTTGGTTGTTCTCTGCCTTGTGGAATCTGGATCCTTTATTTTTCCTTCTGATTTTACCTTTTCAGATACGTGCTCTGTGTGTCCTGTAATGATCAGACTGGTGGAAATGATCATTTCCCTTCATCTGGCTATTTCCACTTTGTATTTTCTGAATTCAGTGGAATTTGCATTAGTAAGTTGTGCATTGCTGATGTTCTTTGGGCAACTGGCTATTTCCTACTGGGAATGGCATGCCTGCTAAATGCGCTTCCTGTTCTGCTTGGCTCTATTTTCTTTCATGCCTACTGTGGGTTAAAGGTGTATGGGACCCCTTGGATGCAAACATCACAACATCACAAGTGACCAATGCTTAATCTACCTCTCTCTCCCTGGGGACTACATTTTGCTGAGCTGGTTTGTGAGAATAGAGGAAGTTGGATACATCTAGATTTGGAGCAAGATGAGAAATTTGTTTAGGCTGGGTGACTTGGAAATGGTTCCTCTGTTGTGCAGGACTTTGGGTAGCCAGGGTACTTCTGGATCTTCTCAACCTCTCATTGTGACCATGATTTAGCAAATGCCTGCTGTGTTCCAAGCACTTTAAATATGTGATCTCATAGGATCCTCAAATCCTCACAGAGACATCAGGAAAGTATCCCATTTGACAGGTGTAACAATGCACACAAGAAGAGTTAACTTCCCTATGGCAACTGCTCAGCCAGCTGTGGTCAGGGCCATGTTTTAATGTCAATTCTCAATACCTGATGCCAAAACTATGACTCAGCCACATCTGTCCATTATATCCTTCATCCACACCAACTGTAACCATCCTGTAATGGTTATATTTCACTTCTTAATGTCTGTTTTTAAGGAGATTTTTAAAAATGAAGTTAAAGGTCTTAAGTAAGGTTTAAGTTTTACTTCTAAACTATACACTTGACCTTAGTTAACATTGTTCAGCAATGCAGTGATAGTCTTCCTTTAATCCTTTTTAAATAGGTTATGAGAAGTGACATTAAAGGGTATTGATGCATGCTCTACAACATCTCACAAGGCTCACTTCTATTTGAATAAAGAATTCCCCCTGTCTGTACCGTCATCCTGTTCCACCTTGGCCAATGCAGATCATGAGTTTGTGACTGTGGTTCATGTGCAAAAATGTCAGTACTAGACCAGGGCAGGCCCAGCCCATACATAGATAATCAACATCTGGACACATGACATATGTCAATCACTAGGATTAGTGCTGAGAAATTTATTTTGTCTTGCTCTCAGTGGTTGAGATCCTTAGCCACTAAAATAAAGAAATGTAAGCTTGCATAAGGGTTTACTATTCCACCTTTTGCATTCTTCCCTCAAGGGAGAAGGGAGTACCTTGGCCCGGCAATAATCTTAAAGACTCAACTTTATAACCACAGCACACCGATGAGCCTATATTGATGATTAACAATAATAGTAAGCTAATATTTCCTTATACACTGTCAGGTACTGCGTTAAGCACTTTTAAGGCTGCTTTTATATAATCCCTTGAAAGGGAAATACCACTTACAGATGTGAGGAGGACTATATGAGATAAGACAGAAAGGCACTTAAAATGCTACCTACCTGGGCGCACCATAAACCTCCGTGATTGTAGCCCTGATTTTAATCAGTTACTTCCTTACTCCTTAAGGATAGGCTAGAGCAGGCTAGGTAATAGATACTTGTCCTCAATATTAATTCACATTTTTTTAAACTGATACTATTTTCAATCTTGTGTGAAACTGTATCCAGACCCTGTACTGATTCTGTTAAGCAATCTGGACATGAAGTATTCTATCTTTCACTGCTGATCAAGTCTGTTTTTGCAAAGAGGCTGATCTGAAGTCTGAGCACAAAGAAAAGAGAATGCACTGTTGATAATAAAGAGTGAAGCCTGCCCATGGCGAAAGACTTGTCTCTCATGTGTTGACACAACAGTTAGAATATTTGAACACTGGGAACAAACAAGTCATAGCAGCTCCTACAAGTCTGGGGACTAAAGTACAATCGGTGAGGTGCATTTTAATATGAGTCCAGACAATGTATTATAGCCCATTAACACTTAGCATTCTTAACTTGTTTACCCAGAAACTGGAAGGAGGAGAAGGCAGTGATTAACCAAAAATGTTTCAGTAACAAAATCTTGGTGTGCAACTTCCTTTATTGAATCCCCAAATTTCCACCCATTACTGATCCTGATTAATAGTAGTTCTTCCATAAGTCTCATCTCCAGCATGAGAAACGGGAAGAAGTTGGGCTCTGCTTTCTTCTAACGTGGTGAGGATGATTTATGCACATAGCAGGTAATATTTTAATTTAATTGTTATGGTTTGGATCTAAAACTGTAGCCCTCAAGAGCTCATGTGTTAGTCTGGTAGCAAGTTCAAAGGTGAAAAGATTTGATTATGAGAGCTGTGACCTCATCAGTGAATTAATCCATTTGATGGATTACTAATTTGAGTGGACTAATTTGCATGGGTGATAACTTTAGGCAGGTGTGGTGTATGTAGGGAAATTAGGTAACTGGGGGTATGGCATTGGAACATATTTGTCTCTGGCCCCTTCTTCTCTCTTCTCTCTCTGTCCCCTCTCTCTCTGTGCTTTCTGGCTGCCATGACCTGACAGCTTTTCTTCATCACACCCTTCCACCATGAAGTTCTGCTTCTCCTCAGACCCAGAGCAATGGAATCAACTTACTGTTGAGTACTGACCTCTGAAACTGTGAGACCAGAATAAACTTTTCCTCCTTTAAATTTTTCTAGTCAGGTATTAGTCACAGTGACAAAAATCTGATTACCATTAATTAATTATGGTGCATTATTTTGGAAACGACATATGAGAAAATAAAGAAGCTCATGAATTTTCTGTATTCCAATTAGCTATGTATTTGTTAAACTACTTTGAGTTAGCATAATTTCTAATGATAAATGGATTGAAACTTATCTAGCCAAAAATATTTTATAATGGTTTAACAATTCCAAGATTATCTAAGGCATCTGCATGGCCTTCGGATCATTGTGAATTAGTAATCCCTTGTGCAGAAATTGGAAATCAGGTATACAAGCAAAAATCTGTGAAAATTGGGAATGACGATCAAAGGAAATCTTGATTTTCTACTGTACATATTAAAGCATTTAATTTGGAAAAAATAACCTTATTTACTTTCAAAATGTAAAAAAAGTTCACAATTTGTAAAATTAAAATTTGTCAACAAAATTTTTAGTACCAAGTTCTTGCCTCCTCACCCCTATGTCCATTACCCACTTTCAACCATTTTAGCAGATTAATTTGCAATAAATTTAAAATGCTGTTGATTAATTTAAAAATTTGTAGATACTAAATAGTGAATATTGACTTCCTTTAATGAAAGTATTAGTTTGTTGTTGTTGTTGTTGCTGTTTTAACTTCAACCCCTTTCCCTATAGGCTAATGTGATCACATAAATTTCTAGTTAAATCAGAAGAATAAGGACAGACCACACAGGCTGATCTCAGATAGAAAACTGAAATTAGAAACAAAGCAGCTAACAATCAATTCAGAATATACACCTAAGTATCAAACTACAAGTATTGGACACCAGCCCTTGGTGGCTGACCTTGTTCCTCTGAGGCACAGCTTGAGTTCAGAGTCTCAGCAAACCATATATTATAAGGATTCCATAAGTTCAGACAGAGCAGGACTGTGAGGTTTCTGCTGCTGAACACGTCTTTCATGTAGATCCTGGGCAGTAGGGCCACACCAGCACTCCAAGGCCCACACTACCCTTCTAAATTGGTTGATTTACAAAATAATTCTATTTGTATTATATTTTAAAAATTCCATATAAAAATTTAGAATACTATATATTTAGGTGCAGCAAAACAAAAAACAAAACTTTCTGAATATTAAAAATGGTATAAGGAGAATAAGTCTTTGTGGTACCTCTTTATATAATATAATCATCAAAAAGCTGTATTTAGATTTAAAATCATGACACTGGAAATTTTTTGAAAAAGTATTTTGTTTAGTGGACTTTGTTTTGGAGAAGTTGTAGGTTCATAGACCCATTGAGCAAAAGGTAAAGATTTTCCATAAAACTCCTGTTCTCACACCTGCACACCCTCCCCATCGTCAGCATCCCCCATCAGAGTGATAGATGGGTTTTCACTGATGAACTGACACCGATGTGTCATTATCCAAAGTCTACAGTTCACAGTAGGCTTGATTCCTGGTGTTGAATGTTCTATGGGTTTATATAAATTTGTAATGTAATGATGTAGTTTTACCACCATAGTGACATACATAGTATTTCACTGCCCTGGAAATCCTCTGTGTTCTGTCTGTGATTTTATTATTTTTCTGTAAAATTGCTTACAATCTTCTTTAAAATTGTCCTTTAATATGGCTAATAAATTTGACATTTTTGACAACCTTTATTGACTTTTCTCTATTGACTAGCATATTTTTACTGAGAAAGTTCTCCATATGTGCTGAGATATTTTATAATTGCTGAGTAAATTCTGTTCAATGAAGGATATTCTTGAGGGAGTTATTGAATTGCATAAATATTTTAGTCTATGTTCAAGGTACCTTATTTAGAGAGCTTCCTTTTTCAAATATTTTTTAGGGGACAAAACATACCAAGGAATTTTCTCTATTTGCAATTATTTTAACATTTTGCAAAATTTAAAGGCTGCAAAATCATAGGCCTTCCTAGTTTTATTTGGTTCTGAAATCCATTTTAAAGTGGTAGTCCATGAAAATATTTTTCTCACAGATGAGATATTTCAAACAATTACAAAGTTTCAAAATTAATTTTTCCATGTGAACTACTATTGTTTAATATGTTCAATTATTTCCTTATTTTTATAAGAACAAATTATAATTTGTGTTCTACTCAATAAAATCTATGGTTAAAAGAGAATAAAATACAAATCACAAAAGGAGTGCAACTTTCCAAATATCTAGACAAAAATACAAGATATTTAATGGTATTTATATGAAGAATAATTTAATCTTTTCTTAGTGATTGTTTTAGTAAGTTTTTTTGCCACTGTGGCTAAAGGACCCGACCAGCACAATTGTAGTAGTAAAAGTTTATTTGAGGGCTCACGGTTTCAGAGATTTTAGTCCATAGAAAGCTGGCAGCTCCATTCCTGGGGCTTAAGGTGAGGCAGAACATCATGGAGAAAGAGTGTGGTGGAGGGAAGCAGCTCACATGGTGATCAGAAAGCAGTGAGAGAGAGAGTCAGTCCACTAACCAGATACAAATGTATACTCAAAGCCACGACCCAATTCCTACCTCCTCCAACCATATCCTACCACTTCAGTTACACTCAGTTAATCCCTATCAGGGGATTAAATCACTGATTGGGTTAAGATTCTCACAACCCAATCATTTCTCCCATGAACCTTCTTGTATGGGCTCACAGTGAGCTTTTAGAGTCACCTCACATCCAAACCATAACAGTGATCCAAGAGATTATTTTAGGATCGTGGAAGACCTCTGCATTTTAATTTTGAATATAATTAGTGTATTCAGATGCACAGGTATCAACATAATAATAGTAAAATTATTGAATTCCAATAACTAATAATAGTTACTATGTTAAAATTATTAGGATCTCATGCATTCTGGTGACCTCAGTCATCTATATCAGTGTTAGCGCACATGTTCTGTAAGGGCTCAACAACAAAAAATTTCAGGTTTGTGCGCATAATGACTTTTATTGTAGCTACTCAACTCTCCATTTTATACTGAAAAACAGCTTCGAGATAATGTGTAAAAAATGAAAGAAACTATGTTTCAATAAAATTTTATTTGCAAAACATAACAAAAGGAGTGCAACTTTCCAAAAGGAGTGCAAAACAAAAGGAGTGCAACTTTCCACATATCTAGACAAAAATACAAGATATTTAATGGAATTTATATGAAGAATAATTCAATCTTTTCTTAGTGATTGTTTTTACAGATCACTCAGTTTGCTGATCCTGATCTATATGCAGATAATTCTCAAATTTCTAATGCATTTTCTAACATTTCTCTTTCATTTTATGATTGTATTTCTAACATTAGCACTTAACTCTAAAGGATCTAAAACAAAACTCAGAATGTCTCTCTAAGTCAGATGGGTGTACAATCAAATGTATTTTTTATTTCTCTTCCAATATTTGTTCTCCCAAACACATTCTTCTTTGGCTCCTAAACTCTTCCAATCAGTTCTTAATGCTTTTAGTTCTACTTTAATAGCATATTCCACATCTATCTTTCTTTACTACATTTCCTTTGACATTGTCTTAGTTCAGGCTTTCATTGACTTGTCTGGACTCTAACTGTGGTCTCATATATGACATGTCTACTTGTGTTTTGTATCTTTTCTTATTCTACATATCCACAATTGCTAGGCTTGTCTTCCCACAGCACAGGCCTGAACATATCATTTCTCAGCTCAGAAATAAACAGCTTCTGATTAACCAAAACAAATCCCAAAGTGGACCCATTCAACTTTACCAAATATCGTTTTTCACTTCACTCACTTATGAGCTCAATGCCAGCTAACGCAGAAAACTCACTTTATCTTTCATGCAAACTTTATACTTGCCATCTTTCCCATTCCATTTATTTGCTTCTGTTATTTGTCTAGAACTGCATCAGCCAGTATGGTAGACAGTAGGCATAGAGTTTTTCAGTTGAATTAGCCATGCCCCCAAGAGCTGGTATCTACCATATAAAACAAAGAAGATAGAGAACATGTTCACTATTGCACAAAATTCTATCCAGATGTCCTAGAATATTGCCTGCTCATGTTGCCTCTCACTTAACCCAATATAATTTCCATTTCTTAGCTCAAATATCATCCTTTTTGGTCATAGCATTTTATTAGCATTGGTATTATGGTACATACTATTTTCCATTTTGAAACAGAGTGGCTGAAAAATGTGTTATGCTGTGTAGACTGCTATTTTCATTTGTTTCATTCTTTTGCTTCCCAGCCCAGGTAAATGGTAGGTATTTAAAAGAATTTTTTGTTTTTTACAAACTTCATTGAAATATTCTCTAAAGCTCTGTAAAATATGAAAATCTTTCTGGGACAAGGAGTGATAATTCTGCCTCACAAATTTACCAGTTGGAATTAGCATAAACTTTGGAACATGGAGACTGTCTGTAGAAATGATATCATATTTTAGAAAGCCTAATGGTAAATCAACATGATTTCCATCAGTTGTGACTGATTTTCATCAGCTTGGGGAAGCAGCATGGCGTAATGAAAAGAAGATGGATGTGAGTTTTAGAATCTTGTTTTCATTAATTACTAACTTAGCTTAGCCAAGTTACTTCATTTCTCAGAGCCTCATGGAGATGGTAAGAGCTACCTACATTAGCTGAAACTCTTTGATCACAAATGACAGAATTAGAACTCCAACTATATTTTTAAGAAAAAGATATGAATAAATGTATAACCAGAAAAATCCAGTGTCTTCAAATGTGGCTGGATCCAGGAGTTCAATTAGTGTTATAGCTTTTTTTTTCAAGAAAGCAGTGAGATGCCCTGAGCAGTAGAAGGATCCCCTGTTCTTTACAACTCAGGGTCCCAGAGAAAGACCATTTAGTGCCATCAAATGTCCCAAGGACTACTGTCATTGAGCTCTTTAGTCAGAAATGTCTTGGAACCAACTATGGTTGGAACATGGAGTGGTCAGATAGGGTAAGCTTCAGTTAAATGACAAATGGAGGCCTGGGTCAAGGTCCACCCAACAACATGGATAGAGGCTTGTGGGTCTTCTAAAGAAAGGAACCAACCAAAGCAGAACAAGCAAAGCAGGCTGTGTCTTCCAATTCAGGGCCGTCACTCCAGTAGGCACTCTGTGTTCTGTGTGAATGTGGCTGCTAGAACTGGGAAGAAATAAACATCTCTCTCTCTCTCTCTCTCTCTCTCCTAGTGATGCCTAACGATGGTATAGTATAGATACAATGATCAGCAACTAGTAGATACACCAAAATATCATCTCTCTTTAATTTTATTTTTTTCTCCTTTCTTTCCACTTAAACTGAGAAAGGGCAAATCATTCAATAGTGTTTAAGGTCTGGAGTAGACTACTCTGGATTTGATAACACTTATTCTGAAATAAGAGGAAAAATTTAGTTTTCTCCAATTTTTCCACCTAAAGTAACATTCTATAGTAGATGCAGAGGATTATGACTATAATAAGAGAAAATGATTTATAGAGGATCTTATTATTAGAAACATCAGAAATGTCATAGTAATCCAAAGGTGCTTGAAAAGTATCTTCTAATGCAAATATTACAATAGGGGAAAATTTGAAATCTCATCTTGAGCAGTTTTGTGCTTATCTCCTCCCCTCCCCCAAGAAATTTCCTATTTGTCAGCTTCACATTTCAACATGAACATATACCAACTTAACATTAAGAACTGCCCTTTTCTGATAATGTGGAAATCTTCAGATAAGTAGCATAAAGAAATTGGGATAATTTTCTTCTTTCATATTATCAGTCCAGAGGTGGTCATTCAAGCTGCTAGTGTGACATAGTAGTTCCAAAATATTAGATGCTCTGTTTCATTCCAGCTTTCTGTTTCCACATTATTAGAGTGTGATACTATCTTCATGGTCTTAAGAAGGATGCCAGAGCTCCAGCCTTAATGTCCATAATTTAGGCAGGCTAGAAGGAAAGGGAAAGAGCAAAAATACAGATGTCCATTTGATTTAGTCCTTTTAGAAGAGCTTTTGTAGATAACTGATATCGTATCTTCTTTTGGCTGGATTTTTGCCATGTAATCACCTTTGGGAAAAAGGAAAGTTGGAGATTTGTTAATAATAAGGAAAAGGAGAGTGGCTACTGAGTGGGCAACTAACAGACTCTGTCCCACATAAATTAGCATTATTCCTTAGATTTTGTTTGAATGAAAGGTTATAGTCTTTATAGAAAACAAACCCACCTAAAAACCATTATGTGATCAAACTGGGAAGAGAATAGTCATGTGTGTTTTATGAAATGGTATGATGCTCGAAGAAAGCAAGGTGGTTATGATATTCACATCTTAGATTCAGAAGCACTAAACACAACTCTCTCTGTAGACGTTTGGAAGTAACACTTCCTTGAGATCCTTTGAAAACTGAGTTAGTAGCCTTGTGCATGTGTTTCCACTTAACATTCCCTTCCCATGGTGTCTTTGTACCCATGTAGGCCAGGAGAATGGTTGAAAATAAAGTCAAATAGGAAATGGGTGGTGGCATGTGCAATGCTACATCTGGGGGCTGTCACTGAAGCCCAGGCTACCTTCCAGGGCTCCTCTACAGCACACATGCATGCTACAGCCCATGCAGCTCTTCTTTCCCTTCTTTCCTTCCCTCCTTTCCTTCCTACCTTTCTTTCTCTCTTTCTTTCTTTCTCTCTCTCTTTCTCTTTCCTTCTTTCCTTCCTTCCTTCCTTTCCTTCCTTCCTTCCTTCCTTTCTTTCTTTCTTTCTTTCTTTCTTTCTTTCTTTCTTTCTTTCTTTCTTTCTTTCTTTCTTTCTTTTTCTCTCTCTTCCTTTCTTCCTTTCTTCCTTTTTTCCTGGTTTCTCCCTATCCAGCCATGGGGTAGTGCTTAGGTCAGTAAGGCAAATGGCTCATTGATGTGGTAGGAATCAGAGTGAGTGTTTGCAAAATACCCATACATTTCAATAAGCCAACTGGATTTTCTCTTCAAGCTGCAGGTTTGAAAGTAACATCAGCTTGCCTAAAAGAGGAGAGGGAATCATTTTTACCAGTTCTTATTCGAGTTGAAAAAGTTATGCTTTGCCTTGCTTTTAGCAGTCTCAAGTGAAGGTTTTGTTGTGTGTTCTCCTTTCTTCGCCTCCACTTGAAGGTTTCCGTTCCACATGTTCTTCCAGTATTGACTCAAGTCCCATCTCTGAGCAGTTTGCCAAATTGCTATAGTCTCTCCTAAAATGTGGTTCCACTCACTCACAGCCCACATTATATATTTGGCATCCATCACATGTTGCTTCTGTGTGTGTCTACTGTCTCCCTAATGGAATGTAAAGCCTCTAAGGTCTAGGGGGCTGGATACTTTATCATCCATTGTTCTAGTCAGCTTTTTTGCTGCTGTGACTAAAAGACCCAGCAAGAACAATTTTAGGGGAGGAAAAGTTTATTTGGGGGCTCATGGTTTCAGAGGTCTCATATTTCATTGGCTAGAATTGGTCTCATGACTATTTCTAAACTACAAACCAATAAGGGAAGGAGATTAGATGATTGGAGCTTGCTCATAAGGAGTTACTTTTTCCTGAGTCTTCCAAAATACTGCTTCAAATATTGTTTAAAAGGGCATTATCTGCCATCAAGTTACTGTGCTCAGAGTGGCACACCAAGTTGCAATCCTCAATGGGTAGACACATCTGAACCATGAGTTCTCTATTCTACAGTAAAATATATTTTGCATATATCCCAACACTTTCTATAGTTTTAATCATTGCTGTTGAAAATGACAGAGAGTGATATGTTCCTCCTTTGTTTGAACACTTAAAAAATTCTACTTGATTTTCTACATAGAGGCAGCTTTTCTTATATGCCTCTTTCTGGACCCCTTCAGATGATAACCTCCCTGAGGACAGAGTCTGAGTTTTTCTCGGTTGTTCACAGAAATTTTTGAGAATGAAGGGGTCTGTGAGGTCAGGTACTTTCCTCTGGGGAGACTTTGTAAAAGTTAAATGAGATTTTGTATATGAAAATGTTGTCAACAGCAAAGCTCTGTATGGATGTGCATTCTCCTTTTCGTTCCCCATTTGAACCAACTCTTTGAATTCTGTCTCTCTCAAGCAGACTAACGCTGGGTCACCAGAACACAAATGTACATTTAGAAGGTTTAAAAAAAAATCAGCAAAACAACTGGTTGTTACATGATCCTTGACAGTTGGACAGACTTTTCCTCTAAATTAAATGAAGAGTTTTGGCAGCCTGTAAATGTAGCCTAAAGTCTAGCAAGAGAAGAGAATTATTTTTCTTAGGGAGAGTGGAATTTTAACAGAAGTTCAACTTCTACGTTTTAAGATCTATATTCTGAATGTCTCTGTTAAGTGCAAAATGAATATAATTAGTTATGAGATAGCTTGCCCTTGGCTATGGTACACATTAAGCTGCAGCATAACATCATTCACAACCTATTCATACCCTGGTATATTTCAGGACATCCTGTGCTGTAGTTGCTTAAAGCCAACACTGGATATAGTTTCAGAACCAAACAGTTGTTCCTTCAGAAGGGTTAGGAGTGGGCAAAACACATCTGTGGCATTCAAATAATCCAGCCAGACATATAAATTCCTTATGGACAGGCACTACATTTTTTTCATGTATGGATCCCTAACATGTAAACGAAACCTAGTACAATAAGGTAAGTGTATGTAGAATAAATAACAGAAGAGAGGGATCTCTGATGAAATATCCAGTGATGTGGTAGACACACAAAAAAGTGACTATTTTGGAAGGATTTTAGAGAGCTAATGTTGAGTTCCACTTTTCCAATTTTCCCACCAGAAATGATCACCATGCCCTAGCTGTGATT
Source organism: Geosciurus inauris (assembly GCA_004024805.1). Taxonomy (NCBI): domain Eukaryota; kingdom Metazoa; phylum Chordata; class Mammalia; order Rodentia; family Sciuridae; genus Geosciurus; species Geosciurus inauris. The sequence goes on from PVHX01000951.1 coordinate 91,826, forward strand.
ACTAAATGGCTATGGTGAAGTAGGAAATGGGCATGCCATTCCTGGTACCTCCTAAGTTTGGAATCATTGCCCCAGTGTGCCAAATATGGAGTCCTGAAGAGCAGGTAGTTAAAAGGTAAACATGTACCTAGAGTCTGTGTCAGTAAGGAACTGTTTTTAAATAATGTTATCAAATATCTTCATACATTGGAAACCAAAAAAAGTTGGGCTTCCTCCTGTGCAGTTTTCCTGAATTATTTTGCAACCTAAAAAAGTCAACTTAAAAAGGAAGACCACAGCATATATAATAAGAGCTCTGTTTGTGAAGCCTAGCACAGGAAGTGATGCTATGTCTTTTTCTAGAATATGGTTAGACTTTCACAGCCAAGAGTCAAGATCTCTAGCTTGATAATTATTTAGATATGGGTTTATAATCAATTAGGAACTCCAGGCAAAGTACGATAGACTTAACTGTTTTGTATCTAACATTATTTTACATTCCTCCCAATGCATATTGGACACAATGAAAGCTCAATCAATATTGGATAGGTACTTGGTTAAAAAACCTTAAAAGAAACTTTCAAAACTGTAATTTCTTAACTGGTAAAATAGTAAGCTAAATGAAAAGGAAAGAAAAAGAATTTCAGTTAATTTTACTTCTTCATTTACTGTGTAAAAATCATATATCAAGTACCACACCCTTGGAAATGATGCAAAAATTACAAACATGGTGGAAATTTTTAAAAAAAGCATGTTAGTTGACAACATTTATACAAATATATACATTGTTGCTGGAAATTATACAACCATGGTTGGCCATACTTGTAAAGAACTGACTTCTTGTTACAAGTCTAAAGTGAACCTATTTGATATCATAAATGTATGACAATAAATGACTTGCAGTCATTGGCTTTCCAAATTATTTACACCTAACAAGTCCCAGGAAAATCATCCAACTTCAATTACTTCAATTCAATAGGCTGTTAGGTGACCAAATTGTTTGCTTTTCAGACTATGATTGTAGTTTGTAGAGATAGCCTATAAGAGCCCAACTCTGTCTTTAACACTACAAAATTATTCTATAAGGGTGTGTATGTACACATATACACATATACATACATAAATATATATCTTTTATATACATGTACAAACAAAAATATATGACTTGAAATATATCATTTTTGTTCTCATTGTTAAACAAAAGAGCACAGATCTTTTGGTGAAACTTTTCTTCCAGACTGCAATAGCCAGCTAAATGAAAAGGAAAGAAAAAGAATTTCAGTTAATTTTACTTCTTCTACAAGAAGTATTACTGAGCCCTTTCTATGCAGCAAGAAAGGGAGTATTTGAAAGCATAATGGCCTGGAAGTACTCAGATATTCATTGCACACCACGATGATTATATCTGAGACTCTGTTCCTACTTTATTCTGTCTTTTTTTTTATTTCTTAAGAAATAGTCCTACCTTAGGTATGAATGTGTGTAAGTAGAATGATTTGTTTGTAACAGACAGTGTTAAAGACTGTTGTGAGTACAATGCAGAAACGCAACAGTGAAACAGCAAACTAAGAAATCAAGCAAGAGCAGAAAAACATAAGGTTTGAGAATATATTATGCAGAGGACAAACTGATGATCATTTTGAGAAAGAATAGAGAGGTGAATTTAAACAGTCAAATAACAAAAAGTAAAGTAACTATTCAATAGAGGCTGTCTAGTCTAATGTTTAACAGTATGGACTTAGCCCCCAGAATGAGGCTTGAATCCTGAATCACCTACATACAAGTTGTGTGATTTTGAACCAGAATGTCAACTCTTTCTCTCTATTCCCTCTCTTCTTTTGTGCAATGGGAGAGGAATGCATACTTCTTAGGGTTGCCAACAAGATGGTTCATACTACAATAGCTGGAATTTATTGAATATCTACTGTGTGTCAGGCACTGTAGTAAGCCCATTTCATGAATAAGTTCATTAGCCCTCAAGTTAGTGCAATGAAGCAAGCACAAGTATTGCTATTTCTGTTCACCATGTATGAGAAAACTGAGACTGGATGAGGTTAGGAGACATACCCAAAGTGACAAAGCTAAGATTTGAATCTGGCAGATTGATTTTCAAGCCTGCAGTATAAGGATCAGGCTACTGTATTGCTATGTCAGGTGTTTGTTATAGTTTAGAACAATCAGGCTTCCATATATAATAAAGAGTCATCTAAAATAGATATGTCAAAAATTAACCAGCTAGGCATAATCCCAGCGACTAAAGATCCTGAAGCAGGAGGATCACAGGTTCAAGGCTGGCCTCAACAACTAGTGAGGCCCTAAGCAACTTAGCAAGACCGTGTCTCAAAAATAAAAAATAAAAAGGGTTGGTGATGTGGCACAGTGGTTAAAAGCCCCTGAGTTTAATCCCCAAAATATACTAAAAAATAAATAAACAAAGATATCAAAGGATATGAGGTACAGAATTGTGGGAAGATGTTAAGATGGCTGATGTTGAGGAAATGTGTGCATTATGCATGGTAGCCAAGATATGGAATCAGACTGTGTTCATCAATGAATGTATGGACTTTTTAAAAAAATCATGTATACACAATGGAATACCATTCAACTTCAAAGAGAAAGGAAATCCCGTCATTTGCAAAAACATGGGTGAACTTGGAAGACATGATACTAAATGAAATAAACCAGACATAGAAAGACAAATACCATATTACCTCACTCATAGGTGGAATAAAAAAAATTGAAATCATAGAACTAGAAGGAATGGTTGTGACCAGGGTCTGAGTGGCAGTGGGGAGATATTCGGGAGATGTTAGCCCAAGAGCACAAAATATCAGTGAGCAGCAGTAAGTTCAAGAGATCTACTGAACATCAGGAAAACTATAGTTAATAACAAGGTATTGAATTTTGGAAATCACTGAGAAATTTTTAGTGTTCTTAACACACACACAAAAATGTAAGTATATGAGCTGATGCATATGTTAATGAGACTCAAACACTTCACAATGTGTATTTCAAAACATCATGTGGTAAAATTTTTGTCCTTTTTTTTTTTTTTTAAAGAAACAAATGATGAGTTCTTGAATAAATTCCCTCAGGAGAGCCCTTCCTTTCCCTCTTTCCAAAGGAGGCTGACCTTACAGTTCTGCCTAAATTGCTCACCAGAATCGTAGGCTCAATTTACTGGCACATCCTGCCGAGAACGTGTGCATCTTCAACTTCACTTCATATGGTCTCCAGAGCGGAGACTCGAGCCTCAAAAAGTTAGTCTAGACTTGGGTGTCCAACTTTTGTCTTCCGAGTTGATTTGCAGTTGGTTTGTTGACTAAACTGCCTTTGATCTGTTTGGCAGGCTCTAAGTGTCAATGCCTCCTGGGAGCTGACCTTGAATCCAATTTGAAGAGCAGACTGTCAGAGTACCCAACAACCTGAATATGTTCAAGGGCTTTTGTAGGGAGAAGAGGTGGACAGGGTTGTTGGATGCTTTGTCCTGGCACCACTGTCCTCTCTGCCAAAATGGGAGATGGCTGTGGCTTAAGATTTCTGCCCATCTCTGCTCCTCAGACAATGGACCTCTCCTGCCTTCCTTCTCCCCTCCCAGCAAATGGGGAGTGTACACTCTCCAGACAATGGCCCTTGTTGAACATAAAGTCCACAGGAAACCTGTTAGCCCAAGTGACAGTCACATTCTCATGTGCTCAGCCTCAGGAAGAATTTCGGTTTCTCTCTCCCCCAACATGGAGAGGAGGTTGAGGTCACAAGACTGAAAGGACCCTGTCTTGTCCAAACAAGAGGGGTCTATGCAGCAGCTGGGCCCACAGGAGACAGAGGCATGTGGCAGCTGAGGCTCTTGAGAAGGCCCTTCCCTCCCACTTCCTCTGTCTGGCTTTGATTTAGAGGGCAGATGCAATTATTCCAGAGGCATTCCCTGATTCAGCTGGGCAAAAAGTCTAAAGCAATCCTTTCCTTTTCTGTAGCTCCTTTTCTTTGTCTTGGAGTCTCTTGTCTGACTTACCATCTACCAGTTCTGACACTCTTTCCATTCAGAGCAGCATGAGGTAGAATTTTGTTGAGTGCTAAATAGTCACTGATGTTAATTATGAACAGCCTCAGCTAAAACGAATGGCTTTGATAAGAAAGTCAAGGCCAAACCCAACTGCTTCAGCAACAGTGTTGATTTTGCCTCCAAAATATTGAACTGTTTCATGTTTCTGTGACTTCCTGGACTCCTCTCTCTGTCAGAAATGCTTTCTCACTATGTCTTCCTGGAAATATCATCTTTGACTTTTAAAACCTCATGCAGGCACTATTTCTTCCATCCCCAGTAATTCTGATTTCACTGGTCTGGACATGGCTTGAGTATTGGCAAGTCTAAGCGCTCCTGAGGTAATGCTGATCTGCACCAAGTTTTGAGAATCCCTGCTCTAGGTCAGTGGTTTTCAAACATGACTGCGCTTCAGAATCAGCTGGAAGTCTGGGTTAGGCACAGTGAGAGAGGCTCATCCCTTGAGTTTAGAATTCAGTAGTTCTAGAGCCTGAGAAGTTGTGTTTCTCGCTTTTTTAATTTTCTTAAGAGTTTTGCTGATTTTTTTTATTGGTAGTACTCTGTTTTGTCTTCTTAAAAAAACCTTTGTTTTAATGGACAAATAGAAGTTGTATGTATCTGTGGTGTATGTGTTTTGATATATGTATGCATTGGGGAATGGCTCTGTTGAGCTAATTAACATATGCACTATCTCATGTGCTTACCACTTTTTTTGTGGCGAGAACTTGCTCTTCTAATAAGATCTCAGAGGATGCTGATTCTGCTGGTTTGGGGACCACATTTTGAGAATCAGCATTCTATTCAAACTCTCTGATTTGCATAGGTTCCTGATCTTGCACTTGTCACACTGCATTGTTACCAACCCATTTGCTTGTCGAAGGACATTAATTTTTTTTTTTTTCTCACTACAGGGCACTATCTCTGATAGGTGGTAGATGCTCAATAAGTAGTTATTGAATGAGTAAATATTTAATGTCTAGTTTTCACAAAGAAAGAAAATCATGCACTGAATTTATGCCAACCTCTTTTTGAGGTTGTTGATCTAATAAATATGCCATGCTTCTGAACTTAAATTTAGAAGAGGGCTTTCACAGCTTCTGTGAATTGCATCTTGGATTTTGGTGATAGGATTGGGTTGGCAAAGTATTCCTACACTGGATAAAAACCCTCATGCAAAAGCAGATTATATTACATTACATCAACAACACTTCTTTTTAAACTGACATTTAATGAGTATCTCTATCAATAAAGGCCTTTTAGGAGCTCTCCATAAAATGTTGTGAAAAATGAGAACATTTAAAATACAGGCAAACAATGAGCCTCATTCATAAAAATTCCCTCACATGATTTCTCCAGTATCATGGATCTCAAACAGGCTAACTCACTCTCCTCCAGTGAAGTTGGCACATGTTAACTATATTGATTGTCTGATTACAAATATAGACTGTGGCAAAAAGGCCTTACAAGAGGAACCTATTTGTCCCTGTGGATTATACATAGATGTCAGACTTAATATATACTCAATCACAAAGAAATGGAACCAGGTAGTAAAATGCTATTCCCAAGGAAATTAGACTCCTATTCAGAACAATGACTTCATTGTTTCAAATAACCTTTTAGAGTAAGTCCAAAGAGATGTTTAAAAAAGAGTTGCTTAATCTTTACTAATTTCTAAAATAGCTACTCTCCAGGAAGAATAATTTCTCTCTCTTCTTATTGATCAAGAGAACATAAAATATAAGAATGTATTACCATAATTATGAACCCCAAACCCAGAACTGGCAATCTATTTGGAAGGCATGGAGCCTCTATGTGTGTGTGTGTGTATGTGTGTGTGTGTGTTGTATGTCTTGCTCGCTGCCCAATCAGCAGCCTTCTACTTTCATGACCACCTGATTGCTCTGGAAAGACAGTGTTATCCTTCTGGTGCAGAAGGTAATGCCACCTGGAATTTGGATGACATCATTGAGTTAATGGAGGATCTAAGATGAGAAACTTACCCTTCTGAGTTTCTGGTCAATTTCTATTAATTGGAACTCTGTGTCCCTGGTCACCTCTAATCTTGGCCTTTAGATTGGGTTCTCAGATTTGAAAAATATCAAAATACCTGGACATTGACTTCTTGAATTAAATATATCACAATTGAGTTCCAGTTCTGTAATAGCAGGTGGCCCATGGTTTGAACATGATCAGATTAGGAATGAAAGATCCTGTAAGCCATGCCTGGCTTTTTTTGTCAGAAATGACATTTTAAAAAGTACAAACTGGCCTAAAACGTATGGAAAATGCACTCAGAATTCAGAGGGACTATATCTAAGATGTAAAGTCCATTATGAGACCAAGTAGAAACAGACCCTACGGCTACTTCCTGTTGCTTTCTGCTCCTTTTCTTTAATTGGTTAGTTGGTTTTGAAATTAAGGCCTCTAGCTTCATTTTTCCCGTTTATGCTCACCAACCTTGGAAGACAGGACCATGTGCCACTGACAGGCCTGCTCCAGAACTGTTAGGGTCCATATCGAAAATACAGAGGCCCATGTGCCTTGTGTCCAAATATTTAGAGGTTATAAATGAAGCTTCAGACTGTTTAATAAGCTACCGTCTATGCTTTCCCTTAATGAGTAAATCTTTCTAATGATAAAAATATTTTAAATGTAAAAATGATTGATTCCATTCAAATCTATAAAATATCAAAGATGACCAAATTCAATTAGTATTATACATGCATAGGCATTCAGTTGATTGGCTGTCAAAGTTCAGGTGAGTAATCAAATAAAATATATATAATTTAAAAATTATTACACATTTAATCCATAAAATTCATCTTTTTGCCTTCATTTCAGTAAATCAATTTGATTCTATTGAGAGCAATAATCTAAAGTGTTAAAAATGGAAAGGAAATTATGTCTAAAATATACAAATTTTAAATATATCTTAATCAAAAATATGAAATAAAGCAAGCATAGAATATTTAAAAATTTCTCACATCTTCAAAATTTTATTTTTTCTTCTTAATTTGTTTCTTTAATGTAATGGAAAGCCTGAATTATAATTATTAAAAATATAAAATATTATTAAATAAATCATGTTTTATTTTCTATAAAAGTAACCACATATTATTAAATGCTTTTATAAAACTGAATTACGATTCTATAGGGAAATATGCATTTAGTTACCAAAGTAAAGAACCAGTATCTTACTTCACATGTACATCACACAGGAAGAAGTGGACAAGTTAAATAATTTACTTTCTGATTTTTACTTTATGTAAGCATCCTACCATTCAAATGTACCGCATCTTCCTGAGCGGTTTCTGACTTACACAGCAGCAGAAGAACAGTCCACACACCTTCCTGGCATGTAGATATGGTTGTATTTTGTTCTAGCACATCAGTCAGCTGATTGGCAGAAGGATTTTTCTGGAGCCTTAGTGGTGGTAACCACAGAAGTGGATGCTTTAGAGGCTCAGTCATGCTGTGCTGTCCATGAGTGTAGGATTCCAAGTCAAAGAGACTCCCATGTATTCTCCAATACATGTGGTTTTCTGTTTGTGATATGCAAGACATTCCAAAGTCCAGAATTCATGGGGTCTTTTACTTTTATTCTCATAGACCTCTGCTTAGCCTAGGCAGAAATTTTCCATCTGCATCACTGAAGTCATCTCCTTATGGTTGGCCTGTCTTCTAGCCTCATTTTTTCCTTCTGGATCATGAATATTCTGCATTGAAATATATGAGCTGAGAATCACTTTTTCCTTATTTTAAACTCAGATCCCAAGATCGCTTGTGAATAGATAAGATAAAGCAATAAATAAAATCATACTCATATAACCCATGGCTAATGAACCACTCAACCTCCTTCACCCAGTATATCATACAAAAATTGAAACTTGCCAATTTGGCAGAAGCAGTAGCAGTCTGATTCCAATTACTGACAGGTGAACAGTATTCAAAACAGAAATATTACTTCGTGATTAGTTTTCCTCATTGCACAACTGGGTTCAGCTGCAAAGCATGAAATAATAGCCAATATTAAATTGGGCATTCATTATATTCCAGGCACTTTGCTAAGAGCTTTGCATGTACTCATGTGATCCTATCTATTCTCCTAAAGTTGGATAATGTTATTAAGCTCCCTTTAAAGACAAAGGGACTGAGATATTAGAGGAGTTAATTGCTTGCCTAAGTTCACACAGTGTGGAGGTAATGACAGTGAGATTTGAACTTAGGTGGTCCAACATCAAAACTATACACATTATTCCATTGTGCATTCCTGTATTTTACTGGCGCTGAGCAGAGAGGTGGGAGGGTCTGAGATTAGATAAAGCTATGGCAAAGAAAAGTGAATCAGCTACCAAATTTTGTCCCAAGGGAGCAACCACCAATCCAGTATAAGTCCAAAGGGACACAATAACCTTTGATATTTTTAATCTTTGATTCTACAAGTGTGAAATCTGGCAGGGGGTGATACTTGAAATAACTTCATTGCACTGGAAGGACAGGACCCTAGCCTAAGGGAAGATAGAACCACAAATAACATTATTGGGCACCTACTGCATGCTAGGGTCTTCACACACTGCTTATTTTTTGAAACAGACTTACAGTACAAGTATGGTAAGCAAGCCTGTAATGGGAGAGGTAGATTCTCCAGTTTCCCAAAGGAGAAAAGGGGTTTTGTACATCTGCCAAAGACGAAACAACTGGTAAGATTATGGAAATGGGAAGAAGAATACAGAGTAGCATGACTGCAGATTTGGGGCTCTTTCTATTAAATATGTCACAATGCCTCTCACGTGCTCCACTAAACCCATCTAAAGGACTAGGTAGGAAAACAGAAGCACAATATCCCACCCTCATACTTAGCCCCTTGTTCATATTGAATGATGCCCAAAAAATGTCCCTCAGGTTATGAGAAAAGATCTTGACTCAGGGCATGTGCGTGTGGCCAGGACTAGCAGGCAGAATTAGTTAATTCTGGAGTCCTCTCGTGGGTGGGGCTCAAGCCGACTTGGGTCAAAGTTGACTCACAAGTTGAGCTGAGACTGAGTCTCAAGACAGGAACCTCAGCGATAGGACAGATTGGGGCCGACACATGCCGAATTTTGTCTTGTTGATGGAGGTCTCCTGGGATGATTAGCCTACTTATATTTCTAAGAGTGAGATCATTATAGGTCTTTCTTCTAACTTAGAGAACCCTTGAAGCCTGAAACTATGCCATTTTTATGGCTGCTCATGACTAGACTCACACTGAACACAAGTATGTGAGACTCAGAAAGGCTTTGGAGAAGATTTAGGACATCACATGGCCAAACTGTAACCATCATAAAAATCCATCCACTGTAGGTCAAAAACCATGTCTAGGGGAAAAAATGTTGGGGATTATGGTGAATTTTTTATTAGGGAATTACCAGGAGCAGTGCTGAAAAGGGGAGAATATTAGAAGCACATTGCTATGAACACCTGCATAGGAAAAGCCAAAGCAGTGGAACCAGACGCCAAATCCATAAGATGGTTCAGCCAGCTGCTGAGTTGCCCATAGCTGTCTGGGATCTTCTTTTACTTACTTACTTATTTTGAATCAGCATTATTCTCTTTGTCTAGAGAGGCAATTTGTTCCTCTCTGTGCTCTTTTAAATCTCAATGTCCATTATCACCAACAAAAGTCATGAGGACTCCCTGACTTACTTCTGCATGTTCATGGGCTCCATGAAAATAAAATGTGTGTAAGGAAGAGGACACATTCTTTTCCGTTGGAGGTTTTCTAGTTGTATGGTTAATGGAAAGAATATGGAGCTTTGTACTTACTGGGCTAGAGGACATAGAATTCAAATTGCTGCCACCTGCCATTTCATTTCAACCAACATTAATAGAGCCTCCACTATGTGCAAGATGCTACAGAAGGTATGAAAGCAAATAGTGCACAGTCTTTGTCCCCAGGAAACTCAAAATATAATGCTAGGGATAGAGATACACAGCATTCAAGTCAGAAAGAATCATGTAAGGGTCAAGATACAGGTATAAAGGATTTATTATGACGACAAAGAAAGGAGCTGTTTCTGGGTACAGTGGGAGAAAAGACTGTTAATGGATCTTTAAGGAGACAAGAAGGTCATTCCAGGATGAAAGAAAATGATCCGGCAAAGGAGTCCATAAGATTCAGAGAAGGAAAAGGAGACCAAGAAAATGTGATTATGAGAGCAAATAAATGAGCTCAAATCTCCTTGATGGTGTCAACTGTCCCTGCTTTACTTCAACCATTTTCCCAGTTTCCCCCTTCCCAGTATGGCCAAAGGTCTTATTGCTTTGCTGATTTTTTTTTTTTTTTGCAAGCGGACCCTTTGACCCTTCAGGTTTATTGAAAGGTTTTCTCCTCTCTGCCCTCTCGGCCCCATCTTAGCTAAAACTGATTTCCCTTAAGCTTCGTACAAAAGATTCATCCATAAGTGTGGCCTCTGTTTCAATATGCCTGGGCTACCCAGTCATGACCACTTATATCAACTAAACTGCTACTGTGTGCCAGGCACTGCAAAAGTGCTTCACAACAAATGTATGTGGGAACCCAGACTTCAAGGCAGCCGTTAACTAGCCTCACATTCACACACTTGAGTGGCCCACTTCCTCGTTGTCCTGGGGTTGGTCTGTAACCAAGGGAAGACTGTAGAAGTGATGGCCTGCCCCTTCCAAGCTTGTTTGTGGAAAACCCTGGCTTCTGTCTGGAATGTTCCCTCACTTAGGCCACTCAACTGGGGGAAGTCACTCTGAGCCATGGGGTAAGAAGATGAAGCTTCCTGCCTGCAGCCATGGGAGTGAACTTGGAAGTAAATCATTCAGCTCCTATAGAGTCTTCAGACTGAGATCCTGCCTGGGAGCTTGACTGCAGCTTTCTGAGTCAGACACCCAGAGAAGCTACTCCCAGCTGTTCAGCCCTCAGAGACTGTATGAGAGGATAAATGTTTGTTGTTTAAGCTCTATGTTCTGGGATCAATTGTTATGCAGCAATAGACAACTGAAATAGCATGTATATTAGTTTATCATTTTTGAGGTACAATTCACACAAGACAAAATGCATAGATCTGGAGCATTCATTTCAGTGATTTGGACCATGGTAGACAAATGTGGAATCACCACTGATAAAAGATATGCAACACTCCATCACCCCAGAAAGTTCCTTTATGTTTTTTCTAGTTAATGCCTATCTCTTATCAGAAAATAATTACTGTTTTAGTTTCTATCACCATAACTTAGTTTAGCCTACTTTTGAATGTCACCTAAGTGGAATCATACAACAGGTACTGTTTTGTGTTCCTCTTACCACAACATTTTTGAGATTCACCCACATTGTGGCATGGATCAGTCATTCACTACTTGTTATTTTATTGCTGAGTAGTACCCTATTTTATGAATATACTACAATTGGTTTCTTTGTACTGTTGGTGGACATTTGGGTTCTTTCTAGTTTTTAGCTGTTTTGATTAAGACTGAAATCTTTGTAAAAGTCTTTTTGTGGACTTAAATTCTCATTTCCCCTGGGTAAATACCTAAGAACAGAAATGCTAGTTGGTAATGTAGAGGTAGATCTGTCTCTGTTAGAAACAGACAAAAATTTCTCCAAAGAAGTGTTTCATTTTATCCCCACCAGCAATGCATGAGAATTCCAGGTACTTCAAATTCTCTCCAATGTTTGGTATTGTCAGTTGTATGTGTATGTGTGTGTGTTATTGGGGATTGAATCCTAAGTGTACCTTACTACTGAGCTACATCCCCAAATCTTTTTTCATTTGTATTTTGAGACAGGGTCTCACTAAGTTGCTGAGGCTGGCCTTGAATTTGCAATCCTCCTGTCTTAGGTTTCTGAGTTACCAGGATTACAGATGTGCACCATGGCACTCAACTTATTTTTTTCTTTTTGACAGTGCTGGAGATGAACCCAGGGCCTAAAGCATATTAGGTGAGCACAACCCCAGCCCCATAAGTCTTTTGTTTTTGCATTTACTGGTAGTAAAATGATATGTCCCCCTGTGGGTTTAATATTCCTAATGAATAATGACATTATCATTATTGAACATTCATATCCTCTTTGTGAAGTATCTAAGTTTTATTACTGTTGCCATCTGGAACTTGTGTTAACTTAGATTCTTCCCTAAAACCACTGGTTGTTAAATTAGACCTGTATCCACTCCTTCCTGGAAAGTTATACCAGCCTTTTCCCCAAGAATTGTGCTCCTCCACCCAGTCTTAACACCTTCCCTCACCAACCCCCATCTCTACATCCATGTTTAATTTAGACCTAACAAATGTTGCCCTAAAAACTGCAGCCCCAGTAATCACCTACTAAATATCTACCCTACACTCAGCCCTGGGCTCTTAATGTGAGGAAATAATAAAGATAAGAGCAGTGGCGGGCTGGTAAATATTTAACAACTGGCTTTCTGGAAAAAATAATTAATTAATTTTTAGAGTTTTGCTTGGGGGGATAGTTTATTGGCACTATATTTGAGTCTTTCTCTTTTTTACCCATAAATTTTAAGTTTCTACATTTATGGCTGGTGTATGAGTCTCTACATATGGAGAACCTCCATTTAATGGGAGGAGTATACACCTCCCATTTAAGTGTATACTCCCCTCCTCAGAAAGATCAACTGGGGTTGTTTCAAAGATATGATGCAAAACTCTGTACTTATTTACCAAGATGAAATGATTTGGGACGATCTTTTCCAAACAACCCTCTCAATTGAACATCTCATGGACCAGGCAATGCTAGGCAACCAGTTAGCAAGGAGAAAGAACAAGAGGAAATACATATATTGGCCATAATGGACTATAAACATTATAGGCAGAGTGTGAGCGTATGAGCCAAAAGGGAAAAGGCATGGATTTTACTAAGAAGGCAGAAGGATGTCATACTATGCATTATTAGCCATAGGAAGTAAAATGTGAGTTGTTATAACATCTCTACCATTTCATTAACAATGAATACTAGCTCATCACCATGGCAAACATGTCCTGCACACTTGCTCTGTGCCAGGTGCTGTCAATCATTCACTTGCATTACCTCATTTTCTCCACGCAGCTTCTGCAGAAGGAGATACTATTGTTATCCCCACCTCGCAGTTGAGAAATTGGAGAACTGGGGATGTTTAAGCAACATACCCAAATCCCAACAGCTAGTGATTGGCAAAACTAGAATTCCAGTCCAAGTCTTGATCTCCACATTTGAGGAAACAAAGCTTAGTGGGGAGCAGAACACGATTAGGACAAAAAAGGGCCACCATTTAATGAGCAGCAGTTATACAGTAGGCCACGTGTGCAGGTCAGTCCACATGGTATGGCTTTCAGAGCACAGCTCTGAAAACAGATCCCAGAGAGCAAATGGATATATTGGGCAATACCAGGAGGCCATGTAACCCAGGCTTACCCCAAACACTTAGGGGACAAGAACAGTATTTGTGCCTCCTGTTACTCTCAAAAGCATCCTGGTTTGGTCAGTAAATTATATGGTCACCCCAGGCAATATTATCATGTAACAGCAGGCTGCGTCTACCTGGGGAGGAACAAAATCACCCTGAGAATGAAAAAAAGCCATTCAGTTGTTCCAGCCTTTTCTTTATCTCCATCTCTTCACTAGGTTTCTATTCACTAAATGGTGCATCTCCCTGTTTTCATCATGCTACTGTGTTCTCCAGGATGCTGGGCCTTGTGTATTCCCAATCTCAGGTCAGCTCTTTGGAAGCATCAAGCCAATTCGTGTTCATCATGAAACAGCCAAAGTTGGGGCTAGGAGAATCTCCAGGTAAGGTGAATGTTGACAGGATCCTGGCTCCTGCTCTGGGGGTTATAACCCTTTCTGCAAACCCAGCAGCTGCAGGAGGGACACAAAGAGTGTCAGACAAAAATATTCAAAATTGCCAATGCTGCAAATAATGTAGTCCTTTAAAGATTCTAAATTATGCTCAAGAAAGTAAGTGCTTTCCAAAGTGTACATTTGTGCTGAGGGTTAAGGGGATCTTGCCTGTAGATAGTATGATGCAAAAGAGAAAGCAGAAGGTTTGGGCTCCTTGTCCCAGTCTGTGGGATCTCCAAAGAACTCATCACAACTGTCTCCTACCCTTTTTAACATGGAGGTTGGGCAGAGCCATAGGCAGGCAGGCAAAGTTATTGCATGATGTATTATATTTCTTTTCTAGAGAGTTCCAGAAAGTGAAGAAAGCTTCTCTAAGGACATCACCTCATGCTAATAAGGGGAAAAAAGAAAAAAAGAAGGGAAAAACAACAATGACAACAAAAGAAAAGGAAAACAGTTAAGGAGGATAACATAAATCCAATTAAAACCACAGACAGGACTGGGGGTGTAGCCAGGGGTAGAACCCTTGCCTAGCATGTATGAGGCACTAGGTTCAATCCCCAGCACCACAAAAACAAAAACAAAAAAACCCTAAATTAAACTGTCGAGAGCCATCCGTGGGCCGTGGGTGGACTACTCGGCATCGCACCCGGTGTCTGAGAATGATGAGTGGACATTTCCTCTGGTTAAGACTGCCCAGACATATTGTGAGCCCTATTCAAGCTCTGCCTAGTCCCACACAACACTGGACATGGGGTGACCTGCTGTGGCCACACAGCCTCTCAGAGATGGGGTGTGACCTGCCAAGATGCCAATCAACTTGCTGCTGACTGTAAGACATCACAAAGCAAGACTCCACCCCTGAAACCTTATCCCTGCCTTTGATGGAATCCCTTAAATAAACCACGGAAGCCATTTTCTAATTGTTGAGATCCAGCTCCTGTGTGGACTGAATCTATCAGGCACTCCAAGCTCACTTTAAAGCTATCTTTTCTGACTCTTCACAATTATTCTAGACTTTAATTTCTTAGGTGGCTTATATCCTCCTGAGCAGGAAGAATAATCCCCCTCATGAGGCACTGGATGTCTCACCATACTAAATAGCCCCATTTATTGTTTCTTTATGATAAAAAAACATTCAAAATCCACAGCATGTGTGGTGGCGCACACCTGTAATCCCAGCAGCTCAGGAGGCTGAGGCAGGAGGATCATGAGTTCAAAGCCAGCCTTGGCAATTTATTAAGGCCCTAAACAATTCAATGAGACCCTGTCTCTGAATAAAATACAAAATTGGGCTGGGGATGTGGCTCGGTGATGGAGTGAATGCCCCTGCGTTCAATCCCCAGTACCAAAAAAAAAAAATCCCTTAGTTAACACATGTCCAGCTCTTCCCAGTTTTTGACTTTCTTTTTTTTTTTTTTGGTACTGGGGATTGAACTCAGGGGCACTTGACCACTGGGCCACATCCCCAGCCCTATTTTGTGTTTTATTTAGAGACAGGGTCTCACTGAGTTGCTTAGTGCCTCGCCGTTGCTGAAGCTGGCTTTGAACTCGCGATTCTCCTGTCTCAGCCTCCCTAAGTGCTGGGATTACAGCTTGCGCCACCACGCCCGGCTAGTTTTTGACATTCTTTATCACACATAAGCCTATATGAAGCTGAGCAGAAGCAGACAAGGTTTTGGGGTCAATGAGTTTGAATCTTGGCTTTTCCACTCACTGTGTTGCTAAACTCTCTGGACTTGAGCTTGCAATGTCTCCATCAAAGGGCTTTTGTGTGGAGTGAGTGAAATAACAGGGGTGCAGTACTCACAGCACAGCATGAACTTGGAGGAAAGTAGCTCTACTTTTCATTCATAACTCTTCCACACAGAAGTCTCTAGGCAGATCTGTTGAAGGACTGGCTCCATTCTACAGAGGACAGCACTGAGATTTGGAGAGGACAAGTAGCTTGTCCAAGGTCACTGCTGGAAAGAGGGTAATTTTCTGGTTCCAAATCCAGTGTTCCATATAGTATTTTTCTATGTAAGCTTTGGGTTTGAAGTTGTATTTGCATATATACATTTCAGATACCAGAAGGAGGAAAAATATTCAGGGAGGTCTTTTCTTTGAAATCAGCCTTTGATCTTAACAAAAATTACCTTGTTATTTTCAAATGGAATACCTTTGCAACATGCTCTTTTTTCAGAAGCCTGCGATCAAACCTCACACTTCTGTGAAATAATTGCTTTATGCTTTCAGACTGTCATGTTTGAATTCAGACATTGGGTGAGTAGATGATGTTTCTGAAGTTATTATCAGTCACTGTGTCTTCCATACATGGGATGAAAGGGGTCAGTATCACAGTCATGTGGCTTTTCTAAAATGCCCCATGTCTTATCTTAGGCTGACAGCATACAAAGTGCCAGATAGGAGGGCCCTGGCAAAACACTCCTCAATTCCTTCACCTGTGCTGAAAACAGATGAAGAGACGATTAAAGAAATCTGACCCAAGTACTTAAGTGCATATCCAACTGACCCAACTACCAAGTTCCTCTGCTGTGGCATGAAATTGAATTTGATAATCTTTATGGCCTCTTTCAAGTCAAAACACTAAATATTTTATTCTGTTCCTCTGCCCCACACTACTTTTATTTTTGGCCTCTTAAAATTTTGGTCAGATTGGGGTATCCTACAAAATTAGTTTTTCCCATGGAAAAATTAAATGGAGATGAGCTAGATCCAATCTGTTCAAAATAGGTATTCCTAAGCACCCTGCTACTGGTGCCAGATGATAGTATTTCTGACTCAAGGGTAAGGATTTTCTTTGGGTGTAGATAGAATTTATAATCCAAGATTCACTAGCACCTTTTCTTACAGGCACACAACAAAGTTCATCTGCTCATCCATCCTCTCTATCTCTATTTGACCATCTATTTATTTATTTACTCTTCAAATATTTATCTACCACCTGCTATGGTCCAGGGACAGTGCTACATCCAGGGGCTGTGGCTGAGATTTAGATCTTGCTCTCATAGAGATCATAAAGGGAAAGATGGCTAAACCTAATCATTTCATAAAGTCCTTTAAGGAGAAGGACAACATGAACAGGAACATGCAATTTCATGAGAGGGACAACTCAGCCGAGGGAGTAAGTGGATAGGGCAGGGCTGAGATCTACCAACAAGGTCTAAGTGGTCTTTGTACCAGCCCTGATGCTGGGCCAGTTTCTCTACCATGTCACGCCTCAACGTCCTTAGCTGTCACATGGAGCTATAGCAGTACCTTGCTCCAAGAACTGAAGTAAGAATTACACAAGACAGCACGTGCAAAACATTTATAGCCATATCTGGCACTAGCAAGTGCTCATCCCAGGGTGGGAGGCATACCTGGTCTATGCTGTGGACCACTCTAAAAAGGGACCTGTAAGCTGTAAGCTAGGACATGAAGGATAAATCAGAGGTGAATAGAGGCTAGGAGATAGGAGATAGGGAATGGGGAGAGGGGAGAAGTATAAAGAAAATGTCACAAAAAGGTAAACAAAAGAACCATTATACTCTAGGAAAAAAAAAAAGATGCCAGGAACAGTGGTGCATGCTTGCGATTCCAGCGACTTGGTAAGCTGAAGCAGAAAGATCAGAAGTTCAAGGCCAGCCTGGGCAACTTAGTGAGACCTTGTCTCATTAAAAAAAACATTAAAAGATTTGGAGATGTGGTTCAGTGGTAGAGCATTCCTACATTCAATCCCCAGTATAATGATAATAATACAGAGGGTGAGATAAGGCTGGAAAGGATGGGCAGCCAGATCCTGCAGCACTTTGTAGGGCTCTTAGTTAAGGAATTTATCCTAAGAGCATTCAGTCATTTGATAAATCATCCATTCAGCTGAAAATTCCCAACAGAAATGCAAACATTTCATTTTTTAATGTTTAAAGGAAGATATACTAATTGATAACAGTCAATCACAATCAGTGAGGTTAGTAGTAAAATATCCTAGGTTTTTCTGTGTGTGACAGCCCTTCACATGTGCCCTATTTGTACTTTTTTATTCTCTGTCCCTGTAGGCAATGGCTGCTGTCCTTGAACATCAAAGTACACTCGCAGAACGGCATTTCATTATCAAATGATTACATCCAGATAATTATATTATGGTTTTTAAGCACACATGATCAATTTTTATAACATATGAAGAAGAGTCTTGAAGAAAATAAAATTCGATCCTTCTTCAGTTCTATTTTCCTCTGTCTTTTGCTTAGGGCTATAGAAATATGCTGTCTTCCAAATCTGTATCTTTCAAGTTGTTTTCTTCTTTTTCATTAGCTTTAAAATTAACTTTTAATAACACTCAAAAGTCATTACTGTTTTCAGTGATGAGTTTAAAAAACATCAGAAATAAACTGATAAATAAATTTACCAGGGGTCTTGGAATTTTTCAGATCTGGGTTTGAATCCTGGCTCTGCTATGTGATTCTGGGCAAGTTATTTAATGTCCCTGAGCCTCAGTTTCTCAAATTGTAAAATTAATCATAGTAAGGCTTATATTTCATTGTTGTGAGGACTATATCAGAGAATGTTTATGAATACATCTAAGCCTAGTGACTTGTAGGAAGAAAGGAGAAAAGAGAGTCCACCGATAGGCATTGCAGAATAACCATGACTGAATTCATCTGTTCCAGAATCATTAAGAAATTTCTCTTAACAACATCTTCTAAAACTATAAATATAGGTACATTTTTTAAAACATTATTTGATGTTAGGCCTTTCTTTAAATTTACTTTGATATCTCGAGGGACGTGGACTCTACAGAATTCAACACGTGTTCTTCTGAATCAATGGCACTATTGATTCAAAATTGTTAACTTTTTAAAAAGTCATATTTAGGAGTTATCTAAAACGTCTCTGATGCATTCTTTTGACTTTCAGCCATCCAACTTCTTCTTTATGCTCATTATCTTCCACAATTAAAATAAGAATCAAGTTGGGATACTGGGTACAGTATGTAAGGCATCAAGGGAAGCAACTATGAAGAATACTGAATAGAAGAGAAAAAGGCCAGTTTAGATGCCATTCATTCACCAAAGTACTGGGCACTGTCCTCACTGATAACAGAAAATCCGCTTTAAATGGGACACTTTGCTCCCAGAGACTTTGTAATGTTGATTAGATTAGAAGGTCATGTTAGTAGCCCTGGTAATATAAGTAGTTAGTTTGAAGAGGTTTAAAGACTGCATTTGGGGGAATTTGACACTCAGGGGTAATAAGGTAAATTGTCAAAGATTGTTCTTTTAAAATGATGCACCGATTTCTGGGACTCTGAGTTTGCTGCTAAAAAATTCACCAACAGTATTGGTTGAAATCAAGAAAGCTATTCTAAGATGAGCTAAATCCCCTGGCCCCTGTCCTCCTTAGCTCTAGATATAGGAATGCCAAGATGAAGTGTCACCTGATAGTGACCATAACAACAAGGCCAGACAAGCAGCCACCCACACATGCCTTGAGGTGTACTCAGGGCATGGGCCTTACAAGCTTCTAGTAGGCCTTCTCTTCTGAGTTCAGCATGTACAGTCCAAGAGGCCACATTCCCCTTATCTCCACTGCCAGGACAATGTGGGGTAGATAACAGTGTTGTGTCATATGTGTGGTTCCACATTCCATCTGTAAGCAAATAAGTCTGTGTATCAATGTCCATTTTGCTTGGTAAAACTGACATTGGTGCCCTGAGAAAAGGAGAGAAGGGTTTAACAGGAACACAGTAGAGAACCTCATCTGATCCTTCCGTGTGAGGGAAGGGCACTGAAATGCCACCTACGTCAAGCATTTGAAAGCATGAGTGCAAATATAGTGCAGGCCTTTCTTTCCAGAAGACTGGTAGGGAGAACAGGCACTTGAATACAGGGCCCCCGCATCTGTGATGGACATGTTCCAAAATCCTCATGGATAGTATAGAAAACAATAAAATAGAACAATTATAACAATATGCTATAATAAAAATGCAAATGTTGTCTTTCTAAAAATATCTTATTGTGCTGTCCTCGCTCCTCTTCTTGCAAAGGGATACCATCCCTACAAGAAGAGGTGATGTAAGGCAGCTGAGGCAGGCACTATGGTGTAGCACTGAGCTGCAGAGTAAAGGCTCCTCGAACCCTGCACTGCAGTACCTCGACATCAATCTAACAGCAGAGGTGGTTGCTAAGCAACCAAGAGGGGGTACCGCAGTGTGGAAACGCTGCCGAAGGGATGGTTCCACTTCCAGACCAGAGGAAGTGGACAGCGCAAGAGTTCATCCTGCTGCTCAGAATGACGCATAATGTTAAACTTACAAATTGCTTGTTCTGGAATTTTCCGTCTAATATATTTTGGACCATGGTTAATCTTGGGTAACAGAAACCATGGAAACTGAGAACTGAAAATGGGGCCAGGTGGGGGGGATATGGCTGGATGTGATTAAATGTGATGAGGATTATGAGTAATGGGATAAAAGCATAAGTAGAGGTGCCAAGTGACCCAAAGGAGGAGACATTGAATCCATCTAAAGAAGCGGTGGGAGTTGGGGAAAAAAAATCAAAAGAGGTAAAATATCCACTGTCAACTGTGCACCAATTATGTGGGCTATATGAGATCTTTAGTGCTTTCATTCCAGGTTGGAGGGCAGTTGTAAGGTTGATTAACAATGTATAACACATCTTTAAAAGAAACATTCTGCAAAGAAAGGGGATAGGCTCTATGTCACCCACAGAGGAGGTGGCTCCAGCCCTGTGCTTCTGGGAAGATCTTCAACCCAGAGCCGACCACAGTCTACAGAGAATAGGAAGTGAGATGCTCAATTTGAGAAACCCTTCCCAAAAGACCTTTTAGCCCTAAGTCACTGTTTATTGATGTTACTTGCCAGTGCTTTAGAATTATGTCTCCTTTCACTCTAAAAGCCATTATTTTCTCTTTCTAACCCTGAAATAGCTGGGCCATCCCTCAACAAGCATACAGTTCTTTTTTGAAGATATTGATATTTCAGATAACATTTGGCAGAAAAGTTAGGGGCAGAGAATAAACAGAAGCCACAAATGTCACTGTTCTGATCAGATAGAACAGAGATGTCCATGATGTAGCTCATTCCCATAGTAAAACCCACCCATCAGTCATATTCTGGAGACTAAGTCCTACAGCCAAATAGAGCAAGACTAAAGCCATGAAAGATGCTTTTAGCCTCAAATAGTATTAGTAGAAAGACAAGTGCATTTTATTTTTAAGTTCACTTAGAGCATTTAGAAGGCACTCAAAACTATATGAAGAGTAGCAGAATTTTAAAAATGGTCCATATGTTGAATCTTGAAAGAAAGATCGGGGATAAATATGGATGACTGAAGTTCCCTTCTGTAATGTCAGAATTTCTAAGACATTCTCAACTAAACTATGGGTGCCAATAAAAGTATGAGTATCCATAATCAGTTGTATTAGCATTTAAATATACAGCCCTCATGTATTTTTATCTATCTAATCTCCCTAGTCTGAAGCATAGGGATATTTGTGCTTCCTACTTAAAATCTTTACAAGGATTATATTATCTATGTCATGTTTTTTAGTCTTGTTGAAGAGGAATGTGTCTGAGTGTATGTGGTATCACAGAGAAGCTAACAAAATGCAATGGTAATATCTGAATTGATGTACCAAGACAGAATCACTTGTTTCTTTCATTTTCAGAGTATATGCTTTATAGTCTTTTATTCTTTATTCTTAAGTTCTTCCTTCAAAGTCAGCTAAGGAGATGACAAAAAAAATCATTTTCTAAATCACACCATCACTTAAAAAAAAAAAACCCTTTTCATGGATAGCTCCATCCCTCATTCACCTTGCAATATTCAATTCTGCCCTTGCTGGTCTGAGACTTCCTTAGACACTTACTGGAAATCTGTGTGGACAGAGAGATAGAAGAGCTTTAATCCTGATCCCCTGACAATAAAGTTGTTATCTAGTTTATCCAAAGTGACATTGTTGTCTATTTCCCATTTGTGCATCTTCTAGTGTCTCCTTTTATTACATACACACATACATACTGACTTTATTTATTTATTCATTCATTCATTCATTCATTCATCCCATATTCTGTTCTTTCCTTGTCATCAGTTTAAGAGACATTATTTTTATGAGGAAGAAAAATCAATTCTAAATCCATTTATTGAGCACCTATTAAGTGCTAAACATTTTGCTAAGTGTTAGAGATGTAAAAATGAACAAATTCTGATTCTTCCTTCTTTTTGCCCTGCTTCCGTCTAATCCTTTGGTGAGTCCCCTTTGATGTAACACTAAAATGTGTCAACAGAATCTGCTTTTCTTCATTTTCTTCTGCTGCCATCCTTTAGCCTGGAATACTACAGTTCCAGAATTGCTTCCCTGTTTTTATTCTTGTCACCCTTCAACTCATTTTTCTCACTGAATTCGGATGATCTTTTTGACACACAATCAAATCATGTCACACTTGTGCTTAACTTTCTTCAATGCTGTACTATTGATTTTGGAATATAATCAGGACACTTGACCCTACAGGTTCTTGTAGGATTTAGTCCTGTCTTCTTTCTAACCTCTCCCACACCAACCTCATGGCAGATGCACAGCTCTCTTTTCAGCTACAGTTTGATGCCATAGGCAAGTCTTTCTAGAAAATTCTTCCCCTCGGAATTTAAGCAGGGCTCCTTTGCACTCTTTGGTCTCAGCTTCAATGACTCTAAAGGAGGCCTTCTCAGAATGACCATATAAAATAGGGCTTCTCTTGTTTGTTTTTCTTCCTTGTCTTCTTGATAATATGAATTCATTGAGAAATAATACATGAGCTTACTTGTTTATAGTTGGTCTCCGCTACTCGAATATAGTTTCCATGAGGGCAGAGATTTTAGTTTTCTTAATTTCTGCATTATACCCACTGCTTAAAAAGTACTAATTCTGTAGAAGGTGCTAAAATATATTTGTTGAAGACATAAGACTCTGTCAGTACCACAGAGTCTCCCACACAACAAAAGGGTTAGACATAAGCCCAGAAGGTGGATATTACAGCCAGGTTCTGTTGCTCAAGAAGTTCTTATTAAGCAAAGACAGCATAAGAAAGCATTTTCTTTGAATGTTTCAGAATATAGAGCTGTAGCCTTTTTAAATGAATACTCAAATATAATATCACATTTTATCTACATAATACTCAATATATTATGTTGTTTTTGTTCTGTACCATCTAGTTGCATAACAATCCACTTGACAGTAATTGAGGTGATTGTATAACATGGGAGCTTTGGACAGATGGTGGAAACGAATACCAAATGGTGAGTGTTATGGTTTGAATGTGAGCAATGCCCCCCTAAAGCTCATGTGTGAGACAATGTAGGAATATTCAGCAGTGAAATGACTAGATATGAGAGCTGTGACCTAATCAATGGATGGATTAATAATTTCAATAGGTTAATGGATTATAACTGTAGGCAGGTAGGGTGTGGCTGGAGGAAGTACATCACTGGGATTGTGCCCTTGGGGATTATATTCTCCCTGGCTCCTTGCACTCAAGCTCTCTCTGCTTCCTCGCTGCTGTGAACTGAGCTGCTTTCCTCTATCAGGCCCTTCCACTATGATGTTCTGTCTCACTTTGGGCCCAGAGCTAAGGAGTTGGCCGACCATGGACTGAACCTTTGAAACCAAGAGGCAAAATAAACTTCTCCTCCTCCAAGTTGTTCTTGTCAGGTATATTGCTCATAGTGATGTAAAACTGACTAACTTGATAGGTCACTGTGAATCATTAGGGAAGGCTGAGGCTGCAGTCAAAACTCCAACAACCCCAGAAGCTTCTGGAACTAAAACTCACAAGTTTCCTGATTGCTTAGAGACAGAGGTAAGCACAGAACTCTAGAAATAGGAAGCAAAATGCAGATGACAGGTGGAGGGCATATTGTAAGTCAGCCCATATTTGGTGAAGAGTGAGGTAGGCTTGTACCATTTAAATATAGTTCAGGGAACATAAATAATCAGAGAAAGAGGAACTTTCTACAGAAAGGAAGGTGGTTTCATAAGATGTTGGAGATAGTAATGCTGTTCAATGTGAACTTCTCTCTTCATGGTCTATATATTCAGACAATGAATCAAAATGATTCATTTTGGGTTAGGCATCTATTATATGACTTATAAATACACCATTAAATTTTCTCTCCAAACACGGCAGCGATTTTTTTTAATGTAACAAGCTGAGGCTGAGAAACTTTTCAGATATGTTCTCAAGGTTCCTAGTAACTGGCAGATCTTGAATCCAAAAAGTTCTTGCAACTTCCAATCCAGTTGCTATTTTCTATGTAATACTCAAAATATTAGATAAAAGTTGGGACTTGACTTTCCCCAGAATTTGACAATTCCTTCATACACTTAGTGGTTTATTTTCATCCAATTATAGCAAACGAGAAGTGCATTTAGAAAATCTCAACAGTATATTTTAATTTCTCTAAATAAAATGTGCTTTCTGAATGTATTGTATTACATTAAACCAAGCAGTGGAAATAAAGAGCTGAATACACTGGGCTGGAAATGGGAGAAGAATAATTTTAGGCATTTTCTTCATTCTGTTTAAACAGACTGAAGATTCTTTTTGGCAGGAGGCCTTTGTTTAACCAGTGTTACTGAATATAGAATAATCATGGGTGGGGAGCATGTTTTCCTTAATTGAGTATGTTTTCTTGAGATAAATGTGGATCTCAGGCTCCTAACTAGTCAAAGCAAAAGTTTCCAAATTGTGTAAGGTTGTAAAAACTTTAGAGGAGACTTGTGCAAAGACGAGAAGCACAGAACAAATGTGCCTACAAGGAGGTGAAAACTGCATTGACAGATTAGACCACTTCCATTCTGATCACTAACTTTATCTTCCCTCACTTCTTGAGTCTCTCCCACAAAGATCATGTCCAAAGGCATGTCCAGGAGGCTGTACAATCAGTGCGCTCCACTACTTGCTCTCTCTTTGCTGCTGACTTCAACATAGACCTCCCCACTTGCAGAGGCTTTGTGTTTGAGCGATTTAGGCAGATGTGAAAGCTGAGTGACTACTGGTTGAGTCCTCTTTGGGGAGCATTCAACTATCTTTACACTGAAGGGACTAGCCCTTGAAACAAATAGGTTTTGCCTTCCCTTCCCTTTGGCCCTATCGATCTAAGATAACCAAGGAGGACAGGATGCCCACCCAGATATCATCACCATACATGTAGCTAATTTCTTCATTGCCAGCTCAGCTGCCAGAGATGAAAAGGGGAGAGGCCCTTTAAACATCAGGCTTCAGGGGGTCAGTTGGCCACTGGGTTGATGCTGCCCCCTCACAGACTGTATGTTAGTTTTCTAGGGCTGCCTAACAAAAAACCATTAATAGGATGGTAATTTACTCTTAGCTCTTAAACCATACAGGAATTTCTCTTCCAGTTCAGGAAGCCAGATGTCCAGAACGGAGGTGTCAGCAGAGGTAACTGCTTCTTGGAGACCCAAGAGAGGAGCTCTTCCAAGCCTCTCCCAGCTTCTGAGGGCTGCCATCAGTCCTTGGCATTCCTGGGCTCATCACAGCATCACCCTATCTCTGCCTCCTTTGTCACAAGGCCTTCTCCCTGTGTCTTCTCCACATCTCCTTTTCTATCTCTTTGTGTCACTCCGTATGAAGATACCAATTATTGGAATAGGGCTCACTCAGCTCCAGCATAATCTCATCTTAACTAATTGCATCTGCAAAGACCCTGTTTCAAAATAAGGCTCTGAACTTACGGGGATTTTGATGGAGTTTTTTTTTTTTTTTTTTTTTTTCTTGTATTTTTCATTCACTTTGTTCAACCAGCCATTGGACATCTTGACATTGTAAACTGCCTCTCTAGAAATTTCAGGACAATGGATAAATTCTTACCATCTACATATATCAAAGCCTAAAATTTCCAACCTCACATTTTACACTTTGGATCAGGCTTTTTTAGATATAAAACAACTCCCTGACTGAGTCACACATTGAAGTACTGTTCCTTGCAAACACTTTAGGGTGAATTAATGTAATTAATTTTAAAATTTCACTCATAAAGAAATGCTGCATATGAGGTATCTGTCCAATAATTGATTTTTAAGACTGTATGAGGATCAGATAATCTGTATATCAAATAATTAGTGTCCCTTTGAAACACTCAGTTATTCCAGTGGCCCAGAAAATAATTGCTGGTCAATTTGAATAGTCAGTTATCTAATGGCTTGCTACTCAAAGTCTGCCCCTTAGATTTTCATCAGCAGACCATGCCAGAAATGCAAAATATCCCAAGGATATACTCAAATTATTATATCAAATTACTATATTATTTGAATCTTGACCCATTAGGGATTCTCAAATGCACATTAGAGTTGGAAAATGATGCTCTAAAAAATCTTTGGAAAATTGAACTTGGGGAAACCTAGGCTTTGGGATAGGATATTAAGCTCAGGTAAAGTTTCAAGGAGTTAAAAAAAAGGTACCTGAACATAGAACAGACAAAGTAGAATGTGCAATCAAAACTACCAGGGACAAGACATAGTCCAGATAGTTTGTTTTGCAGAGATCATCTCTTCAAATATTAAAACAAATTAATGAGTTAGGTACTATAATTATCGTGAGCACTACTTTTTTCCATTTTTTTATCTCTGCATCATAGTTATACATATTGATGGGATTGGTTGTTACATATTCATACATGTACACAATATAATTTGGTCAACATCACTCCACAGCACTTCACCCTCCGTGCCTTCCACCCCTTGGTTCCTTTCTTCTACTGATCTCCTTTTGATTTTTATGAGCACTATTTTACATGTGAGGATACTGAGGCAGAAAGGCTTAGGAGTGTGGTCAACATAAGGGTAAGCATTTGAGCCTAAAGAGTGATATTCTAAAATGGAGTTTCTTAACCACTAGGCTCTTCTGTTTACTAGAGAGCATGTACAGAGGCCCCAACCCACTGACAAACTGATAATGTTAATCTTTGATTCATAGTTCATAGCCCAGCTTAAACATGCATTCCAGCTCACATTATTTTGAAGGCATAGATAGTCCTGGCATTAATCCATTGCCCTCATTTTAGTCAAGTCAGGCAATTGCTCCTGGAACTCACCCTAAGACTCCCATATCACAACCCATTCACTGGGCTCTGGGACCACCATCCACTAACACTGGAACAACAGCAACCAGTCCTGAGCCTGGAATCTTCCCTCTTACAGGGCTTTCCTTCAAGCACATGCCTGGGGAGAGGTGACTAAAGCTTATGGCTCCCTAGTTTTATCCTCTCCTGGATCACTGGAATAATTTACTCAGAGAACCAGTAATTGTGTGTTACATGTAAGTGGTAAGATTTTTAGGCAGATGTGGGTTCTAACTAGCTGATGTGATCCTCAAATGGCCCTAAGATTTTACACAATGGTTTGCAATTAAATAAAATTTAAATTGCATTTAGGATGAGAAATTTATTTTTAACTTCTTTTGTGTTGAGGTAGGGGTGGGGATCACCATGGGTGTTTCTGATTCATTTACTCTTTAGCTCTTAAAAATATCGCCCTCAGGAAGGATGGCTGTTTATTTGCCATGTCAAGAATATTTTATTTGGTTTCCTTTTAGAGAAAAAAAAAAATCCACATACAGCCAATTTTAAACTGACTAGAGTGCCCCAAAGATGTTTACAAATTTCAAAACTCTGTTTCTCTCCAAATACCTTCACAACATAAGTGGGGCTCTGTAGAGAAATGCAGAAGGAGGTGGAATGTGGAGTCTCATGAGGAAAAGGTGCAGAACTCAGAAAAACTAAGTGAAGACTTAGAGAAACTCATGATTTATACTAAAATAGTCATAGTTTTTGAAAACTGACTTTTAAGTTGCATCTGAATTATATTAATTTCAATGATTTTTTTATTCACCTCATATTATACACATATATACTTATGGACTTCTTTTGTTTACAGACGCTAATAACTTTGCATTGATAGGACATCTCACTTTATTTGATCCTGATCCCAACTCCAAGGTGAATTTGATCAGCTATTATTATCCTCCATAACTAATGGGAAAACTGAGAAGGGATATACAACTTTGTCCTGATTATACAACACATATATGGCAGAATCAGAGCTAGAAGCTAGATGTCTTTAGTTCCTAGGAAACTATTTTTTCCCATGACACCCACACATTGGCAGGCAGCTTGGGCAGAGTCGGGAGAAACACGTAAACATGTTAAGATTTGTCAAGATAAAGTTATCACTACAAATATTTAGCATTAATTAACAACTCACTACCACAATAAGCTATGAAAACTTTCATAGTATTCTTGATGACTACCAACAAATAAACCCAATGGGTTCTGTAATCTCTAAAATACCAGCTGCAACAGATTTCACAGGATGGCAAGAACTGCAGAAAAATAAGTGCCTGTGGCTAGATGGCAACTGTCAAGTTCACAAACAGTAGAGCTTGTGGGAGGGTAATTTCCCTCCTCCCTAAATCCCCAAATCCTCTGGTTGTTTTTCTCCTTCCTTTTTTTTTTATTCCCTAATCAGAGAACCTAGAACATTCTATGTGAGCAGAAACTACATCTCCTTAAACTGAATACATTCATGACAGAGCCCTCCTAGTTTATGTTTATCTGGGCAGGAGTTAGGCTGTGTTTGCCATTTGTGGAAACTGTGGTGTCAGAAACTAAAATGTCCTGTGTTCTTGTTTTTTTGTCTCCCCTGTCGTTTGGGGTTGTTCTAGACTCCTAAAATAGGGTTTGAGGCTTGCAGTTTTTTGAATTGCAATCCTTAGTTATTATATAGGAACATATGATATGTTGGTATGGTGTGGAGGGAAGGGACACATTCTACAGTCCTGTGATTAGTTCTGTCTTTTCATGAGGTTGAGTTGGGTATTTCCCTACCCCAGGCTGGTTTTGTCTGCCGGTAAAACCCCGGTGAGTCAGGCTCCAGTGAACTAGGTTTCCCTTGAGGATGGGACTTATTAAGGAGAACAAAGAGCTCTGAGTATCTTTCAAATGGCTACTTCCCCTCCTTCCAGACAGAAGAGTATTTTTTCTTGGTCTTCATAGTGGAAACCTGATGGAGGTAAAACTTAGGAAAGTGTGAAAAGACCTCTAGAATTGGACCCGCTAGAGTTTTCCTTCTGAAACTTGTCCACATTGGACCTCCAACAATGTCAGTTACTGTTCAGGTTACTTGTTTCTGGAGCGGTTTCTGCTTCTGCACTTCTGCTTTTGGTAAACTGAAGTTCTCAGTATGCATCTGTCTGTCCAGTTTTGGAACAGTAGTCTGTGACCTCAGTTCTCTGAAGGATCTAAGAAGAGTTGCTGGTTTTCAGTTTATTTCTTATATGTATAGGAGTGATGACTTCTAAGTTCTTTACATGTCACATGGGAAACCACAACAGCCCTCAGTTTCTAGATACAGAAACTGTGTTCTTTTTTCCCCAGCTTCCCTTGAACCTGGAATCTTCCCAAAGGTAGTTGTGGTCCCAAGTCCCAAAACTCATAAAAATAATGGGAATCAAGAGTCTGGAGCAAACAAATTGCGCAAACCATAAGGCAGGGCACAAACATTGGAACAGCCCCTCTGCTTAGGGTGTTCTGTTTCCAAATGGGCCCACTGAGGGCAGCACTACCATTTCAAGGCCCACTGCTGCATACGGGTGATGCAAACAGAATGCTCTCACAACAACTGCTTTGACACACAGGCCAGTTGTTTAGAACTACCTCCTGGGAGGGTGACTGAGTTGTTCTGTTTTGTAGATATTTGAGTATAAAGTAGATTTGCTCCACATTTTCCAGTGTAACATTCACAGATCAGTGGAAGCCAGTGAAATGGAAGAAGAATGTGACATGGAAGTTATAAGAAGAGGTTACTGGGTTTTAGGTAAAGAGATAGAAAGGATCCCAAGTTCACCAATAGAAATGCTGGCCTCTACACAGAGTGAGAAGAGAAGGGAAATAGAGGACAGAAGGGCAGGAAAGAAATAGAAAAGAAAGAAATACGAGTCCTCTTTAGGGTCATTTAGAGATCCTAAAGTAGGGAAACAAAAGGAGTGGTGGACCTCATTCTTCAAGGCAGTATTCTCAAACTTTATTGTGCCTCCAAATCACATGAACAATCTTGTAAAAATGCAGGTTCTGGGCTTGGGTTGGAGCTCAGTGGTAGTGCCCTTGCCTAGCATGTGTGAGGCACTGGGTTCGATTCTCAGCACTGCATACAAATAAATAAAAATAAATAAAGATCCATCAATAACTAAAAAAAAATTTTTTTTAAATGCAGATTCTGATTGAGTGGCTCTGGGACTCTGCATTTCTAATAAGCACCCCAGGAACATGACAGCAGTGGTTCTTGGAGCACATTTCAGGAGCAAGAGTCTAACAAATTCCAATGGGGTATCTTTCAGGTCCCCTCTATGCTCACTTACTAAAAACCAGCAGCATCCACTCACCTTGCACCCTCAATTCAACATGTACATCCTTAGTGCAAGATAATCCCATTTCTGGGACAGCATTTGGCCTTTCCTTTGTTTCTGAGTCCTCAACCTCGCTCAAATCTCCCTCCTTCATGAGGACTCCTCTACTGCTTGAGGTCTCGGTAATTAATGACTTCTTAAGAACTTTTTTGGTGCTTACCCTTTTTTTGCATGCATGGATGGCTGATAACCCTGTAAATGTGTCCCCTTACTAGATTGTAGCCTCTTGAATACAGAGCATATGTCTTATTTCTCTTTCATTCCCAGGCCTAAAACAGAGTCTCGCCCATTAGGAGATTAGACTGTGTAGTG
Organism: Geosciurus inauris; assembly: GCA_004024805.1. Lineage (NCBI taxonomy): Eukaryota > Metazoa > Chordata > Mammalia > Rodentia > Sciuridae > Geosciurus > Geosciurus inauris. The sequence goes on from PVHX01000951.1 coordinate 122,456, forward strand.
AAAACATCTCAGGCATGGGTTTAAATCTCAGCTCTACCACTCAACAGCTGTTGAAGCCAAGATAAAGTGTCGCTCCTTGAGTCCTGGTAGTGGTGATGTATGCATTGAATATTTATACCCCACAGGATTTTCGAAGGGAATGAAGAAAATAAAGTTAGCCAAGTGCTGAACCAAGTGTCTGACATAAAGTCAACACAATAAATTTAAATATTCTCCCTGCCAATCCATTTATCCTCACTCCTTAATAGGATTTTGATGATATATTCTCTTCCTGACACTCTTTCTTTGAAAAGTACCGTGTCAAATTCGACAATTGTGGAGATTTTCTTCTATCTCAGTTTAAGGGTGTATTAAAACCCTGGAGGAAAGTTCCTCACTGCCTTAAAAAATACTCCTCAAATCCATGATTCAAATTAGCAACATGTATGATATCAATTTCTGATATGATCAGAAAATGAAAACCATATTTGGAGCCAATGCCACCAAATCACATGAAAACTGTCTTTATCAGTTTCCCACATTTTCCAGCATTTGTATTTTCTATCAGTTCTTCGATCTGTGTGGGGACTCTCAAGGTATCCAAGGGGCTGCAAGGTTGCTATTTATGTCTGAGTGATGGTCTATCTGATGTTCAGTGGTAAGAAATGCAAATGCCCAGATACACTGAAAAAAGGTAATCTACAAATTACACATGCTTGGGCTGAGGCTCACCAATGAGTATTAGGACATGGATTGATACAGGAGGCCCCTTTTGGGGAAAGCTATACCAGACAGCCTGGACTACTAAATTGGACAGGAGATTTCAAGCCAGTCTCTAGCAAAGCAGAGAAGGTGATGTATACATAAGACGATGGGACAGGCCCAAGCTTGACAACTCAAGCATGTTGGTTTGAATGCCAGCCCCTTGATGTTAGCTGTGTGATCTTGTGCAAATTTCTCAACTTCTTGAGCCTATTCTTTAAAAATTGAAATAGCATTGTCTACCTTATAAGTTTATTTGAGAATTAAATGGAACCAAGCACCTAAGGCATGCAAAATGCCAAAGAGGGTAAATGTGCATAACAGGAATCCAGGGAACATTTGGTCCCTTCTAATACCTCAAGGACAGATGGCACCTGGGTGTATTGCTGGGGCAGGCAGTCTGGAGGGTCTTGCTGTTCTATGTTCCTCTGGCTTGGTGAGTTTTGAAATGGGACAACACCTGAGATTGAGTGGCTGAGGAACTAACAGTTCTGCTTTTTGATTCTTTAACAGCTGGTTCTATTATTGTCATTCCCCTTCTTCTTCCTCCTCCTCCTTCTCTTTTACTTCCTCTTCTTTTCCCTCTCTCTCTTCTTCTCCTTCAAATTTGCTTGAATAGTAACATAGAAACAAATGGCTTATCCATAGTACATCAGTAATGATTGCTCATAAATTGACTTGGAATTCTACCAAATGCTTGGTTCCTCTGCACTATGGTAGTTCTGCTTGTTTTTTGTTTTGTTTTTTCACTTTTTTTTTTTTACTGGTGCATTACAGTTGTATGTAATGATGGGGTTTGTTGTTACATATTTGTACATGCACACAATATAATATAATTTGGCCAATGTCACTCTCCAACACTTCTCCCCTATCCCCTGCCTCCCACTCACTGGTCCCTTTCCTCTACTGATTTCCCTTTGTTTTTAGGAGATTCACTCCCACCTTTATTTTCCTTTTTTGTCTCCAGCTTCTGTATATGAGAGAAAACATACAACTCTTAACATTCTGAGTTTAACTTATTTTGCTTAACACGATGGTCTCTGGTTCCATCCATTTTCCAGAAAATGACATAATTTCATTTTTTATGGCTGAATAAAATTGCATTGTGCATATATACTACATTTTCTTTATTCATTCATCCATTGTTGAACACCTAGGCTGGTTCCGTAGTTTGGCTATTGTGCTGCTATAAACATGGGTATGCATGTATCACTCACTTGTAGTGTGGTGATTTCAATTTTCAGATAAATACTGAGGAGTGGGACAACTGAGTCATACAGCCACTGAGCCACATCCCCAGCCCTATTTTGTATTTTATGTAGAGACAGGGTCTCACTGAGTTGCTTAGTGCCTCACCTTTGCTGAGGCTGGCTTTGAACTTGCAATCCTACTGCCTTAGCTTCCTGAACTGCTGGGGTTACAGGTGTGTACCATTGTGCCCAGCTCCATGCCTAGTCTCCATACTGATTTCCATAGTGGTTGTCCCACCAACAGTGTAAAATTTCCTTTTTCTCCATATCCCCTCCATCTGCTTGGTCTTTATGAACAAGCTTTCCCATGCTGGACTTTCTTCAGAGTTTGAAGATCTCTCTGAATATTATTTGAATTCAGTTTATGATCTCTGACCTCTTGGCTTCCACAAAGCTTGAACCAAGAATATATGGGAAATATAGGGAACAAATACGGACACCCAAGTCCTGTTAGTGACACTGTACCTAAAGGCAACATGTAACTGCAAATGCTTTCACAATGAAATTATGTCCTGATAAATCCATTGTGGGTTGAAAATATCTCAAGTTGAAAATGCACTTAACACATCTAGCTTACAGAACATCATAGCTGAATAACACATTAAGCTGTAGAGAATTTTGTGATCACAGAGCTGTCTGGGAGCTGCAGTTTGCTGTGGCTGCTGAGTCTCATGAGAGAGTTTTGTACCACATATTTTGAGCCCATGATAAGATCACAATTCTAAACTTAAAATATAGTTTTTACTAAAATCACATGGTTTGTGCTGTTGTAAAGTTAAACAATTGTGAACTGAACCATCATAAATTGGGAATCATCTGTATTCAAGAGAGCCTTGGCAGAAGTTAGGGAAAGAATAGAAATTTTTTAGGTTGTTTCTTTTATCAAATTTAGAATATGAACCAGTCACTTAGCTGATATAGAAATACAGTTACAAATCACTATTGAAGGCTGTGGATATAGCTCATGATTAAGTACAAGTTTATCATGCCTGAGGCTCTGGGCTCAATCCCTAAAACTGCCCCTCCACACCCAAAAATCATCATTGGCTTTTTATCTTAAAAGAGTACACCTATAATATAACAAATTCAAACAATATACTCCATTAGATCTCTTAATTAATTTTTTCCTGCTAATGTAAATTGTTTTGGGGCAAGCCTGGGATATTTTCTTCATATGACATTTTTAGTCAAAGCCACAGGCTATCTACTATTAAGCAATGCATTCTCAGATGTCATGGATGGAGGCAGTGTTATCACATTGGAAACCCTGCCCTTGTTCAGAAGTAATCCACTTTATTTATTTATTTATTTATTTATTTATTTTGGTACTGGAGATTGAACTCAGGGGCACTCGACCACTGAGCCACATCTCCAGCCCTATTTCTGTGTTTTATGTACAGACAGGATCTCACTGAGTTGCTTAGCGCCTCGCCATTGCTGAGGCTGGCTTTGAACTCGTGATTCTCCTGTCTCAGCCTCCCAAAGTGCAGGGATTACAGGCGCGTGCCACTGTGCCCGGCTAGAAGTAATCCACTTTATAGCAGTAAAGTCTCTACCCAAGGTCAAAGTAGAGAAGGCAGGAATGAGGAGCTGTGATCAGATGATATCCAAGGATTAAAGCAGGGTAAAGAACCTCTAGCAAAATGCAAAGGTCTTCCTTGTGTGTATCACTCTCAAGGTCTTGGGGATTAGCTACCAATGTGTTTCTACCAAAGGAAAATATTAAGAGATCCAAAAAAAAAAAATGTGGAGAAGGTTTGAGATTAAAGGAGATTTCAATTCAGTGTTAAGCCCTGGGAAAACATCACACGTGCAAGTGAATTTGAAAGAATCCAGTAGAGTCTTGGATAACAGGAAATATGGGTGAATAGAATTGGCTACTGTAGGGGTAGATGGTGACTGATTAAATGGAAGCAGCCACACACTCGCTCATTTCTCTGAAAATTAGCAGCTGTTGGCTGACAGACACCTTTCCTGCACATTCTCCTGTTCAAGTGATAAGAAGTGAGAAGAACTCTAGGCAGGGCTATTTTGGGTTCCAGGCGATGTGTGTTGCTATCTGAGATTCGTGGTTGAGTTGAAGCCGGATGTCACCCAGCAGCTGATCGCAAAACCTGTAAAAGTTAAGTTCACTTCTCTGAAATTATCTGTGCATGTGGGCTGTTCGAGAAGGTGATTGGACTGTTCTGTTTCTTAGGGGTTTTCCCACCCCCAGCCCAAGTGTACTAAAGGGATTAAAGACCTTGGTCCTATAAGCGCTTTTTAAAAAGTCATCATGTCATTTAAAATGCCAATATGAGCTCTCCTGGACTTACTGGAGGTGCCACTAATTCAAGTGTTGCTCGATATTTTATGGTGATCATTTTGTAATTGCACCAAAATACCATTTCAGGTTCCTACTAACCATTAGGTAATAGACATTTATTGAAGCATGATATTTCAAAGTAAAGTGAACTAGAGAAAATGTCCCCTAAAGGATATTGGATACCTGTCAGCTGAGACCTTACTGTGGCAGTTTGGAAGCTAACCTTGCAGCCTGGTGGGTGGAGATCAGCAGGGGCTAAGCTCATTTGTGGATGGTAATTTTCATTCTATATTCAGGTATGCCTACTTAACTGCCTCGGCCACTGTGTAATCCTGGGAAAGTTATTCAAATTTTTCCTGCTTTGGTTTCTTCTTTTATAACATGTGGTTAATAATAAAATGCCTACTCCATAGGTTCCTAACACACAGTATGTGCCTGATTAACATTAGCTATCGATATTACTATTATTTAGTATTGTTATGACTGCAGAAAAGGCCTTCACATCAGTCTCCAACAAATCATTACCAAAGATCAACTTTGAAAAAGAAGACCAGGGAGCTTGGTGGTTAGACTCCAGAGTCAGGCTTTCATAGCTATAGGGTGCTTGAAAAAGCCCCAATGACCAAAGAGCATTAAGAAAGAACATCATCCAAGAATACTTAGAACAAAAATCAGAATGTTCCCAATCTCTAGGTTGGAACATTGAAGCTTCTGGAGCTGCAATCCACTTATTTATGACACACATTATGAGAATCACAGGATATCAGGAGCCTTTGGGGTCATCTACTTCAATCACCGTGAGGTCCAGTGCCTGCCTGAAGAAGTATCTGCAGTATCACCTGCTTTTTCTGCCACATCGTTTGTCTCCTCTCTTGTCCTTCTTCCCTAAATCCATATGATGTGGCAGTACATGCTGAGAAACACCCTGCCCGCAAAGTAAAAAAGGGTAAAGAAATTCATGTTGAGACAGTGGTGTGAGTTTTTATGCCCAGAAAGTACATGTTGGTGTTTTGTTTGTTTTCAACTTTTCAAAACTAGAAAAATATAAGTCCTAAACACCAGCTTAGTAGATATCCTTGGTGCTAGTAGACTTTTGCCAATGTGCTCTAACCTCAAAGATATTCACATTAACAGATGATCCTTAGCCAATGCTCCCGTGTGCTAATAAGCTGCAGTAGCCATTGTGAGGTAGCAGCAAGCCCCACCTGGGCAGTAACTCTTGCCTTCAGATTGAAAAGGCCAAATACAATACACTAGAAATTTGTAAACATAAATACAAAAATTTTCTCTTGAAAATAAAAAAGACTTATAGTGATACAAGAGATCTGGCTCCTCAATCAGGTTTATATAAAATTTTAAAAATTTTTCATAGAGCTGGGCGCGGTGGCACAAGCCTGTAATCCCAGCACTTAGGGAGGCTGAGACAGGAGAATCGCGAGTTCAAAGCCAGCCTCAGCAAAGGCGAGGCGCTAAGCAATTCAGTGAGACCCTGTCTCTACATAAAACACAAAATAGGGCTGGGGATGTGGCTCAGTGGTCCAGTGCCCCTGAGTTTAATCTCCAGTACCAAAAAAAAAATTTTCATAGAAAGTAAGGTCAATATGGACCAAGTGGATGAAGTAATAAGTAAAAGGCTAATGAGACAGTAGGCTACATAAATAAATGTATAGTTGCTAAAAATAAGAATTTCCTGATTCTTGTGCTCTCTGCACTGGTCAGTGCATACCAAGATCTTGTAGTCTGCTAAGAGTGCCATCTTCTTCAAAGGGCTCCAGACACACTGGATCACAATCTGAGAAGAGTGACCAGATTAGGGCAGGAAGCCAAATGAGCTCTTGTAGGGAATAGCTGAAGATTCTGCAAAGAACTCAGAATAGTGATAGATATACTTTCAAACCCCTGAGGATGAAGATGTATCTCCATGAGCAAAAAGGGTAGAATGAGAACCAATCTGTGGCATATTAACAACTAATAGTTACAGAGAATTTATTATATGTCAGGCTCAAGCTAGGATTAATCTATAAGAAAACAGACTCTGAGAAACAAAGAATTGCCCAAAGTTGATAGAGTCGGGGTATAAATTCCAGCAGCCAGACTCTGGAGTCCATGTTCTTAAGTTGTATGCTATCTTGTCAAGGCAGCAAAACACAGATAATCAACAGAACAGAACTCTCTAACTGCTCAGGATGTCTAAAGGTGAAATGGACTACCATACTCAAAAGGTAGTGCATTTTTGAGTTTCATCAAGTAGTGAGCTTGCTGTCACTAGAGGAATTTTAGGGGAGATCATATAACCAGTCAGAGTCAAGGTGGAGATGGTCAGCGTTGTGGTTCTCTTGTTCTCTTTTCCTGGGGGCACACTTCCACTGCAGTGCGGCCACAATCTCCTCTGCAGTTTAGGGGTGGCTGAATTCCGGATGATGAATGTGGATGAAAGTGGTCCATGCCACATCCGGAACTGCCCTTCTATCCACCCCACCCCACCTCAACATATGCCTACCCTGTACATGGGCCTCACCCTCTTACCCCATCTGCTGACTGAAAGGGGACTTAGCTATAGCTAAATGAGGGCAGAGCTCCAGAGAGAAGAAGCCTGAGGCCCCGAGTGACAGCCTAAGCTGAGCTCCAGTGAGCTAAACAGAAGTGAGAAATAGTCTTCACTGTGGTAAAGCCAATGAAATCTGCAGGCTGTTTGTTAAAGCCTCTTCTAATACAGATAGCATACTATGGGGAGAATTTAGGCACTTGATGAATGGCTGGAACCATTCTCTCTCAAGGTCTTCTCAATTCTGACATTCTTTGATTTTTGAATTAAGAAGCAAAGCAGATTTTGAGAATATCCCAGTAAAGAAACTCATTCAATGATTAACAAATGCCTGGAGAAAGTGGGGGATCACTTTAATCAATACAGTGAAGAAACAGGTTCTTCTGCCCCTCAGACTATTCATTTAAGAGGATCTCAAGAGCCGGGGATGTAGCTCAGTAGCATAGTGCTTGCCTAGCATATGTGAAGCCATGAGTTCAATCCTCAGACCTGAAAAACTAACAAACAAGTTCTCTAACTGAATACGCAACTCAGCTACAGTTAAGTTAGAAGGAAGATAAATGTCCAAACCTGAGCCTGTTCTCAAACACCTTTAGTCAAAAGCATTTGTATAGGGAACTTACAGCCAGACTGGCAAGTCATGGTCTTGTTTGGCTGTTCAAAAAGTGTTTGTAAATGAGGGAGGTGTGATGCACCACATCTTTCAGAGCATTGTGGCTGCTCTGAGTGCAAAGAGCTCCACACATTCACCCCTGTACCAGCCAGGTGTTAGGTGGTTATAGAGAACAGAATCTGACTCAGAATCTGAGCTCTAGGGAACTAATCAAAAACAAAAGCCAGCAGACAACCTAGCAAAAGGTGAATAACTAAGCTTTAGAAAGGACATGGGCCAGGGTATCTGGGTAATCTGGGTACTTTCTTTTCAAGATGCCCATTACTATTGGCACGAACCATCTTCAAAACTTCTTGCTTCCTTTATCATTTAGCTCAGCATTCTAGTTGCAAGAAAATGGGGCTAACGTGCCAAGTCCTTGTTATATTAGTTTTCTATTGCTGCTGTGACAAACTACAACCAACTGAATGATTTAAAGCAATTCAAATTTACTTCCTCAGAGTTTCTGTAGGTATAAGAGTCTCATAATGCACAAATCAAGATGTCAACATGTCTGGGTTCTTTACTGGAGAATCTGGGGAAGAACTGGCTTCCAACTTCATTCAAATTGTTCACCAGATTCAGTTCCTAGTAGCTGTAAGGCTGAGGACACTATCGCCTTACTGGCTGTCAGCCTAGGGCTGATCTTTGCTCCTAGAGTCTGCCCCCATATCACTTCTCAAGTTTTATATGTGACTCCCTCCAGCTTTGGTATAGTGGTTCCTTTCATACTTAGAATCTCTCTGTCTTTTCCAGAAGGAAAACCTGAATCTCCTGACTCCAGCTACAGAATGTCATCTGCGTTTTTTTTTTTTCCATTTTTGGTACTAGGGATTGAACTCAGGGGTACTTGACCACTGAGCCACATCCCCAGCCCTATTTTTTTTTGTGTTTTATGTAGAGACAGGATCTCACTGAGTTGTTTAGCGCCTCGCCATTGCTGAGGCTGGTTTTGAACTCATGCTTCTTCTGTCTCAGCCTCCCAAAGTGCTGGGATTATAGGCGTGCATGACAACGCCCGGCTTTTAAGGGCTCATGTGATTATTGTGCATCTACCAGGAAATCAAAGTCATCTGTCTCATAGTTGATAACCATAATTACATCTGCACAGTATCTTTGGCTACATAATGTGCCATATCCACAAGTTCCAGGGATTAGGGCATTTGGGGGGAACCATTCTGCCTATTGCCTTTACTCTTTGACTGCCAGACCCATTAGGCTGGACTTCCCTGAGTAAAGGTAGGTCTCCCAAAGGAATTCCAGGTGCTATTACTAAAAGAAGAGTAGATGACCTACTAAAAAAATGAAAGCAAAATCTCTTTCTATGTGTCCTTGTATTACAATTAGAGCTAGCATCCAGAACCAATCTCTGAAATAAGCAGATTCTTGACACAGATGTCTGAGCAGCTAGGCTCAAGACCAGCAAATTAAAAAGTATGAAAAGATGAAAGAGAATAAATGATAGATTCAATCTTCTTAAGTGACTCCAAGCAGTGAGTTTGGAAATTCATTTTTTTTCATTGGATCATCAACCAACCACACATCAACACTATCATTCAAGGCTGTTTGTTAGGGGCTCAAAGCAAAGCCACATAAAAACCCCATGCTCTGGATTTGAAGAGTTCATATGGTCTGCAAACTTTTGGAGGTCATAAAAATTATTTAGGAACTTGCTAAAAATGAAGATTCCCAGTCCCACTTCTAATGGTTGGAATGTGGAGTCCTCTCCAAAATTCATCTTGAAACCTAATCACCAAGGTGATGGTAGTAGGAGGCATATCCTCTGGGAGGTGATTAGGTTGGGAGGGCTCCTTTCATGAATGAATTTGGGCCCTGCAAAAAGGGCTTTGGGCAATGGGTTCACTCTCTGTTGCTCTTCTGCTATGTGAGGATACAGGTTTCTCCCCTCTAGAGGAAGCAGCATCAAGCACCATCCTGGAGGCAGAAAGCAGTCCACATCAGACAATTAAATCTGTCAGAGCCTTGGTCTTAGACCTCCCAGTCTCCAGAATATAAGAAATAAATTTCTGTTCTCTATGAACTACTCATTCTCAGGTATTCTGTTATATTAGCACAAAACAGACTACCTCCAAAAATACTAATTCAGGAGGTATGGGGAAAGTTCCACGAATCAACATCTAATATGATGTCTGTCACATACTAAGTATGAGGCAGTTTTGATGAATGAATGATTGAATTTAATAAACATGTCTTGTGATTCCAATGCAGACAGTCTGGGGAAAAGTTGACCATCAGGGTAAAAACAGAATCATGCAGTTAGTAGGAATCAATTAAGCAAGGCACTTTGGCTTTATAGTTCAAAATGTTCTCAAAAAAGAAAGAAAGTAAGAAAAACAGTTCTTTAGGAAATTGTTACCTGTTTCCTTTTAAAGAAACTGAATTTAGTCTAAAAGTAAGCAAGAAGTGTGGAACCAGAAAGGAAATAAGAGGCATATCCAGGAATTTTAAGCAGAATGAGGTCATAGGAAGCTGTTGTTTTCCTGTATTTTTTTTTTTAAGCAGAAAAATTCCACTGAAGAAACAGACCAGTTGATCTTGCACCTGTGCTTCTGTGTCTGGCACTTATCTGAGTCAAACTGGGGAGAGCAGTTCCGGGTCCTGGAAATAGACCTACCCTATCTCTGGGACATGCAGCATGAACAACCATTCTTATTTCCAGGAGTTCTCCCCCAGCATCTTTTTGGGAGCAGATTTTGTGTCATGTAGGCAGCATAGCAGGCTGACAAAATCACTCAGGGCTCTTCTTCTCTTCCTGCATCTATCATTTCCCACTCTTAGATGCATGAGGTAACTCCTTTGTTGTTCATAGAAATGCATCTGATATGTTTTGCTTTCTGAAAGGTTGAGAGAGCAGGCTTTGAGTTCAGATGGTCTGGGCTCAACTTTTACTATAGTTTCGTAGGCATGTGCCTTAGCACCAATTACATAAGGTTTCTGTCCTCAGTTTACTCATATTTACATTTAAGAGGCTAGTAATACCCACCTCATAATGCTCCTGGGGGGATTCAGTGAGAAAATGCATGCAAAGAACAGTACTCAGCACACTTAAGTGCCATAGGTTCAGTCAACCATGGCTAAAAGTTATGTGAGATTCTAGCTTCTTCTCTGACCTGTCCACACTCTAGGACAATCCTTGACTTCAGAGTTGCATGGTCCAGCCTGCAGCCAGAGATCCCAATTCGGTGATAGTTCTATTGCTGCTGCCCAGTGTGTGTTCAGAGTGCTCTACCATGCCCTCCCACATGTAACCCACGCAGGTGTGTGTGTGTTTATCCTCAGCCTGCCTCACCATATCTATGAATTGTGTCCATTTTTCAAAGACGAAAGTGCTTATTTAGTTGCTTTGATGACCGACATACAGAGAAGCGTGGTTTTTCAGATGAACTCATAGACTAATTCTTACCCCTTAAATCACATCTCCAAGTCTCACATTATAACTGTTAATGATCTTTGTTTCATAACAGCCATGTCGGTCTTATCCTGTGTGATATGGGGAAACTGAGTTATAAATGACACCATTCAAAAGGCACTTGCAATTTTTCTTTGCCAAACACTACTTTTTATCATATTACTTTCAAAAGCCCATTGAAACATGGGTATGTATCATTTGCAGATGTGGAAATGAATATTCAAATGGTCCAAGTTCTCACAGTCAGAAAGTGGAGGGATGAGATTGAATTAAACATCTCCTGCTCCACTGCTCATGCTGTTTTCATTATGTTGGGGGATGAATTATGAACAAACATGCTTCTACATGTTCCAAATGCTTATCAAACACATTCTCTCCTAAAATCTGTACTCAGTCAGATCACCCAAAGCTGCTGATGACTAGTCCTTTGGCCTTTATCATTATCTGTGGGAACTTACTCTGCTTTGGCAAAATTTTATTGTCATTAAAAAAAATATCATTTGACTCTATATGTCAAAATCCTGGAATTGTGTTCAAAAACATGACTAATGTCATATGCAATGTCTAACGATCATTTCTTAAAGTCTTCATTTCAAACACAAGCAGTGTTCAAATCAATTAGGGAAGATATTTAGAAGTTGAAAGATATTTACAGAGCCATGTTTCAAGTGGCTACTTCTGGAAGTTGAAATAGAGATTTACTTTCTGGTAGCTTCTCTAGTTAGAATTTGGGATCTGTAACTAATGTCTATTACCACCCAACTTGTTAACATTTGTGGAATTATAACTATCTTCCCTTATTCTGTATGAACTATGAATAAACTTTCAAACTAAATCCAGTTTATTAAATTTTTGTTCTTCATAGAATTAATAACATTTTTTAATACCATGCCTTCCACAAATGAATAACTTGGCTGTGATTGCTATTTCTCTTTTCTCCCTTATCCTATCAAAAGAGTTACTAATAGGGCTGGGATTGTAGCTCAGCGGTAGAGCGCTTGCCTTGCATGCATGAGGCCCTGGGTTCGATCCTCAGCACCACGTACAGAGCAATGAAATAAAGACATTGTGTCCATCTACAACTAAAAAAATATTAAAAAAAAAAAAGAGTTACTAATAAAAATTAGCATGGCTAGGCAAGAATAAGGAAGGAAATGAATGACTGTGAAAGTAGAAAAAATTCAGTGTAATTCAAAATACCATATATGCATTGAATAGTGATCATATATTCTGTTGGAAATTAAAAAGTGATATATGATCTCTTTCTGGGTCTCAAGCATGTAGAATCTAGCTAAGAGAACTGAACTTATTCATAAAATATAATTTGACAACACTATGAGCTAGAATCTCCATGAGCCAAATACTTTGGCAAAGACATTAGGCAACCTAGGGAGTCAGGAAAGGAGAAATTACTGTGGGCTGGAGATGGTTAGGAACATGAGACAAAGAAAAAAACTAGCTTATAACTGGTGAAAGGATGAAACTTAGAGAGAGAAAAAATAGAGAAGAAATGAGAAAAAGTAAGTTGCCAGAAATAACAAGGAAGGAGGGGGACAGGTTAGCAGTAGTTTTTGCTACAAAAAAGGCAATGTAATCAGAGATGGCCATTCTCAATGGCCAGGGTGGACCTTGGGCTGTCCCTCACTTTTACGAAATTCAAATTTGGAAGACCAGGCTGACCTGACAGTAAATATGTGTTTGAAAAAAGAAAATTACCAGTGCACATTTACGTCAGTTTTTTTTATTTTTTAAGAAAAATCTGTTCCCCACTATAAAATATTTGTCAAAACTCTGGTTTCAAAATACTCGCTCTACTTCTTGAAGCCACAAGAAGGAACATTTTCTCTGCCAAAACTCTCTGACCTTGCCTTTCACCAGTTTCTCCAAAACATCTGCAGTTAAGCTCTCTTTACAACCATGTACAACACATTTCTAAATAAGTTCCCTAGCAGCCAGGCATGGCAGCCCTTGCCAGTGGGTCCTGCTATTCAAAAGACTGAGGCGAGAGGATTCATTGAGCCTGGGAGTTTGAGGCCAGTCTGGACAACAAAGTAGGACCCTGTCTTTAAAAAAAAGAAAAGAAAAAAAATTTTTTTTAATCCTACATGATATTCTTACAAAGATATTCAGTCAATTCAACACCTACCTCTTTATAAACTTTGGCATTTTCGGGGGTTATGAATTGAAGTGGCCTTTTGCTGTGCTTCTACGGAGTCCTGATTATTACCACTGTAACAGTGTAAAGTGCATTAAGGCCACCTACTAAATATTTCATTTCCTTGGTGGTCATTTTCAATTTCAAGGTATTTGTAACAGCAAAGGAAGAGTTAGCTTACTTTCTACACTCATTCCAATTCATGATTTTTATTAAGATAAATTTCCTTAGTGTTACATAGAAACTTTTATACCACAGAAAAACAGAAAATTAGTGAATCTGCTCTGGTCAAAAATGAGAGCAGCATTCTATCAAATTCTAGAAAGTCACTGCTGAATAATTATACAAATAATGACAGTGATGACTGTTAATTATTAGGTGTGTGTGTGTGTGTGTGTGTGTGTGTGTGTTTGTGTATGCATGTCACATAATATGTGATCCATGTAGACTTTAAGATGTAAATGTGAGAGAGTTCTAGACGGACCTACCTGGTACAACTGCTGGTGATTTTAAATGAACTATTACATCCAAAGAACTTGGCACAGAAATGAGCAACTTTTAGTTTTTAGGATTCTTACTATTCTGATATTTGAATTAAAGATTGAGCAGCTAAGAAACCTTCGTAAAAGTGGACCATTTTAACATATCAAAAGCTTTGGCACTGGATGTTTCTATTGTAGGTCCTTGTACTAATTTTCCACCTTTGGGTTAGCTGCATTCTGTAGCAAATGTACTTCTAAGCATGGATGAGTTCTGTACCACATCTTGACAAGTTTTGTTTTTACTATGACTCATCTTATAATAAAACAAAGCCATGTATTTTCTCTCCATTGTTAATCAAGTTAATGAAAAGTTGACTTTGTGAACAAAATTCTAATTTGTGGATCTTCTCATTGTTTTCCTTGCTAAGGACATTAGGATTTGACTATCTTGTACAAATAAATTATTATGGACTAAAGCTACATTACAAATATTTTACAAATATTTTCAAGTAATAGGAAATGTTGAATTTCACCTAGATACCTTTTCTTCATAAATTATTTCATCTTATTTTAAAACTTTTTGAAAATATTCTGATAAATGATTTTATGACATTGCCATAGTTCCTCACAATTGTTCAGAATGCATAACATAACTATAATTTAGTATTTCTACATAAACTATAATTCCAACAAAGACTGGTCATGACAAGGGCACACATACATTTTTACAAGTGCTATGAAAATTGGAGTATGTCAACCCCTGCCCCACCCCTAGGACAAAAGTCAGTATGTTGTCCTCTCTCAGGACCAATGACCTGATGTTCCTGAAGTCAACACCACACTTTGCACTTATCTCCATAAGGCAATAGGTGGCCACTGGTGAATTCTAGTGAGAGCAACACCTCTGAAATCTCTCAGCTTCTCAGCCCCTGTTAGAGCCCTTGGAGAGTCTTCTCACATAGCACCAAACAATAACTGTGGGAAGTGGAGTTCCTAGAGTGAATTGGTTTCTAACATTAAAACTGAGAACAATTCCAGGGACTGGAAAGGGGAGAAAACATTCTACAGGAATGCTACCAAAAAAATACAGGACAGTGTGACTTCCTATGAGAATGACCCAGAAACTTGGGAAACACAGGAAGAAAAAAGAGATTGGATTTTGAACCCCACGGCAATGGTTAATTTTCTGTGTCAGCTTGAATGGTCTAAGGGACATCCACATAGCTGGAAAAGCACAATTTCTGGGTGTGTCTTTGAGGATGTTTCCCAATAAAGCAGATGGTCCTCACCAGTGAGGGTGGACATCATCAAACCTGGTGAGTACCCTGTAGAACAAAAAGGCAGGAGAAGAGTAAATTCCCCTTTCTCTTCTTAAGCTGAGACATTGATCCTTTCCTGCCCTCCACATCAGACATCCAGGTTCTCTGGAGTCTAGGATTTAAATAGGTGGCCCCTGCTGTTCTTGGGCCTTCCTTCCAAGACAGGAAGTTAGACCATTAACGTACATGGTTCTCAGGCCAGAGGATTCTGACTGAATAACACCTCCAGCTTCTCAACAACAGCTCATGAAACTTGTCAGCTTCCATAGCCATATGCGCCAATTCCCACAATAAATCTTCCCTTAGGTATCTGTATGTATCCTAGTAGTTCTGTTTCTCTGAAGAATCCTGACTAACATGTACAAACTATTTGAGGTTGTGCCTAATAATGGTGACTTTATGGACATTTCCTAGCAAAATTATATGTGATTAAGATGGTGGTATTCCCAGAATCAGGAATGTGAACTAGGGTGACCAACCACCCTAGTGTGCCTGCGACTGATGAGATTCCCAGGATATGAGGCATTCAGTGCCAAAGCCAGGAATATCTCAGGAACTCTGGGATAGGCTGGTTGTGCCATCTGAGCTCGATTATCTAGATAGCCATTGAAAGCTTTCCCTGGTTCTCCAACAGGTTGCTTCGCTGACCATAGGAATTTCCCCAGTCAGATTGGAAGGAAACAAAGTAGTAGTGAGGGTAAATTCATCGTTGATGTTTCTACAGTTCTCCTCCTTGGCATCTGCTCCTTGCTGTCAGGAACCCTATTTGTTAAGAAATACCATAAACTTTTTCCTTCCTTAGAGCTGTTCAAGGTGCCCTTTCTTGTAGTTTTTCCTAAACCACTTGCATTTTGTAAAAGTACAACAGTCTGTCCCATCATCATAGCTCATGGCCCTTTTCCCCGCCATCTGAAAGTAACATCAGCTCTTCTTTCTAAAGTGTAGCTAGATAAAAAGAACCTACTCCTAGGTAATAAAATATGACCTGGAATAAAGGTAACTTCACGCTTTAATGCTCAGAAAAGAAAACATTTTCTTAGTGTGACAGAAGCAGAGGGAGGAGGAGAGAGTGTCTGGTAAGGCAGGACTTTTACCACACCCAGAACAATCATCCACTTGTTATCTGTGTACCTTACAGAGGCTGGCACTGCCACTACTTGGAAGTAAATACGAATAAAGACCAATGTCCAGCTTCACAATGGTAGACCTCATTTTAAATAAAAGAGCTGGGTGTAGTGGCACACACCTGTGATCCCAGCACTTTGGGAGGCTAAGACAGAAGAATCGTGAGTTCAAAGCCAGCCTCAGCAACAGTGAGGCACTCAGCAGCAGTGCTTAGTGAGACAAGCACTAAGTGAGACCCTGTCTAACAGTCACCTGTCACTGTTAGTCTCATTAACAGTGAGACCCTGTCTCTAAATAAAACACAAAATAGGGCTGGGGATATGGCTCAGTGGTCGAGTACCCCTGAGTTCAATCCCCGGTACCAAAACTAAAACTAAAACTAAAAATAAATAAAAGGCACTGGGCTCAAAACTTTGTGAGAGTTTTCAGCTTTCTTCTGTTCCAAATAAGTACCCATTATAAATGGATCTCAAGAGCAAAATTATCAAAGAAGTTCCTGTCCATGAATATTTCAGTGCCTCTCATGAAATGTGTTCCCATCATTATTCAACATATTACATGAACAGTATTCTACACAAAATGCTTACTCAATAATTGCTGATGAGATAATAAAGGGTCTTGTGCACCACATTTATGCATGTAAAGGGTCTATGGGAATCAGTAGGATCTTGTATACACATTTAGATTTTACTTTTTGAGAAAGATACAGTGGCTTGTCTTGGATTCCATAGGTTATAAAAAGAAATGTGTTAGGACCATGAATGTGAGGCCATGGGACAGAAGAGAATGAGGAAAAAAGGAAGAAAACAGAGCTGTGAGGCAAACAAACCTATTAAAAACTGAGAACTTTTAAATACTAAAATGCACACTCACTTAAAGAGAAAGATTTTAAACAGCCAGGCTTCTCCATTCTTGGCAGCAAAATATTCACCACAGTATCCAAACTGCCTTAGGAAATGAACAGTAGAGTCAAACCTAAAAGCACCTGAAATTCAAAACAAACATTAGTTTACATGTTACTTAAGAAAAGCAAGCAGATGGGCCTGCTGATAAAGTTTACACAGAGAAAAGCAAATATGGAACCCAAAGTCAAATGAGTTTGAAATAAAAAAGAAACCAATTAAACAGAAGTAAACTTGGACAGAAGTTGCCACCACCTCCCTCAGCCTGTGAAATTTTGATGCCTCCCATTTTCCCTTCTTCTCACACCTGGGTCAGGGGCAGGATGAGGACAGTAGGGACTCTCAGTTCCCTGGAGGCAAAACATTCAAGGACCACATGCTCTGGCAGAATGTAGGCATCTTGGCAAAGCCAAGGTTCTCTTTGGGTCTTCTTCATAGACTTGAAAAGAAAACAAAATTTATTTGAAAATAGCTTCATGTCAAATGGTACGAACTGTATGAAATTTATAAGTAAAAAAGAATACATATTAGCAATTTCAAATGATTGAAGCTAATATGGTGTGATTTTGATTGCGGATTGAAACATTTGCAAGGTATTATTCAAACATTATATTTACACAGTTAAATTCAAAATCAGATATATTCCTGAGTCTATTATTACAACAAAGAGAGTTTTCTTAAGCCACTAATCCCTTTGATGTGAGGCATGGACTCTATCAAGTTCAAGTTGAGCCCAGTTGTCCAAGTCTGGGTTGTTTCACCACATCTCAATGGTTGTGCTCTCCTAGTCATTCATCGTGTTCTGAGTTGTCAAATAAATTAACTGCTGTGGCTCTGTTTCCTCTTGTTAGGGTGATTTTTTTTTTCTTGCAAGTTCATCGGCCTCAGTTGGTATATTTTATACACTGGTTTCCAAGTTATTATTAACCATATTATTATGGTTATTGACATTCCTTTTCCACAGTCATGTGTTACTCCTGATCTCTCTCACTTTCACTTTCATTATACTTTCTTCTGTGCTTCCCTCATTACATAAATATTGCCCAAGTGTCTTCTTTCTTTCTCTTGGCACTGCTCTGATGTCCACAGATGTAGCCTTTTATTTTCCCCCTAAAATACCATTGTTTGGGAGGCAAACATTGTAGCAAGGCCACTGAGAAGAGAATTTCCCCATAAGAGAGTCAAAATTACCATTTCCCTCATTTCCTAGATTCTAGGATGCAGACCCAAACAACTCGGTGCCTCAGCATATTTAGTTTAGGTTCAAGTTCAGGCTGAACTAGGGTGACCAAAGTGAACTTCTGAGTGCTGATCCAAACATTTGGATTTATCCAGATGCAATTAATATAAAATCAATAGATAAGACTTACCTGCAAGTGTTCACTGTCGACACAAAGAATAAAGAGGCCATTAGTCACTGAAGTCCTCATTTAATTTGACTAGCTCATTATAATTATGAATATTTCCCCTTTATTCTCACAAGAGCCTCAGTTTGGATAATGAATGAAATGGCCACCTCAGTCAAGAGAGGCAGAAGTCAAAAGAAGGTCTCAAGTCAACAGAACTCAGTATGGACCTGTATACAGACAGAGTTGGTTTTAACACAAATGATGACTCCTGGGTACCTAGCACTACAGAGTGTGATTGGACAGGACAGAGCTTTCCACAGTACACCAGGCAGTAGAGAAATGGAGAACTGGGTCATAGCACAGAAGGAAACTTCAAGTTGACAAGCCATCACCTTCAATTACCCAAAGAGCCCTCTGGGGAAATTATAATCTGTAATTATGATAGATCTTACACACTGCTTAAATCACTATGCTAGGTCCTTTAAATCAATTATTTTTTAAATTTAATTCTCATGAATAATCTAAGCAGTGCATACTATTATTACCCCACTCTATAGAAGGGGAAGCTGAAGCTCTTAAAGGTTAAGTACCAAGACCAAGTTAAAAGAGCTTGTCTGGCCAGCCACGCTGGTGCACACCTATAATCCCATGGCTCAGGAGGCTGAGGCAGGAGGATCAAGAGTTCAAAACCAGCCCTAACAACAGTGAGGCACTAAGCAACTCAGCAAGACCTTGTCTCTAAATAAAATGCAAAATAGGGCTGGGGATGTGGCTCAGTGGCTGAGTGCCCCTGAGTTCAATCCCCAGTACCAAACCAAAAAAAAAGCTTATCTGCCAAAGTTAGTAACTCAGGCAGTCTAACTCAGGTACAACAGCACTTTTCCAGGTCAGATATGCTTGAGTTAGAGCAGCATGCTCTCTAGCTAAAAAGACATATGGATCAACTTCATAAGAGGGGAGAAAATATTTGTGTAAAGTGATAATGCAGAATTTTTTTTTTGGTAAAATGTTAAAATTTAGCTATTACTCTCATGATGGGAGTGGGAGGGAAAGAGCTAAGAAATAGAAATATCACAGGAAAGGAATAAAGAGAGGAAGAGAATAAATTGTCTTCCAACATTTAGTTTCTACAAATGAAAAAATGACAGTTCTCTTTTATCAATTAATTAAAAATAACACTTGATCTAATATTTTATTAAGACTAAAAGATGCTAGAAAAACAGTACATCATTTGGCCTACTATAAACTTCCTCAAGAAAAGAGAAAGGTAAAGAGAAGAATAGAGAAGCAACAAATAAAACTATCAGAAAAATATACAATTGGAGAAGGATGTTAAGAATTTGGACTTCAACTAAATTGTACTGAAATCTTAGCATCTACTTCTTCAAAGTTTGAGCTGCATCAATAACACCAGGGAACTTATTATAAATGCAGAATGTTAAGGCCTACCCCAGACTTACTGAATCATGATGCACATTTTGAAGAGATCCTCAGGGAATCATATGCATATTCCACTTTAAGAAGCTCAATTGTAGCATATGACTGTTTTCCATAACTTAGCATGCCTAAATTTCCTAAGGATAAAACCCACAAATTAGCTCCAGGCAGACTTGTGTTTCTTCCTTGCTGTGATATTCACTAGGTATATGACTACAAGCAAAAGACTCCATCTTCATGAGCCTCAATGTGCTCATCTGTTAAATGGGGTATTAGTATTTGTTCCCCAGGTTTGTTTTGGGGGTATTACGACTTGGATATAAATTGTTCCCCAAAAACTCATGATAGACAATGCAAGAATGTTCAGAGACAAAATGATCAATCAGATTATGAGAGCTGTAAACAAATTAGTGAATTAGTCCATTTGATGGATTAACAATTTCAATGGATTATTGTGTGGTTCAGTGGGTAATTCTGGTGGGAGTTCAGAATCTACTCTCTTAATGGAAACCTCTTTCCTCTATCTCTATCTCTGTTTCTTTCTCTCCCCTTCCAAACTGCCATAAGCTAAACAATTTTCTTCCCCCATGCCCTTCTACCATATCTTCGACCTAGAGCAATGAAATTGGCCATCAATGGACTGAACCTCTGAAACTATGAGTCTCAAGTTAAACTTTTCCTCTTCTAAGTTGTTCTTGCCAGATATTTTTGTCTTTATTTTTGAAAAACATAGAACTAGGGTCATTTCTGTGACTAACCTAACCCTGTGGTTCAGAAGTCTTTGGAACTGGTTTATAGGAAAAGTTTGGAAAACTTTGGAGATGTAGACTGGAGAAACCTTAGAATGTTGTAAGCAGATTCAGTGAATAATTCTGGTTGGAGTGCAGAAAACCAGAATGCATATAGGAATGTGGACAGTAAAGACTATGCTCATGAGGGAATACCCTTTTGGGAATTGTACTAGAAGCCATTCACATTACATTCTGGCAAAGACCTTGTCTACATTTTGTCCATGTCTTAAGACTGTGTGAGGCTGAATTTAAAGGTAATCTGATAGAAGAAATTTTTTACTTTTCTTTTTTTTTCAAAGGGAAGTGCAAGAGATTGAACCCAAGGGTGTTTTATCAGTTCTTTTCATTTAAAAAAAAAAATTGAAACAGGGTCTCACTTAGTGCCTTTGGGGCCTTGCTAAGTTGCTGAGGTTGGCCTTGAACTTGTGATCTTCCTGAGTTATTGGGATTAGAGGTGTGTGCCATTATGCCCAGCTGGTACAGGAAATTTCAAGGCAATGCAGCATTTATGTTGTGATATGTGATATTGATATTGCTGGTTGCTTCTAACCAGGTTTACTATGATAATCAGGAGCCAAGAGCAGAGAGCAAAGTTTCAAAAACTTGCAGTTTGGCCAGAAAAGCACATGTAAAATTTGGGCCAAGGAAGTTACTGTTGCTTGAGAGATTATATCCACTATATAGAAGCTAAGTACTTTGCACAGAAATTATGAAAAATATGACTTGAGTGCATCTCAGGAATCAGTGACACCACACTCATCCCAGGCCTAATTATGGGTGCCCCCATTTGAGAAGATATAATGGGGGCACCCTGTTTACACAGGGATGCCTTGGAAATTATTTCCCCAAGATTTGAATTATCTTGCTAGCCACTGAAGCACTCAGAGATCACTGCCCAGCTGTGGCCCAAGAGGGCCTGCCCTGTTTGTGCTGGCAGCAGACCTTGGTATCATCCATGTGATGCTGGTTCTGCAGGAGTATAAGATGCTGGAGTAAGAGTCATGGAATTTTCCACCAAGATTTCAAAGGAAGGCCTGGAAGGCCAGGCAAAGTGTGGCAGAGTCTACATTCCAGTGGGCATCCCACGAGAAGGTAATGCATGAAACTATGAAAATAAAGACAAAGAAGGAATGGAGACCCCAGGGATTAAGAGATACCAGTAACATGGAATTTCTGCCAAAGAAAACTGCTGGCTGTAAACAGAACCAGTCTGAGAAAAGTCATATGGATTATACCTGGCAAAGCAATAGGGGTAGGGCTGCCCAAGCCCTTTAGAGATCATGTCTCACCATGTGCCTCAGATGCTTGACATGGTGGTGAGATATTTCCCCAGCTGAGTTTTGGTCTTGCTTTGGTCACATCCCTTGCTTCTATGCCCCTATTTCTCCCCCTTGAAGTGGAAATGTTTGCTCTGGGCCATTATGTATTGGGTATATGTAATGTGCTTTTGATCTTTACAGGGGAATCACAGCCAAAAATTTGCTTTATATCTCAGGTGAAATTTTAGACTTGGACTTTTGGGCAATGCTGGAACTGTTAAAACTATAGGTACTCTTAGAGATAAATTAAATGCATTTTTCATTGTGAGATGGGTGTGAACTTTTGGGAGCCAGGGGTAGAATATTATGGATTGAATATGAGGTGTCTCAAAAAAAAGTTTGATAAACAAAGCAAGAATGTTCATAGGTGAAACAATTCAATTAGAAGAGTTATAACCTAACCAGTGGACTAAACCATTTGATGAATTGATAATTTGAATGAAATACTGGGTAGTGACTATAGGCAGGTGGAGTATGACTGCAGGCAACAGATCAATGGAGGTGAATACATATATGTATTTTTTACCAAGATCTACACATGCTTTTCTCTCTCTCTCTCTCTCTCTCTCTCCTTTGCCTAGCTGCTGAGCTAAAAAAATTCCCTCTACCATACCTTTCTGCTATGATATTTTGGCTCACTTGTGTCTAGAACAATAAAGTGGATCTTCTATAGACTGAACCTCTGAAATTTTGAGCCCTAAATTAAGCTTTTTCTTCTTTAAGTTGGTCACAGTGATGAAAAGCTGACTAAACAGGGGTTGTTCAATAAATGTTCCTTTTATTCATTTATTTATAGAACCCAACTCAGATAATTCTGCTACCAGTCTTTGAGGTATTTTTGTTTTTGAAACTTAACAATGTATATAATTGAGTGCCAGCTAGTTTTATCTAAACTAAACTTATTATTCACTAACTTTTTCAATACAACAGAATATGGCTTAGCAAATTTCCTCTTAAGATATTGTTTTACATTCTATATTCTCTTACCCTGAGTTGATAGGTAAGTGATATGTCACCTTCATAAATCCAGGTACATTATATAGAGAGATAATTAATAAGCTTGAATTTGTATTATATTAACACATATTGAAAAGCTGCTACATGACCTGCACTAGGACAGAGTGTACAATATACTACTACTATTAGCTCTAATTATTAATAATTACCTTATAGAACTGCTGTGAGAATTAAGTAATAGAACTTTCCTCCATTATACCACGAAGGAAAATAAGCTCAGAAAGCATGAAATGCATTATTGATGAGCAAATGTAGTAAGTAGCAAAAATCCTAAAATCTTTTTACTGATAATATAGCTCTTTGGGAAGGCATACAGGAAAGAACTTCTTAATAATCCTAGTTTTCCTTGTCATGCTCCAAGCAAGGCCAGGCTAACATGAACCTCTTTAGATTCTCTTTCAAGCTATAGATGAGTCTTAAATATCTGTGATCCCAGAGCCACCATGCAAAAAAATAGTTGAGCAGCCAGAGGACAGACAAGTGGGTCTTACTCCAGAATCAGGCTTAGGTTAGCGTTTTGTTCCCTTACATCAATTATCTCAACAATGTAGCCATATGAGTCCCAAGTCTTTTTACACCATTCTGCGTTGACTTATTTCCTCTCAGATCTGTGATCTTCCTGTACTGTCAAATTAGAAATCCTTCAGCTATAAGCAGTATAAACCCATATTCAATTGCAAGGAATTATAGGCAAAAATTGAGAAGTCTGTAAGAAAAACTTGATTCAGACTTGGCTGAGTCCAAGGACTAGGCACCATTACAGAACTCATTCTCTCTTTCCGTACCTCTTTAATTGCTTTCCCCTCCAACGGACTCCTTACCAGGCACAAAATAGATGCTAGCAGTCTCAGACTCATGCATTGCCTCTTAGTGTTCCAAGAAAAGGGGGCTTCTCTTTGCCTTTGGTGCAGCCTAAGTTCTGGCATTATGCTTCTCTGGACTGATCTGGGTCAGGTTCCCATTCTAGGGAAGGGGAATAAAATTCTCTGGACTGACTAGTTCTGGCTATTCAGTCATCTATGAGTGGCGAGGGAAGGACTTCTGTCCTACCCATCTGGGAGGTTTCAGAAATTAGGGGTGGTTCTTCAAGGGAAGATCAAGGCACCAAGAACAAGTTTACAGATGGCTGATAGACAAAAGTAAAGACCTATTCAAATATATGGCAACTGGTTTCAGCTCTGCACACACACATTGTGACCAGTTGCCATTGTGGGGAAAATCTTCAGGGCCAGAAAGGAATTCAGAGCTTCTCTAATCATTTCAGTTTCAAAAGAAGCTGAAGAAGAATCTATGAGAAATATATTGATGCTTCATAAATTCTACCTCCTGAACTCAGAGTCAATGGTTCTGAGGAAAGATGTGTAGGTAATTCAAGGACTAATGAAAGAAAGATGGAGGATAAAATTCAGGATTGTTTTAGTACCTTTCTTGTCACTATAACAAAATACCAGATAATTTATGAAGAAGAGAGATTTATTTAGCTCACAGTTTTGGAGACTGAGAAGCATGGTGCTGGCAGCCACTCGGCACTTTGTGAGGGCTTTCTTGCTGTATCATAACAGGATGGAGGGGCATCAGTGATGAGACAGAGCAAATGTGCCAAAAGAGCTCTCTTTTATAATAAAAATCATTCCCATGATAACCCATGGATCCATTCACTCAAATCACCTCCCAACGGTCCCACTTCCAAATGCCATTAAGATAGGAGTTTGGAGATTAAGTTTCCAATACATGAAATTTGAGGGACATATTTGAACCACAGAAGGGACTCTATTTTTCTAAATAACTAGTCCTAAGTTGGGTGTTTATAAATATATAGATCATATTTTGACCATTGATTCTGAACTCCAAACTAAGTTTATTTATATTGGGCAGAAAAATCTATGTCTAAGCATCCTATTGCTGAAATTCATGGGAAAAAAAGAAAAATCTTACACGCTGCCAGAGAATATATTATCAGTAAATGCTTGGAAAAATAAAACTATCATGCTATAATATCAGAGCACTTTGAAATTTTAACAATATTTATGAAATGAAAAATGATGTACAAATATCTAGTTAAGTTGTGCCTTTGGTTCTCAGCTGTGAAAATAAAATAATTATTTTAAAAATCCCAATTCTTTAATAAGTAAAAAATTAACTTACATCACAAATAGATTTTAAGATTTGGGAGGAGGAACTGGAAGAGGCCAAAGGGTTAAACAATGGATGTATAGATATTTAGGGTTAAAAAAACAAAAATGGGCAGAATTGTCTTTCTCATGCCTCATGCTGAGCACCTGTCTCTCTCTTTTCTCCATCTTTTTTCCCCCTTATTGAAACCACTACCTCCTAGTATTATATAACATGCTTATTTTTTAATTTGTTCAGTTGTCTGTTTCCTGCAGAGTAGAAGCTCCGAGGGGTAGATGCCTATTGTATTAACCACTGTATACTTCAGGCCTCAAAAGTGCTTGATATGGGGCAGGCATGGACAACTACTAGCCGAGAGTATTAACTGTAGAATGTACATCTTCAAATTGTACTGATAATTAAATTCACTAGTTAGAAAAGGATAATATTGTGATTTTTATTACTTTAAATTTTGAAAAATTAGAGACTGGTGGAAATTTCTATTAGTTTCTCAACTCACACAACTCTAACTTCATGCAATTAAATATAACCTTGAATGTGAGTATTCTTGATGAAGAAAACAGCTGTTGGGGTCTCTTTTCCCCAATGGTTATCTCATTGTTGGTCTATTCTTTATATATGTTAAAGAATATATATATTTTTTGTTTATCATATATATGATAAACAAAAGCAAACAAAGAAATCCAAACCTTACATCTTTCAGACACTTTGTGAAAATCCAAGTTCATTTTGAATGGATGGCAAATTACATTTGAGGAGAAACTTTTTCAAAACATCAACAACTATGTCATTAGCTGGTGCTTCGTAATCCCACGTAAAACACTAAGTAGTTATTTTAATTCCTTTTTTCCTATTTACTTTGAGTTTATTAGTTACCATATAATGTAATATAATGGAAAGGTTAAGAAATTAGATTTTGGGGGTTTCAGTCCTGAATCTACTAATTCATGTCTGTGTGAGTTTGGGTAAGTTATCTATCTTCTAAAATCCTATTTCCTCATCTGAAAAAAATGGGTGAAAATAACAAAACTTACAGTACCAGACTTATAAGGTTCAATGAAATAATGCAAAACTAATCAACAACAGCCAAAAAACCCTTTCAAGAATCTTTTAAAATAGGGCCTGACATAGAAGAGGGACTTGCTAAATATTTATCAGTATTACTTCTTTATTTATTTTAAGTTTTTAGCCAAGAGGTTTAAATTTCAGCTTTTTTGTGTTGGTAACCTAAAACAGATTTAATACAGTTTTCCTGTTTAAACATCAAAATTCCCTGTAAATATATTCCTTGCATGAGTTAAGTTGCATGAAAATCAGATTTATGTGAGATATTGTAGACTTAAGTTAATTAAAACAATGTTCCACATAAAAAGATGAAATGCATTTCAAAAAATGTGTGTGCATATTCACTTGTGCATTTGTGTGTGTGTGTGTGTGCAAGATATACTTTGGTTGCCTCTATAAACCAGTGGCTATGATTTATAAGACTAAGTTTCCTAAAGAAAATGTTATCTTGTTCCTAAGATAACAAAAGCCTTCTTTATGTTTAACTCTTATCAGGGGCAAAAATGAAAGAGATAAAACAGCATGAAATGATGAGACCAAGTGATGAAATTCATTCACAATGATTACTTTCAAGAGTAATTTCTCTTGGGTAATTGAGCGGCCTGTTACTATGGCTCTCCAGAGTGATAGCTAATGTAAATGAAGCTACTAAAAGTGGATTATCATGGCAAGAATATACTCAACCAATACTGCAATAGAAATCCATTCAAAGCATTCGGGAAAAATTCAAAAGAAGAAATGCCCTTTTTTATTTTGTTTTATTTAAGTTAATGACCTACAAAACACTTCTTCCCTGACTAACAACCAGTAAGCACTTAAAAATATCCAGCCAGGAAAAGAAATGATTCAACTCATTTGGATGAAGTAGGAACCCACCTGAATTGTCAGTATTTGTGTTTGGTCCCAGGGACTCAGATTCTGAGCTACATTCTTTGAGTGATCTTGGCAAAAGTCTGAAATTATTTTTGCCAAATTTTCTTTATCCTGGAAAAGCTAGAGTAATGTTTCATGGATAGATATTAAGGAATTTATTAATTTCAGAAACCTTTCTTGCAGATGTGTATAGTACTTTAAAGGTTCTTTTGGAAATAATCTGTACCATGTAGCATGAAAAACTTTAGAAGGATGCCTTCTTTCACAAACTCATACAAATTGTTTTTGGAATGCCCACACTGAGCAGCTGTATTTTTGCTTTCTGTATATCTACATCTTGGCTGTTATAAGACAGGTTTTGAAACAGCGATTCTCATCATTCTTCCTGGAAATATTCATCCTGTCAATTGGTTTACAGGTTTAAGCAATGGCCTTATGGTCAGGGCATGAGGAGCCCTGGTATGGTATGAACAGCAGGCAGAGGAGGAGAGTAAGTTACATTCAGAAGCATACCCGGGGAATGTCATGCAAGAGGAGACAAACTCAAAGGTAGTCTTCCTGTGAGCAGAAGAGGTGCATGATTCTATGTGGGGCAGAATCTCTTATTTGAAGATTCCAATGAGAGAAGAAAAAGAGAGGAACCAAAAAGAATTACAGTTTTCAACAACTGAATTTGCAGGACAGAGGATCAGCTAAGTAAAAGAAAGTCATCTTGGCTGAGTTTTATAAAGCCCAGTATAAATAAAGTGGACTAGAGTAATTTCACTAATGATAGGAAGAAAGTCACAAGTAATAATCTAGAAATCATTGGGGTTTGATGTTAGGATGTACTTGAGGACTACTCTATTGGAAATGAGAAAGCACTAGATATTCTTTGTTTTCTTTCTTTCTTTATTATTATTATTAGGTTCTTTTTAGTTATACATGATAGTAGGAACCATTTTGACATAATTATAAAAGCATGGAATAGATCTTGATCTAATTCAGTTCCTAGTATCTCTCCTTTCCTTCCTTCCTCCTCTCCTTGCTCCCTTTTCTTTATTGATCTTTCTGCTATTTATCCATAGATATTTTTAAATTAATTTTTTGTGAATGTACATAAGAGTGAGATTCACTGTGGTATTAAACAAAAGATTCAGTCGACCTATGAGTTGATTCCAAAAATCTTGAAAAATTTTCTTGTTCTACTCAAACTTTTATCTAACTCCTTCTAATTTCTTATTATATGGTACAATGACATTATTTTACTTATTTATTTATTTTAAGACCCAAGACAAGAAACCTACCAAGGTAGAGCTGTTTTATTTCTACTTGTTGCAGGGGTGAACTGGGTAACTAGCTGAACTACTGTGGAAGGGAGCCTTTAATTTGTCCTCATGTAAACTGAGCATGTTGGTGCACACCTGTAATCCCAGTTACCTAGGAAGCTGAAGCAGGAGGATCCCAAGTTTAAGGCCAGTCTGGGCAACTTAGAGAGGCCTTGCCTCAAGATGAAAAAATACTTTTAAAAGTGCTGGGGATGCATTCAGTGGTACAGTGCTTACCTAACATGTATGAGGCCTTGCTTCCATACCTAGTACATTAAAAAAAAAAAAAAAAGATGGCCCCATGGGAGTGAGTTTTCAGTGCTCCCAACTCTTTGTCCTCATCCCTTGCCCCATTTCCATTGTTCTATTGTCGGTGATGACAATATTTCATTCCTCAATCTATGAGATCTTCTCCTATTTATGAAAACTACTTTCAGGGAAAATTTTTAAAACATGTCCCCAAAAGTCTGATTGGATCCTTACACTAGAGAACAGGCTTGAGCTGGAGGAAGGAAGTGAACCTTGGAAATTTCAGACATCCACAAGTCGGAAACTTATGAAATAGTATCAACAGTTCTCACTGATTGACCACCTAGCATGTGGTAGGCACTGCCCTTTTGTTTCTGTAGAGAGATTAGTGAGACAAGTAAGGTTCACCCCTCCTAAAGAGGTGCAGCCTCGTCCTATATAAACCATATGATTCTAGAGACTAAGGACTTATCTAGCAGATTGAAGAATTCAGTAGAAAAATCACAAGAGTGAGAAGTATGAAGGCACCAAATATTTTAGAATAAAGGGCAGAAACATCAGGAAAAATGGAACCAAGTCATAAATGTAAGCAAGACAAATACTGGCAGTGCAGCCTAGTGGTAAAGAACATGGACACCAGACAGGGACGGTGGGGTCAAATCCTGGTCCTACTGCTGTAGTTGTGCAGTCTTAACTGTGGTTCTCTAAACTCCTTGTGCCTCAGTCTGATCATCTATAGAAGAGGGGTAATGATAATAATAGTGTCTACTTCTAAGTTGACTAAGAGTATTAAGCACTCAAAACATGGCTCCAAAATAGTTTGTTAAATGAAAATCTTAAGAAATGATTCACCTCCATCTAAACCTGTGGCTCTTAGTCACTGGAAATGATCAAGTCCCAGAATCTGAGCAGGTGTCCAGAAAGACAAAAATGCTCATTTCTTTTGTTCAGACCTTACCATACTCAGTTACAAATCATGTTTGGTGAATATTGTTGAATGAATAAATAAGCCTATTTTGGTAGTTACACATAAATGTTTTGCATGAGTATAAATTGCGACAAAATAACCTCCAAGGAACTTCCACTTTAAGGACCTATGATTTCTTTGAGAAACTAATGAATTGGAATGGTATGACATCAAAAAGTGCCTTTAAGATCTGAGAAAAATCTCTCTCTCTCTCTCTCTGTATAACAGACTGTGTCTACTAAATGAATACTTTTTTCTAGTTAAAAGGTTACACAAGAATGTGAGGCACAATATCCAGAGTCTCCAGTCCCCTCCACAGTGCCAAATAATTATCTTCTTTTACAATTTCATATCTCCAGGCCTTTCAGTTGGGCCAGGTTGGCATTTCACTGCCCTTTGTGTGTGACAAGTGAAAATAGGGAAAGAAAAGAAACTCAAGTGAAGAAACCCTGAATCCACACAGCAGTATGAGAGTGGTGGTCAGTGGTGCCCACTCTGCTACCTCATCAGGATGCCAGCATCCTGCCTCTGGTTCACCTTGCACCCCATGTGCCAGTACCATACTTCCTTTCCCAGAGCACAATCTCCCACTTTTCTTATGTCACCCCACACTTAGTCAGACATGCAAACAGTACCCACAAAGCTGACCTGCTTCCCCAGGGGTCTCAAGGAGCTCTTGCACCCCAAGGATAGAAGTCTTGGGCTGGGGTGGTAGCATGCTTGCCTTGTATGTCTGGGGCACTGGGTTTGATCCTTAGCACCACATAAATAAATAAAATAAAGGTGTTGTGTCCATCTACAACTAAAAAAAAAATAAAACTTAAAAAAAGAATAGAAGTCTCCCAAAAACAATGTTGAAAAAGAGTGGATCCCCTAAAATCTCCCTCCTAGAACTCATTTCTCCTAATTCCCCCAAGATACTAGAATGTGACTGCTTACTTCTCTAAAGAATTGAAAGCAGTCAATTCAGATACTTAGATCTGCTTAAACAATTCTCAATCCCAAAATATTAGATAAGTTTTGTTGGAACAATGAAATAACTAGCTTGCTGGGACATCCACAGATGTCGGAAAAATACTTTCAATCAGTTCAAATCATTCTACCTTTGAGATTATAAATTTACTCATATTCTCAGAGAAAAAATATTCAGTTTTACTGGAGAAAATAGGATTAGTCCTTCAGCTCAATAGGCAACCAGAAGTTTTTTCTTTAAATCTTGATATTTAATCAATCTCAACTTGGTTTTGGAAAACTATTTCCTATGAGGCCATCTCCACCTGTAGGATTTAAATCTGGACATCTTTTTACCACATTGGTCAGACTTTCACTGGCCAACTCCCATCTAGGTCTTAACTCCTAACAGAAGCTATTGACACTACCTTCTCTTCATGTCCCCTAACAGTGACAAATGTTTGTTAAAATTGGATATTAAGCATATTTTATTTCATTTGTCTCTATCTGGGCTGCTAAATTTTGATCTAATCCAAAAGATTGGTAAGACTTTTCACATATTAATAATCTTTTGTTTTTGTGTATGTTAGAATTTATCCATTAAGGCAGATATCTTACTATTGTTTCCAATTTTTGGAAAAGAAAGCTAAGATTCAGAAATGTTAAGAGATTCTCCTGACGTGACTCAGGTAACAGAACTGAGTTTTGGTCCAGGTCTGTCTGTCTTCATTTCTCATGGACATACACACCTTTTTTATAACATGTTATGAATTCATTAACAAGTCACATTCAGGAACACAAGTCAGAGGTCAGCAATCTTTTTCTGAAAAGAACAAGTAGTAGTATCTTAGGCTTTGTGGACTATATGATCTCCGTCACAACTCTACCTCTGCCACATTGCACAAAAGAAGCCACATGAAAAAAAAAATGAACTAACGTGGCTGTATTTAAGAAACAACACACACATAAAAACCCTTTATTTACAGAAAGCTGGCAGCAGAGCAGATTCAGCCCATGTACCGTAGATTTTTTGACTCTTGTCTAAGTAAATCTGACATTTAGGGACAAAATTTAGATTGTGTCCTGCTGAGTAAGAGTAAGACATTGCCTTGATTGAAGGTCACAGATAGAATTGGGAAGTGAAGAGAATATCTAGTGCTAATGGTAAGGGAAAAACTAAAGTAGAGAGGCCAGTAATCAGAAGCATAGAGGTATAATAGTTATGGCTGTAGACACGGAACAGGAATGTCTCCATTTCCAGCCTGGACACTCTAGTTGTGTGGTTTTGGTCAAGTTACTTAATTTCTGTGTTTCTCCATTTTCTTACTTACAAAATAGGGATGATTAAAGCATTTTCCTTGTAGAAATATAAGAATAAAATGAATGAATACATGTCAAGCATATAGAATAATGTCTAGCCTATATTAGTCCACTATAAATGGCAACTGTACATGTTTGCTATATGTTTTCATTCATTATCAACAATTGTTGATCTACAAATTGGCAATGTAAGGATGGAGAATTACTTGACATTGATCAAGTTAAGGAAAGGAGGAAGCAGAAATTAATGTTAACATTATTCCTGTTACTGTTGATATGTAATTACCTCAGAATTAATGGCTTAAAACAAAACAATCATTCATTCTGCATTCAGCTCTGCAATTTGGACATGGTTTATCAGGGAAGGTTAGTCTCTGTTCCATGTGGTTTCATCTGGGGAAGCTAGATGGAGAGTTGAGTGTTCACTTCCAAAATATTCAGCTCTATATATAGATTCACTGTGATTCCAATTAAAATCCCAACATCACTCTTTATACAAATAGAAGAGGCAATCATGAAATTCATTTGGAAGAATAAGAAACCCAGAATAGCCAAAGTAATCCTTAGCAAGAAGAATGAAGCAGGAGGCATCACAATACCAGACCTTAAATTATACTACAAAGCTATAGAAACAAAAATAGCATGGTACTGGCACCAAAATAGACATGTAGACCAATGGTATAGAATAGAAGACAAGGAGACGAACCCACGTAAATACAGTTATCTTATACTAGATAAAGGAGCCAAACATGTACACTGGAGAAAAGATAGCCTCTTCAACAAATGGTGCTGGGAAAACTGGAAATCCATATGCAGCAAAATGAAACTAAACCCCTATCTCTCACCAATGCACAAAATTCAACTCAAAGTGGATCAAGGACCTGGGAATCAGACCAGAGACTCAATGCCTAATAGAAGAAAAAATAGGCCCAAATCTTCATCATGTCAGATTAGGACCTTACTTCCTTAACAAGACTCCTATAGCACAGGAAGTAAAATCAAGAATCAACAAATGGGATGGATTCAAACTAAAAAGCTTCTTCTCAGCAAAACAATCAATGAAGTGAACAGAGAGCTGATATTCTAGGAACAAATCTTTGCCACACACATATCTGATAGAGCACTAATCTCCAGGATATATAAAGAACTCAAAAAACACCAAAAAAACAAACAATTCAATCAATAAATGGGCCAAGGAGCTGAATAGAAATTCACAGAAGATATACAGTCGATCAACAGACATATGAAAAAATATTCAACATCTCTAGCAATTAGAGAAATGAAAATCAAAACTACCCTAAGATTTCATCTCACACCAGTCAGAATGGCAATTATCAGGAATACAAACAACACTAAGTGTTGGCGAGGTTGTGGGGGAAAAGGCACACTCATACATCGCTGGTGGGACTGCAAATTGGTATAACCAATCTGGAAAGCAGTATGGAGATTCCTTAGAAAACTTGGAATGGAACAACCATTTGACCCAGCTATCCCACTCCTTGGTCTATACCCAGAAGACTTAAAAACAGCATACTACAGTGACACAGCCACTTCAATGTTTATAGCAGCTCAATTCACAATAGTTGAACTGTGGAACCAACCTAGATGTCCTTCAATAGATGAATGGATAAAGAAACTGTGGTATATATATACAATGGAATATTACTCAGCAATAAAAGAGAATAAAATTATGGCATTTGCAGGTAAATGGATGGAGTTGGAGAATATCATGCTAAGTGAAGTAAGCCAATCTCAGAAAATCAAATGCTGAATGTTCTCTCTGATAAGTAGATGCTGATCCATAATGTGGGGGAGGACACAGGAAGAATGGAGGAACTTTGGTCATGGGGGTGAGAAGGGGAAGGGCACAGGGGGACTGTAAAGATGGTGGAATATAATGGACATCATAGCCCTAGCTTTATGTATGACTGCATGTATGTTGTGATTCTACATCACATACAACCAGAGAAATGAAAAGTTGTACTCTGTCTGTGTACAATGAACCAAAATGCATGCTGCCATCATGTATACCTAAGTAGAATAAATAAATAAATAAAATTTAAAACAAAAAACAAAAAAACTCCAAAATGTTCAGCTCTAGTTTATTCACATGCTTGCAGGCTGGTGCTGGCTGCTGTCTGGGAGCTCAGGTGGGATGAAGGAATGAGAGCCTTGGCTTATATCCATTTGGTACCATCCTCACATCAGGGTGGCTGTGTCACAAGGATGAGCATTCCAAAAGAACTGAGATAAAACTGTATTATCTTTTAAAAGCTAGACTTGACAATTAGCATAGCATTCCTTCCAGTCCCATTCTATATTTTGGAAGTAACTAAGGTCAATACATATTTTTAAAAATAGGAACTAAACTCCATTTCTGTGGAATATGTGTTAACAATATTATGAAGATGTTTTAAATTCCACAGTCTAACTACTTGCCCAAATTATTTACATTTCTCCTACATACAAATTACAGTCATACATGCTACACCCCTCCCAAGACTCAGATGCAGGGACAGATGAAGCCACTCAGATGAGGTTTCTTATATACCAATCCTCTCAAACTGAAGATCTACAGACTAAGAGGCAAGTTATTTGCAACCTACCTGTAATAATCAATGGTTTTATATACTTAGGATAGGCACTATAGAAACTTTGTTTAAAGGCAGAAGAAAATAAAAGCACATAACAGTCATTGGTTCATAGTACCTATGAAATCCAGCTAATGAACACTATCTGTCTTGTTTTGCTTTGCTTTGGTCTCAATCCCAATGCCTTAGAAGGATCCCTCACTACTCTTGAATCACCTGAAGGTCTTGATTTTTGGACCTCTTTTCATTTAATTCTATCCTGTCCTCTTCAGTCTAAGCGGACAAAATACATGTTAGTGCAATTCTGTTAATTCTGTGGACTTCCTATTATTCTTATTAGCATAGACTTCATTAGACAAACAACTTGCCTACAAATCTCTTTGAAAGAAGCCTTTCTCTATCTAGGTCCCTTAAAATTGCTATTGGACCACAACCTTAAAGTTATTAGGAGCCTTATTCTTTTTTTAATTTATTTTTATTTGTTTTAATTAGTTATACATGACAGCAGAATGCACTTTGATACATCATATATGATGGAGTATAATTTCTCATTCTTGTGGTTGTACATGATGTAGAATCACACTGGTCATATAGTTATATATGAACATAGGGTAATAATGTCTGATTCATTCTACTACCTTTTCTACCCCCATAGTCCCTCCCCTCCCTTCACTACCCTCTACCTAAAGTAAATCTATCCTTCTCTAGCCCCGCCCCCATTGTGAATTAGCATCTGATATCAGATAAAATGTTCAGCTTTTGTTTTGGGGGGATTGGCTTATTTCGCTTAGCATGATGTTCTCCAGCTCCATCCAAATGAAATTATGGCATTTGCTGGTAAATTGATGGAGAAGCCTTATTCTTTAACTGAGAGAATCATATACCCTTAGATCCCTAGAAGAACTTTGACTATTTTAAAGGGTTTATGAGACACTACTTCATATCTTTCTAAAGTATTAACAAGAGCTTTTCCTTTTATATTTGATCTTTGACCTTATG
The DNA here is from genome assembly GCA_004024805.1 of Geosciurus inauris. Lineage (NCBI taxonomy): Eukaryota > Metazoa > Chordata > Mammalia > Rodentia > Sciuridae > Geosciurus > Geosciurus inauris. The sequence continues at coordinate 157,730 of PVHX01000951.1, forward strand.
CCTTTTCTTAATTTGAGAATTCTACTGTACAGAGGGACTGAAAATAGTTTTATAAATGAATTTCATAAGCCCCCAATCTTTCATACATGTTATTTAAATTTTCTTGAAAGAGTACCTTTTTAAAAGCCATCTCTCTACATACTTATTTCATGTGATGAAAGAAACCCCTTGACATTCTCAATATTCAGTGGGATTTTTCTCAGCCAAATCTACCAACTCCTTAGGTATATTCTGTATTTTCCACATCATGGCAGATGACAGTTCTGCTAAGCTTTCTACCACAACACAACAAGAACCCTTTTATCCAGTTTTTAGTTAACAATATCCTCACTTTTTTTTAAGCCATTACTAATAGCCTCCCACTAAGAGTCTTTTTTAGCTCCTTTCAATTTCTGCCCATCAACTAGTTCCAGTGTCACTGCCCCATATTCTAGGTTTTCTCACAGTATCATCTAACTTCCAGTTCTTAGAACCTATTCAGAACATCTTTTACTGTGTACAAAATATTTTAAAACGGTACTTTCAAGCATTAGCACTTATTTTGCTCACAAATCTGGAAGTTGGCTGAGTTCAGTTAGAATCTTCATGCAGTTGTTTAGGCAGGCACTAGGATTATCACAAAGCCTTCTTCATTCCCACCTGACATCTAGACTGGAAGGACTCTAAGACCTAGGGGCTAGATCAGTTGGGGCTCTTTCGCATCATTTTCTCCACTTGGTAACTCCATATGATCTTTCCACATGGTAGGTGCCTAGTAGATGGACTTCTTCTGGAGAGGTGAAAGCTACCAGAGTAGGTGTTTCAGCAGAAATTGGCAAAAGCTGCATAGATTTTTCCAACATAGTAGAAGTCACCAACATCTCAGTATTCTGTTTTTCAAGTCAGACCTGCCAGGTAAGAAGGTGGGACATTGACTCAACCTCTTTATTCCTTCTCCTATAAAGAATTTATGAGTATATTTTAACATCACCTCAGAAATACTTTGAGACTGTTTTAGTAGGAATGCAATCCAAATGTCTAACTATAGACTCGTGTCTTCCAATGATGTCAGAAATATCCCAGGTATGAGGCAGTTGATCTCTGTGGATGATCAGGAGAGAGATGGCCACCATGTTTTAAAAGAAGGTGATTGCATCAACTACTGGAGGATGTTTGTTGGCAGAGAAAATTAGAATTCCGAAGAAGTGAAGATATCACATTCTTAACATGTATATGGATCCATCATTTTAAGGAAGTGAGAATATGTTTTTAAGAATAAGGAAAATTGAAAATGATACTCTTCCTTCAGGTTTAGGGAAACTCCAGGGTATAACCCTGTGTTCCAAGAATATCAGATTTATTGAAAATGCTCTATTTGAGGTAAGCAAGAAATTCCCTGCTGCAGAGCAATTGGCGCCTTCATACCTGGTCCTGCAAATGCAAATAGGAACTTGCTCTAAATTTTTATTGCCTTTCAGAAAGTTACAGGGCATATGTCTTTGTGTGCTCTTTTATTTCTGCCCTTTATAACAAGCAACTCAGGATTTAGCTATTGTTATAATTCAATACTTTTGTATCTTTTATCTGAGAATCTCATTCCTTTTGTACAACAGAGGCCAAGTTCAGGGTTACAATAAAGATTAGGGAAGTAATACAGAGTCAAGACACCTGGATTTTGCTGCTGTCCTCCTGGGCCACCTTAAGTGCTATCTCTGAGCCATGTTTTCTTGTATGTATACAGAGGTTGGTGGATATTGACTTCTACTGGAATTTACTCCCATATACAATTTTCTTGCTTTTGGATAAATAAGGAAGAGAAAACAGACAGGTTTTCTGAGATAATATCTCTTCTAGATCCTTTCACAGTATTATGATTACAGAAACAGGTGAATTCCTTCATTTTCTTCTTTTTTATTTTGCTACATTGAGATGTTTGAAGTATCAAAACCGTCTTTAGATCTAGATTAATTTCTGAAAAACAGTGCTACCCAGAATGTTTCACCATTTTAGGAAGTCTTCATTTCCCTGAGTGTAAAAATCTGGTCTATAACTCCTTGCCTGGCACCTAGTGTCTGTCTTTCCAGAAATGTTAAAGAAATGAATTGATGACTTGTTCTCTTGCATGCATCAGAAACCTCTGATCCTTCCCTATTGACACATTTCTCCATCTTTTGATGTTCAAGCAATCGCCTAGATGTTTGGGGTTCTTCATTCTTCTCCTGGTCCAAGCTTCTGCAAACTTTGCTTGAAATATTTTCTGACCCATGCCCATTCCCAAGTGTCATAGGTTTAGATTTCCTGCAGTGCATACACACATAGAATTTGAGGTATAAGATATTTTATAGGAATTGGCCCTGGTGAAAGGAAGGTGGAGAAGAAGTCAGGCTGTGACACAGTAAAAACCTCAGGAGTGAGTATTTCTGTGTCTGGTTCAATCATGGGATGCATACTGTTGTGCGAAGGGTTTCACTGGGCAAGCTGGATGCCTATAGCTGAAGTCAATCCTGAATTCAGGGCTGACAGCTGACAGTGAGACATTCATCACACTACCCACAGCTGGGTAGCTAGCATGTTTTCTAAGAGGGATCTGTATGATGCTTCTTCACATCTACCACACCAAACAAAGCCTCTTAGACTACATGCTTTCAAATGTAATAAGCATGAACATGCATGAGAATTCTGAGAATAATGGAATAGAATGTGTGAAATCAGGATTGGCCTAAACTATCTGGCCTAACGTTTACCCTAGTGGCCCCAAGAACTTCCCAGCAGTGGTCTGTCGTGGTTATAGAATGTTCTATAGGAAAGAGTGATAGCATGCGATTCAGAGGATTGGATTCTCCCTTTGTTCTATTAGTCTGCTTGTTTTCATTGTTTAAACCTATACCAGTTTGCAGTGAGTGGGTCCACTTAAATGAGAAAGGTCCAATTGTGCTAATGCGCTGCCACCATCCCACACAACAAATAAAATCATTCATTGTTGCTCAGATACACCCACTGTCAGCTCTCTGTCCTTGCCCATGCCATGCTCCCTGAATCCAAGGGTTGTCCATAGTTGCTATGGTTTTTTACATTACCTTTACTAAGAAGCTTCCCTCTATGCCATAGTGCCCCCCCTCCCCCATTCAGCCCTTCCCATGGCCTTCTCCATTACACTATGACCCCAGGGTCTGGCACAGTTTGTGGCACACGGTCAATGTTGTCAATTGTTTCTAAGCTTTCTACTGTCAATGGTTGCTTCAACATTTGCAGTTTTGTCCTCTCTCTGCATTCAGTGTGGACTATTATGCATTACTGTTTTGGGGTTTTTGTTTTTGTTTTTTGTTTTTTAGTGTCTTGGTCCTGCTCTTTCACCTGTAGCGCATGCTCCAAATGCTTGGTGTATTTATGGATGCTCCACATATACTTTGAAAATGAATAAATTTGTTTTCTCATCACCTTATAAAATGTCTACATGCATTAGGACTCAATTGGAAGTTGGAGGTTATAATATTTCTATTATGTCCACAGAAGTTCTTATTTCTCCCATCTTGAGAAAGTCATATGAGCACTGGAGATCAGACAGGAATGGACTAGCTAATACTTCCAGACAGTCTGCTATTCAGCTTAGGCTACTATAATAAAATCTCATGGTCCATGTGGCTGAAACAACATGCATTCATTTCTCACAGTTCTGGAGGCTGGAAGTTCAAGATCAAGGTGCCAGCAATGATTAAGCTCTGAAGAAGGCTCTCTTGCTGGCTTGCAGATAGCCACATTTTCACTGTGTGGAAAGAGATCTTTGATCTCTCTTTTACTATAAGGATAACAATACCATCATGAAAGCACTATTTTAATGAACTCAACTAAATCTAATTATCTCCAAACTCCAAATGCCATCACATTGTGGGTTATGGCTTCAAAATACCCAGTTTGGACACAAACTTGTGGTCCATTCTGTCAGACTCTTGAGAGTGCACTGGCTGCCTTTCATCCCACACAGCTATATCATGAGCAGCCAGGTCATTTGCGAACTTGGATTTATTTCCTATCTCTTGACCTGGTCTTGCAAATCTACTGATATCAGGTCATTATATATTTTAAACTCACTCAGTTCCCAGGAAAATATCTGCTGAACTAATCAGCTCTCAGTAAGGAGTGGAAGCTGTGGTAAGAACAACAAACAGACTTGTACTGGGCCAGGACTGTTTAAATGTTGTTCCTGTGAAACCCAAGGGCAGCATTTGCATACATTTCCTTAATGATGATGTGTTAGATTTGGCTTCTCCATGCTGTAATCAACTGAAAACAATCCGTTGTCGGCAATCTTTTATCTTCTAATCAGTCCAGCTTTGTAGATCTTATTATTCCTCATTATTTTAAAAACTATTAAACTAAACAATAAATGATCTTACAAGGAAATGCTGCTAGGGAAGTGGTTTCTGGAGAAGGTCTCTTCATGGTTCTTTCTGATGTCTAATCAGTTCTGTTTCTTCTAAATAGTTACTAAAAATATTCAATTGCTTAAATGACCTCATTTGGAAGAGGGACTTTCCCCCATCGCCTTCTAATTTATTTGGGGGGGAAGGAGGTACCTGGGATTGAATATAAGGGTGCTTAACTGTTGTCTTTAATTTCAGTTTTTAATGACTGAAAATATAGTGATTACAGTGTTGACCTTCCCTGTGACTGTGATTGCCAGTTTGGGATATTTTGTATTCAAAATGGTGATTCCCACAAGTTCTTTAAGTTGCCACATGGAAGTGCTGACTGACTGGAAAGAGAACAAGACCCCACACACACAAGCCCCATTTTGCCCTGTGGTACAGATACATTGTCTAGTAATTTGTTTTAGATTCATGTATACTCAGAGTTCCATCTTTCCAATCCATGTCACTTGGCTACCTTGAATCACCTCATAAGTCTCAATGCCCATGACTACACAAGAGAGTGATGACGATCTCATGGGTCATTGTCTGGGTAAATGAGATAATACTTAATGAAATATGCAGTATAGACCCAGGAGCAAAACAGGTTCAATCAATGGTATCCATTATTACCACATCTCAAAACATATGTGACTTCTGTGATTCTGCTATGGAAAAGATTTCAAACCCCTCTTGGCATAGGGGTGTCAAATACTTCATTATTTATTTCCAAATTCATTGAGGGTCTCTCTCAGAAGTTTGTGAGTATAGAGAACACACCATTTGGACAGGCTTCCTTTGTTGGTTCAAGTTTCTTCACATCTGAAACAATTTTTTCTTTACCTACTATAGACACATTAAGGAATTCCTGGGAGTCTTCATGACAACAAAATGAAATGAAATGATACATGCTCTGCAGCCAAAGACCTAGGAGACGGTGGTTAATTCATTAACATCTCTGGGCCTCTGTTTTCTCAGCTATGACCGAGGTCTAAGACTTGCTCTGAAGGGTGATGATAAATGTAACAGAAAAAAATTATATAGATATGAATGCATTAGTTTGGCACCAGACAATCTAAAGAGAAACAAAACATAAAGTCTACATTTTATTTATTCCTACTATTTACTGAATATTTGTGCCACCCCCCTTCCCCCGCAAATAATTCATGTGGTGAAACATTAATCCACAATGTGATTGTATTTGAAGGTGAGGCCTTTGGGAAGTAATTAGGTGTAGATGAGATCATGAGGGTAGAGCCTTCATGATTAATGGTTTTATTTAAAGAGAGAGAAAAAAAGAAAAAGATAATATCTCTACCTCCCTCTCTTATTCTCTCTCTCCCTGTTTCCCTACCCATTTCTCTCTCACTTTGCTCCTGCGAAGGAAGTGAAGATATAACCAGGAAAGGACCCTAACCAAGAATCTGACCATACTTCATTCTGATCTTAGATTTTCTGCCTCCAAATCATGAGTCATATTTTCTGTTTAGGCTACCCAGTCCATGGTATTTTGTTATAGCAGCCTGAACCAAGACACCTCCTAATAAATATTCCTTCCCTTCTCCCCCATCCTCAGGGAACATGGTGTTTGGAACACCTCAGTACTAGTTGGTAATTCTCTCATAGAAGATAACAAAGGAATGCTGAATTGGTCTCAGCCATGAGAAAACTTCAGACCAGAGGAAAAAAAATAAAGTCAGCTAGCAGGAAGCTGGCACCTTCTCTTGCCAGGCTTCAGCAAAGACCTGATTCCCATAGGTAAGAGGAGTAATTGCTATAGGGAAATAGACCACGTACATTTATATAGTGAGAGGTGTTTTATAGGATTAAGTGGATGATAAAAAGTTATCATTATACAGCCTCAGCAATGGCGAAGCGTTAAGCAACTCAGTGAGACCCTGTCTCTACATAAAACACAAAATAGGGCTGGGGATATGGCTCAGTGGTCGAATGCCCCTGAGTTCAATAACCAGTACCAAAAAAAAAAAAAAAAAAAGTTATCATTATAATAATTTTATAACCTAAACATAAAAGAGAGAACTCATAGAAAGACTAGTTCTCTTGTGAGATGGCTGCCATTTAATATCTTTTTTTTTAATTTTTTTTTTTTTTTAGTTGTAGATGGACATAACTTTATTTTATTTATTTTTACGTGGTGCCGAGGATCGAACCCAGTGCCTCACGCATGCGAGGCAGGCGCTCTACCACTGAGCCACAATCCCAGCCCCCATTTAATATCTTTTTATCTTTGGGCAAGTCCACTTATTTTCTTATAAATCAGCAGGAGCTAGACACATATATTTAAGAGAAGGAATGGACTGTTGATGTCCTGTGGCACATCTCCCTGTCATAGAGCAGGAGACAGGACCATTGGGGGCAAGTGAACATGTCAAGGTCAGATGCTGCCAATTGTTCTAATTCCCTCTAGAGACACCTTCTCATGATGTACACCGCCTCTCTCTTGAGAGTGAGGTAAGGGTTGCTCAATTCTAGAAATAAGGTCAGTTATAAATGCCTGTAGCAGCCACCTTCTCTTTTATTATTTACAAAATGCTTGTCCAAACTTGTTATCAGAAGACACAGGCTGGGAGAGAAAGGATATATTTTTTCACACGTCAGAAAGCCAGGAGCAATGTAACCTCCACATTGTAGACAAAGGCCAGATAATAAATCTTCATGAAATACATATTTGCTCATAAGCTGCTTTTGAAGTCCCGGCTTCTTGTTAAAGAACCAAAAGCAAAGGAGAGTAAACTCCCTGTGTGCTTTCTGCAGAATTGTGTGGGACTGAATGTACATGTGATTGGATCATGGGGATGACTGAACAAGGGTATGTTGCTTTCAGCAGAAGGGATGAGGAAGGAAACCAATGTGTGCTGAACTGTCCTTGGCCCTAGAAGTGGTTTTTTTTTTGTTTTTTTTTTGTTTTTTTTTTGCAAATGGGAAAGTCAGGATTTGTACCCAGAACAAACTGAGTTCAGAGCCCAGGTTATTTCATAATACGCCAAAGAAATTTCCCAACTCCAGCCTATTCCTGGCCTCTCTTACCAACAAGAATTCTGCACAGGGTTAAGGAAGAAGCCAGTAGCCAATCATCAAGGCAGTGACAGCATGAGCTATTCCAGACGAACTGGTCATCACAGGTGATGAATAAGGGAAGATCTATTTCAGACTGAAGTCTGCAGGCATCTCATCACACCCTAATGTCAACAGACTAAACTGATTGGCCAGACTGAAAATTAGATCAGACCTTGTTTTGGAAACTAAAGTGTTTACGGAGATAAGGTAGGGGACAAGCTTGCCTGAACACAGACAGTGAACAGTCAAGCGGGAGCTTGGAACAGAGGGAATTCCCCTCAACATGGCAATCCAGTATTTCAAGACTAAAATTGCGATGAGACATTAAATAGGGAGAGTCAAGTCCCAAATCATGAAAGTAATATAATAATAGCTCTTTCTGTATTTTTAACAGCAGTACAAGTTTTATACACAAACATTCTTCTGATGGACTCACTGAACTTGAAACATTCTTGTCTACTCTCGCTCCTGAGAAAGAGCACATGCCTTCATTAAACACATTTATTGGAAGTTCAGATGTGAGAGTGCTTTGTCCTCAATTTCCAAGGCCACTTAGTGGTCTAGGCCCAGACAAGCAGGAGCTTTTAAAAATTAAAATACTCTCTGCAACCACCCACAAAGTTTCCTTCACTTGATGTTTCCTGGTACATGGGTAGGACTTGAGAAGCAAAGCTCTCTTCTTGGCCAGAGATCCTGGAACTCCAGCTCACTCTTCCATCTTTTCTAAGACCTTTCCTTGCTAGAAGGTCATCAGGTCAGGTTTGCTTACTGATCATTTAGAAGGAGACATTTACTATGTGTATTGGAGATGACACCAAACACTTACTCAACTCCCCTGAACTTAGTGTCCTTATCTGTGAAATTGGGGATAATAATATCTATTTCATAAGCTTAATTATCCATATTAAGTGGAAGAACATATAGATCACTCAGCACATATAATGACTTTTAAATGCCCATTCATGAAGCAGGTAGAGCACATCTGTGTCCATATTGCCCCAGCTGAACTTGCGTTCAGCTGATTCTCCCCCCAGGGACCTGGATACCTGGACTCTGAATCATAAGGGAATATCTGGCTCTTCTTGTCTGGCTTTAAGTGCCCTGTGTAGGTAGAAGCTAATCTACGTTTTCAGCTGGTTGTTCTCTTCTCCCTGTCTCCAGCCCCAGAATCTCTTGCATTAGTTTCTCTCTCAAAGTTCCTGCTAAGGTCAGTTTTCATAGTTCTATTTTTTTTCAGCACCTGCTCTTAACTAATTCATAATTTCCCAGGTCTTATATCAGGTCATATTTTATTAGGTTTCTCCAATACTTGTTGCAGACTACAAACTTTATCCCCCTCACACCTGGGATCTGCATTGATTACGATATTTTCCAGTTTCTAACCCTGAACAACTATATGGCTATAAGGAAGTTTCTAAATAAAGGTGAGTGAAAGGTTGGGAAATGTGTGTGCTATTCATTCATTCTTTCTTTCTTTCTTTCTTCATAAACAACCTATAGAACTCCTCCTACTAGTTGGCATTTTTAAATCTCAGGGAATACATATATCCATGCAAAGTAATTCCAGCTCTCAAGAAACTTCAAGATAAGCACAAAACTTTTAATACAATATGTTGTAAAGTTTACAGTAAAGCAGTATTTGCTGAACACTGGGTCATTTAGATGCATTAAATAGAGACACCTGGCCCACCCCATAGCAAGAGAATAAAAACTTCAGTGAATGGGGCCTGTGCACTGATGTAAAATGATAACTTTCCAGCTGATTATATTATACAATCAGGTTTGAAAATCTCCTGGGTAGGGGGAATCATGGAATATTTTGGAATCAGAAAGCAAAGATCTCTACCCTGATTAATAAGCTACTCAAGGCTATCAAGGAACGGTGACATCTGAGCTGAATCTCGACCAGCAATTGCTCATACAAAGAGGTGGGAAAGCCATTCCAGGCACAAAGGAGTGAGATGAGTTCATAGACGCACAAGTAATTCTGGGTAGTTAAAAGTGCTAGAGCCTGTGGACTTTATTTGGCCAGAAATGAGAGTCATTAAGGGATTGTTAGCAGGGAAATAATATGATTCATCTTATGAATATCTAAAGTGCCAGGACATCAACTGGGGAGCAACTTTTACTTTCATCACAGTGTCTCCCAGCAAGAACTATCCCTCTTTTAATAAAACCTTCAACACTGCTGGCACCTCCCTTGGTTTCAGACATTACAAACAGGAAACTCGACCCATGAGCTAACCTTCACCCTATCCTTTTCTGAAACAAAACAGCTGTTCTCCCGCTTAGATATGCCTGGAGTCAACAGGGTCTCCTAGGTCTTCTTAGCTGACTGCAGAGAAATGACTTAGCTCCACACAGATTCATCATGCAGATGATTGCAGAGTCAAGTATACTGAGACAGTTTTAAAAAGTATTTTGTCATTGATCTCATGCTGTCAGAAACCCAGGGATCATAGTTGTTGTAGACAAAATGCAATTTATTCCCTGGAAGAGAGTGTAAACTCTAAAGAAATTAAATAGCAATGACACTTTAAATGCTCTTTCTCTAATTTTCAGTATTCAAGTCCATTCATACATCAGTCAAGCCTGTGGAGCAACTTAGGTCAGTGCTTGCTGCTGGTGGTGTTTATGTTTGTTTGTTTGCTTGTTTTTGCTTTAATTCTAAGATGTACAACCATATACTCACAGCTCTACAGGGGAAAATGAGGAGGTAGAGAAAGAGAAAGGAAAAGAAAAAGATGACCAAATTTAATGTATATGGGGAGGGGATGAGAAAAGTGTGCTCTATAAAAGAAAAATTCCCAAGAGGGAAGTAAAAGATATTTAAAGGTACCAGGAATGTCACAGTCAATGGCAGCCAAATCTTTATTTATAGACTGAGAAATCTGAGGCCCAGGTAGGTAAACTGGCTACAGGTTCTCAAGGGAATTACTTGATAGAGAAGCCAGAATCATAAACCTCATCTCCAAGCCTCAGGTTTGGTTTGCTTTTCATGACACTAAAATATTCCAAGTAATGTCTGAGAAGAAAAAAAGCATCTCCTCATTTCTACTCATATACATGTAAAAAAAATACACATATTGTCCAGCTAAGTCTATTTTAGCAAAAGAAAAGAAGACCATGGTACCCCAGGTCTCAACACATCTTTGCTAATTTATTCAATGGTTGTTATCTTGAGTAGGTGACACTCACATATCAAATTACATGCTGCTATGTCAAACTGACTGGTTTTGCTTGCTCTTTAGTTCCTCAGGCTAATTATTATTTTAACACCTTCTGATATGCTAAGTGAGGCTAATAAGAGTAGGATTTCTCATGTGTTTATTAGTCATCACCTTTGTCTCACATATGTATATAGTTTTTACTCCTCTCAAAGTGTCAATAAATGATTATATTTAAACCTCACAAGCAGGTTTTACCTTAGTATTTTTCTCCCCTAGGAAATACTTAATGGGAAGAGTATTGGTAAAAGATGTAGAGCCAGAACATACAGTTTCAAATTTGTCCCGTCACAGCCACCTGCATGATCTTGAGTAAGTTACCTGAACCTCTTATGCCTCAGTTGCCTTATTCGTAATAGGGAGCAACAGGATTAGGGGATTCAGGCATCTATTTTTAGAATGAAAAACAAGGGGATAATTCATGCAAGGTGTTTAACAAGTCACCCAGCAGAGTCTAACTATTCTATAGTGTTAGTTACAATACATTCATAAATTATGTGTTCATTGCCTGTAACTAAATTTAATGAAAATTTGTTATATACCAAGCATTTTTCAAAGCACTTCACAAGTAGTAGCTCATTTAAGTTTTATAATGACCCTTTGAAGTAAGAACGGTGATTCCGACCTCTATCTTACAGGTGAGCAAATTGAGACACAAAAGAAGTCAAGTCACTTGTCCAAAATCTTGTAGTCGGGAGGTTGCAGGGCTAGGACTCAGAGTTGTAAAGTGCCATTCTAGGCTTTGCTCTGCTGACTCCCAGGAGGGGCTCTGTGCTAGAAAATGGGGTGACAGCAGTGAGAATTATACAGTCCTGAGCTCAAGGAAGTTACAGAGAATCAGCACAGTGGATTGACCTCTAAAAGACCAGTAAGCCCTCTGCAAAAGGGTGGCACAGAAGAGAGAGTTCTGAACTCTTCCTAGGAGCTCGGGGAAGTATCAGTTATTCCCAGACCTCTGTGGAAATTTCTTATACAAAATGGAGTCCTTCCTGTACCATGGAGTCCAGAAACCAAGAGAAAGAAAGGGAAACACTCAGGTTATGGACATCTGCCCCAGGAACTATTTTCTGAAACCAATCTAACAAAACAGCCTGCCCTTTCTTTAAGACTATTTTGTCTTAGCAACTGACCATGGAACCGCCAACCAGAGCTTTAAAACTAGCTTTACATAGTTACTGCCTCACCCACCAATCAGAGCTCACCAGTTCCTGTAAGCACCAAAGATCCCAAAGAATTTCCATGTGTAGGTTTCTCTGCCCTGATAAAGCCCGCAGTCTTCTCTTTGTTCTCTGGACATGGTAAAAGCCACCTGGCTTCTGTTGTGCCAGATTGCAACCCTAGTATTTGTTTATTCCCAAATAAAGTTCCTGTATTAGAGATCTGTCCATGTTTCTCTGCCTCCTTCTATTGTTGAGCTCTGTTTGCTATATAATCACGCACATACCTGAGTGTCACCCTCACTCTGGCTGCTTTTCATGACACTTACTACCTTAAGCTGGACACCAGCACCCAGATTCCAGGTGTCCAATTATCTTTATATATAGGTCTGTCAATTTCATGTAACCTCTTTAATGTTCTAAATTGCCTTTCTGTGGACTGCCAGGCCAAAAAATAAAAAATAAAAATTGGCACTCCATGAGAACTCCTTGTTCAAAATACCACACATGACCAAGCTGATGATTCAACACACGTTTTCTGAGTGCATCCAACCTATAAGCTCCAGTGCTAGAAACAAATTCACACTCCTTTTATGCTCCAGCACCATCTTTCCCAAGGGTGGGGCCCATGTTTCTTCTGTATCCAACTTCTCATACGTATATTATGATTTCTGCTTTTGCAAAACAGGACGTTGCTTAACCAAGTCCTTCTGGGAGGAAGCACAGCCCAGCAAGCAGAACAATGATTTGAAAGTCCTGGGTTCTATTTTCAGCTCCACTGTTGACTAGCTGTGCATTCAGCTCTAGGAAGGTCAAAAGCAGAATGGCCTTGCACTGACAACTTTGTCTGTCTGTGCAGCTCTAGAAGGAAAACATATCAGGCATCTGGCGCTCAGCCTGGAGGAGCTACAGTCTTTAGAGAATAGATGTATAGTCATGCTTTGTTTTCAGTTTTAAAGCAAAAGAACAGAATAAACTCCTGAGGTGGGAGGCATGGGCGGGTAGAGAATGAAAAGAGGAACCTGATAACCTTTTAAACAATCCAAGGTGAAAGGATTGCTTGAGTCATTCACATCAAAGAAATCTCTCTAGTACAAGCTGGAGTCTCCTGTGTTTGAAATGCAAGAGGCAAAGGAGCTAAGCTTTGACACATTTCTCTAAACTTAGACAATAGCAGGGGTCCAGGGCTCTACCTGTAAGGCCTAGGCTGGAAACCCAGGTAGGCCGGGCCTGTGGACCAACTGGAAAACCCAGGCTCCTTCTAAATTAGTCGGCAGCTACCAGTACCAATCTTATGTGCTGGGAAAAAGCAGGCTACTGCTGTCAGTATTGCTGAGTTTTCAAGAAAAACTCACTTAGATTTTTGTCATTAGAATTCCTGATTTTTTTAAATGATGAGTCCAACCCTTAAAGAGATACTGAGCAGGCAAAGATAAATAGCCTAAGCTGTGCACTTCCCATGCCTTTAAGGGGTTTCATAAAAGTTTAAATGATTGTTCTGCTATGAATGAGCGGGAGCCGCAGACACTCAACTCCGACTCCATCTTAGAATACCTAGGAGTTTTAAAAATACCCATCCTTGGGGCCAAACGCAAGGATTCTGATCTAATTAGGGAGGATTGTAGCCTGAGCATTGGGAGTTTTAACTGCTCCTAGTTAGTCAAACTTACTACGGTGATGGAGAGATGCTATGTCAGAGTATTCCAAGAAATTTTTAAAATTTCAGGAAGTTGTAAGTTTTAACATGATAAAATGCACAGCCAATTCCTAAACGTGGATAGGCGAATTGACATTCCACACGAACCACTATTTCCTTTTATTAATGGGACACTCAGTTCTCCAGTATCATGGCTGGTACCCTTCATGTCTTTGGGCTCATTAGGAGCTAGCTGACAACACACACTCACTGGGCAAAACGGGTATCATTGTAAAGGTCAAACACAACAAAAGCCAAAGGACAAGTGCAAGTCTGAGCATAGACAAGTATTCAGAGGGAAATTGATTTGTTGTCTGATGGTTATGAACTGGGCAGTAGAGCAAAGGAAGTCTTTTACAAGTGAAATTCAATCTCTGTCCACATTCTAATGGCTGTAAAACTCACCATATGAAGCTAATAAATGATGCATAAAACTAATACTTTCAGTTTTTTTCTTCCTTATTTTGTAGGCCTTATGCATTATAAATAACATGATCAAGTCTCAGTGGTTATATCCATGGCTAATTCTTATTTCATCTTCAGTTCCTCTTGCTACTTGCTGTATCTCTCATAAAAGATGCTCATATGGATTGAGTACATTAAGTCATGTATAATGGGATGCTAAATGGGGCATTTCCTTTTGTCTAGGTATATTAGAAGAGGCCCAACGCTATTGGTGCCAAAGAACTCATTCTAAAGCAAAGCGATGGGTCACCTATAGAGGGACCTGCTCAGAGGATATGAAAGTTGTTCCATTTGTCTTATCACATTTAGCAACCTCCCGCCTGACTTAAAGCCAGCTCTGAAGATCTCTTTGGAAGGTTTTCTGAATTCACTGTCCTCATCCCCACCCTGCCCCAAACTGGTGTCTTTACTATTTTTTTTCCTTCCAGTACCAGGAATTGACTCCAGAGGTGCTCAGCCACTGAGCCACATCCCCAGCCCTTTTTACATTTTGTTTTAAGACAGTCTCACTAAGTTGCTGAGGCTGACTTTAAACCTACAATCCTCCTGCCTTAGCCTCCTGAGCCATTGAGATTATAGGCATGCCCCATGGCACCTGACCAGGTGTCTTTACTCTTTAACACAGCCAAATGAGAAACACTTCAGTGGGACCACCTGGAAATCTTGATATGTGTTTTCTCCACGTTAACTAAGTAACATCAATCCTGATGTCTGACTCATACCTGAACAGAAGACTGTGTCTAGAGCTGCCTTTCCTGGTGTCCAGGACAGAGCTGTTGTAAATAACCAGTGCTGCTAAAATTTAGTGGGGCATATAAGGACTTTGCTTGAGAAGGGCAGACTGGGTCATCTTGGAAGAAATTGCCTGGAAGGGTACCATGACTCCATTAGGGGATGCACTATTAGAAGCCAAAAGAATGAAGTCATAAGTGGCTAGCCTGAAAAGGAATAAGTAGAGTCCTGGGAACAGTTACTGAGAGATGTTTGTGATATAGGAAAAGAGAGGCATCTTGTAAAATAAATTTTAAAAATCAACCAAATGCCCCATGAGACAAAAGTCCATGGGGATCCACTACACTCAGAGGACCCCAATGACAAATTCTAATAGTAGTGGTCAAGTTAGAACTGCTATTCCACCATCCCAACTTCCCCTTGCTCCTCCACCTTCCTCTTTCTTAGGAGAGGCCAGAAATTTTAGCTAAGGAAGGGAAGGAGATAGAGGAGAAATTGAGGAAACCAGCCTGGCTGCTCCTTCTATTCCTGGATTTCCAACCTGATACAACAGAGCTGTGAGAGGAGAGGAGACAGAGCTGAAATTTACATGGATTCGACTTTGGACTAGACTTTTACTACCTTGAAAAAGACTTTCTTTCATTTATTTTCTGTTGGTAATCACAAATGCCAATACAGAACTGCCCAGAGCTTTATTGGTTAGTGGAACCTGGGAGCTGGGGGTAAATAGTCAAAATACCAGGTTTGAAGGGGCAGAAGCAAAATAAAAATTGCTTTCTACTTGTAACCCACTAAGTTGAGCCCACATAGTAAAGCTATTAAAGTTAAATAGAGAAAAAAATTTTGTAGCATGGATTCCGTTTTATAAGGCTGCAATGTGGTGTTATGGTCATTCTTTAAATTCTCCTCTTTAGAGTCAGCTTTGCTCCCTCAAAGATATTGGGTTAAGGCAACATTTCTTTTTCTTTTTTTTTGGTACTGGAGATTGAACTCAGGGGCACTCGACCACTGGGCCACATCCCCAGCCCTATTTTGTGTTTTATGTAGAGACAGGGTCTCACTGAGTTGCTTAGTGCCTCACCATGGCGGAGGCTGGCTTTGAACTCGTGATTCTCCTGTCTCAGCCTCCCTAAGTGCTGGGATTACAGGCTTGCGCCACCGTGCCCGGCTTAAGGCAACATTTCCGCTGGATGCTAGTAAGTGTTCCCTAAAAAACAGTTCCATGGTCAAAGATATTAGTAAAAAACTTAATTACTCAAAAAATAAATAGATTCATTTACTGTAGGTCTTCCTGAAGCCTTGAATAAGTTAATATGGGTTGTGAAATCTGTGAGAAGTGGCTGAATGTTTTCTGTGATCTGCGGATGCTAACACACAATAAAGGGATGAGAAGGGAAGAATAGAAGTTCATTGGATTAGACAAAGGGGAATGAAGAAAAGGGAGGGGGACGGGAATAGGAGAGAGAGTGGAATAAATCAGACGTATCTTTCCTATGTTCATACATAAATATACCACCAGTGTAACTCCACATCATGTTCAAGAATGGGATCCTAATTAGAATAAGTTATACTCCGTGTATGTATAATATGTCAAAATACACTTTACTGCCATGTGTATCTAAAAAAAATTAAAAAGAAGGTATATCTAAGGCAACATTTTTACTTTCTTTTGTCCAAGGAATATTATTATTCCCCAAACTTTAGGCTTTCATTCCATTAAAATTTTCTGAACATCTACCATATGCAGGTGTGGGGAATGGGTATTGGGGATTAATTGAATATACTACATGTGGTCCCTTATCTGAAAGACGAAATAATGACTTACTTCAGTCCTGTGTTGTCAGTCTGAAAGTTTTTTGAAGAGATATATTCAATGCCATTTTCTAGGTTTCTGCCACTGCAACCTATTTGTTAACAAACATATGCAAAACATCTGAGGAAGAAAGTTGCAGTGTATAAAAAATGTGCTTTTGTTAAAAAAAGAAGGAAGACGAGGAGGAGGAGGGGAAGGGGAAGAGGAAGGAAAAGAGGTAATGAAAAAAGGCATTCACAGCCAAGCATAAAAAAATGCTTTGGTTACCTGTTCCAATCCTTGATCTGTTTTAGTTGACCATGAAAACCCTTAACTGAAGGCCTAAAGTCATTCTATTCTTCCTTGGGTCTTACTTCTCTTCTGCATCAGACATCGGAAGGCTATATTTCTCTCCCTTTGCTTACTCAGAAAAGATGTGACATCAGCCATTTGGATGTGCTAGGACTTCCTGGAGGTATTTTGACAAAGATATTCGTTATTTGTTGTTGATTATTGCTGGACAGATTTGGTCATTTGTCTTCACCAGCATAAAGCACATGCACACAAAAACATGTACATACACATATACACACCTGTTTCAAAACAGGACAAGTCTAAGATCCTGTGTCCCTGCAGGTAAAGAGACCAGAGTTAAGTGACAGGAATTCCTCCACCTCAGGGAACACAACTTCCCAGAGGATATTCTCATCTGAGGGTTTTATATGCCATGGCTCTCCTCTATTTCCAGTGAGAGGTCTATGTCCAGTTCACTTAACTATGGTATCTGAGTCTTGATAAGTGACTGAAGGAAAACATGTAGGATGAAAAGAAGACATTTTTTCCCTGGCTCCTAGGTAAGTGATGCTCCGCTTTCTACATAATGTGGATTAGCGAGGACTTGGATCATGACCAAGTAGCTGCAGACATATCAGATGTCAAAGGAGGTGGTCCCTTGGGTCTAGACAGAAGTTTCCCCATTCCCCTGGACACCACAGACTCAGTAGGAAATTCCATTCCAGGGAGAGACCCAAATGTTCCAGACGCTGCAACCTGAAATACTGACTCTTATGAATTGTTGGTTTCATTCTACCAAGTTTCTCACCCACTGCTAATTCTTGTCTAGTAAATGTGAGTCCTAGGTCTGAGGATTTCATCTATGATTTCTTGTGGTCAAGGTACAAAAATATAAGCTAGATCATAACCGAGTAGTTGAGTTTATCATTATTTAAATTATTGAAATCAGTCTATAAAAAGTATTTTGTGAGTTGGATGTCAGTAAGCTTTTCATTACTATGAAAAATATCTAAGGAAACCAACTTGTAAAGAGATAAGGGTTATTTTGACTTGAAGTTTTGAAGATTACACTCCATGATCAATTGACACTGCTGTTTTTGGACCTGTGGTAAGGCAGCAAGGACATCATGGCAGGGAATGCAAGTCAGATGAAATCATTCACGTTCACAAAAGGGTGAAGAAGAGAAAAAGGCTGAGGTCTCAGTACCCCAGCATTCCCATAGTTATCTAAAAACCTCCTACTAGGCCCCACCACCTCCCAACAGCACTATACTGTGGACTTAGCCTCTACAACAATGGAGCCTGAGATCAATCAAAACTATAGGTTCTAGAGATGTGCTTAGTGGTGGAATATTTGCCTGGCATTCATGAGCCCTGGGTTGAATCCCAAGAGCAAGAACAGCCACCATAGGAGAAAACAAAAAAAAAAGATCCAAACAATAGCAAGTCGTTTTATAGCCTTAACTCAGTCAACATATTTCTCAAATATATCTCAACTCCCTTCTACCTTTTTCCATCATGCACATCACTATTAATGTCTAGACCATCACCATCTAGAAGCATAATTAGAGGTATCAACTGGTGTTCCCACTTTTTCTTCTGTCCACTATAGCTGACTTTTCACACACATAGAATAAATGTCCTTAAAAATAAGAGTATCCAATTCTGGCCAAAATAATGTAACAGGACTGACTTGTAAAAACTAGAAACATACACACACATATATACACACACACAAATTTTCAAAAGTTGGACAAAAAGCTCAACATTTAAATTTTTAGGATTCTGGATCCAAAGTAGAGCATTACTGTGATCCTTAAAATAAGGGAAAGCAACAATGTGACATGGAGTCACCAACTATCGCTGTTGTCCCAGCTTGTCTGAAATGTAGGGAGGTTCTCAGAACTGAGCCTTTTGGTGCTAAGACTAGGAAAGTCCTAGACAAACCAGAATAAGTTGTTCACCTAAAAGCTCTGTGTTTTAACCAGGTGACTGCTTGTGAGGAATTAATATTACCAATCTTGGTGAGTCAAGGAGATAGAAGTGGAAGTTTAGACAGGCAGGGAGGCTAGAATATGAGAGGTGAATATCAGAAAGAAGGCTATGTGGAGAGGGGCTCTGCAGATATACAGAAGGGTCCCCTCAAGTTGTTGGCTGAGTTCTGATTTGTACATCCATAATAAGCAATTCCCTGATACTGAGGAATGAAACACCAGAAAGGAATAGTTGAGAAGTCCTTATACCTCACACAGGACTGAGATTAGTTTCTGATCCCACAAACAGGAAGAAAAATGACTTACAATTCAGTGAACATTGGGTAGAATTCTTAGAAAGACATTATCATAGTAGTGAGAATAAATGGTTCTAGACTAATGACCATTCTGGACCCATCCTAACAAAGCCTATTTGATAGGATGTATCTGTTTCCAAGTAACCTAACGGTATGCCAGAAATCAAAAATTAAATGACACACGCCAAAAATATCTTAACATTACTTAAGAAGTTATAAGAAAATCCATAAAATCCAGGAACAAGTCAATAAATAGAAATACAGAGAAATGACAAAAATGCAGGAACTAGTAGATAAAGATTTTAAAATGCCTATTCCAATATTCCCCATATGTTCAATATGGTTAAGGAAAAATAAATGATAAAGAATGAAAAATAATGATAAAGAGAAGCCTGAAGGTAAAAAAATTCACAAATAAATCTGATATAAAAATGCTCTAGAAGGATTTATAGATTAGACACTGTAACAGAAAATATTGGTGAACTTGAACATACAGCAAAAGAAAATGATTCAAAATAAGCACAGAAAAAGAAAAAAAGACAAAATCATTGATATACTTTACATGCGTATATGTAATATGAGTGCTAAAAGATCTAAGAGTTCCAATGAATCTCAAATAGAAGAAACTTTAAAAAAAAAAAAAAAGGAAACCACAAAAAAATAGTGAAATTGGGGTGGGAGGGGATTATAGAGGCAAAGCTTTAAGCAACCAGAGAAAAAATATTTCACAGATAGGGACAAAAATAAATGAAGGCATTTCCTCAAAAAGTATCCAAGTCAAATACTAGTAGAAGGAAATTTTTAAATTACTGAAAGATAAAAACCATGAGCCAAGAATGCTTTATGTAGTGAAAAAGTATTTCAAAAAATAGTTAAGATTTTATTTTCCAAATAAATGAAGATTTTTATATAAGCAAAAGGAGAGATTATTCAGTATCAGCAAATATGCTCTTTAACAAACATTAGAGAAAGCTTTCTAGGCAAATGAAAAACAGCGGGTACAAATTTGGGTCTACATAAAGGAACAAAGAACATCAAAAATGTAAATATATGGGTAATTATAAACAGACTTTGGTTGTGGTGGTTGTTATTTTTCAATCTCTTTAAAATATGAGTGATTTGTTAAAGTTTTTAGAAAGTAGTGAATTCTGGGCTTTATGTCATATAGAAAAGTAAATAGCACAGCAACATAGCACAAAAGATAGAAGGGGAAATAGATGTGTGTGTGCTGATTACCATTCTTACATCATTTGTGAAGGAGTATAATTATTTGAAAGTAAACTGTGTTAAGTTTAAAAATGTATACTGTAAACCCCAGAGCAACCACTAAAAAGTAAATTGTAGATAAGAAAATCAATAGTAAAAATAAAAATTTAATAATAAAAATATTTCCTAATTTTAATAAGCAGGGAAAGAAGAATGAAGAAACCAAAAGAAGATATGTAATAGAAAATAAATAAATAGCAATGTTGAAGATGTGAAACAATAATATCAATGACTATGTTAAATGTTAAATGTCTAGTTACTTGAATTAAATGGCAGATATTATTGGATTGGGTAAAAACACAATACCCAACTATATGTTGTCTGAAATACATGACCTAAAAAGTAGATGCCAAGGATATACCATGGAAACACTAACAAAATAAAACTGATGTGCATAAATTAATGTATGACATTTATAGTTACCACACTTATAGTAGGAAATTTGGGCACCTCACTGTCAGTAATTCATAGTAAAAGTAGACAGAAAATCAATGAGGATATAGAAGATTTGAACAATACTACCAACCAACTTGACCTAATTAAAATCTACAGAACATTTCATCCAACAACAGAATACACTTTCTTTTCAAGTGCACATAGAGCATTCAATAATAAAGATAATATTCCAGGTCATAAAACAAATCTCATTAACTTTAAGAGAATTAATATTATACAAAGTGTTTTCTCTGAATAGAAGAAAATTAAGCTAGAATTTAGTCACAGAAATACATGCCCAAATATTTGGAAATTGACCCATAGGTGAAAAGGGAAATCACAAAGGACATTAGAAAATGTTCTGACCTAAATGAAAATAAAATTACAACATATCAAAATTTGTTAAATGGAATGAAAGCAGTACTTAGAGAGTTTATAGCATTAAATAAGTGTTTACATTAGAAATATCAAATTGATGATCTTTGTTTCCTCAGGAAACCAAAAAAGTTGAGAGTATTAAATCCAAAGTAAGTAAAAGGAAATCATAATGAAGATAAAAGCTAACTTTATTGAACATTTACTGTGACCCAGGCATTGTCTTAAGTGCTTAAGGCCTAGTATATTTTCTAATATGGCCACAACCTCACGAGTTAGTCATGATTATTATTCTGTATTTCAGAAAAAGACATCAAATCTTGCTGAAATTCAGTAACTTCTCCAAGTTCATGAAGTTATGTAAGAGCCATAATTGATTTGAACTCAATATCCTATAGATTTTATTGTACATATTTATACTATTAGATATATCTTATTATCTATTTATCTCATTTAATATTTATCTCTTGTGTGTGCCTATATTATATTATATTTATACAACATACATACAATGTAGAGATATATATATATAATAATAATTCTACTGTGAAGAAATAAGGATCAGAATCAAAGCAAAAGCAACACAAAGAGAATAAAATGTATGACTGGATGATATATTAAGGAAACTGGATACACAGAATTGGTGTTGAGTTTAGACATGAGAGTTGAACAGGAAGAAAAATCTAAAATAACCTAGGTTTCTAGGTTCAGTGATGAAAGAGATGATGGTGTCATTCATCATGAGAAGGAGAAACAAATTCAGTAGTCGACACATTGAGTATCCAAAGGAGACACCCAGTAAGCAGCTGCATATATAACTTCTGCAACCAACAAATGAGAGTATACAGTTGAGGATAGGAAGATTCAGTTGGCTAGGACTGACTTAGTCGTCTTGTTTCCTTGTCAGAGTTCTATAGACCTGCTTTTACATAAGACCACATATTACTAAGAAGATACAATACACCACTGCAGCATATCCTAATGAGCAGATATGCCTTGGATCCCAAACAATGCATGTGGGTGACTCAGTGTGACATGGGAAAAACACCACATTGTGGTGACCACATAGTATTCCTTTGACTCCCTAATGTAAAGCAAAATATACTGCATTATTAATGCAAATGTATAATGCTTCACAGATAACCAAATGTTTTCTTTGGACTCCAGAAACCTAGTGAAGTAGATAACAGACACAAATTTTTTGCCCGTTTTCACTTTATTGATAAGTAAGCTGATGATCTGATGATCTGAGGTTAAGTGACTTGTTTAAGGTCATACTTCGCCTTTGGTAAGTAAGACTACGTTTTCTGTCTCTTCATCTTGCTCCTTTCAAGAGATCACACAAGTTCTCCCAGACAGCATGCTTTAGAAGGACATATAATCTGTTCCCTATAATAGTTTTACAGTAACAGCAATTTAATCTTCTAAGTAATCAGCCTGGGCTTTTCTACTTGCCAGTGAAATTTCAGGTGGAAACTATAGAACTTGAAACTCTATCTTTCACATTTCTGTACTGATCCTCTTTGATGGTCAGCGATATTAAAGGAATAAATGCCAATCATCTAATGTTACAAAACCCAGCCTTTCAAAGTAGAAGAACACATGAAACAGAAGGTGCCCTGTTACCTTCTTGACTCTGAAGGGTCATTAAATGTGGATCTTTTATTTTTTTCTTCTTCCCAGCTTCTTAGGACAAATTGGCTTTTATGCTAATAATTATCATCATAATTAATATTTTATCAGTTCTATTAAGAGTTATCTAAATTTCAATCTGGCTTGGAATAACTGCTGAGATCATATTTTTATATGTACTAAGCAATAGTATCACAAATTACCATCTGCAAAACACTAATATTTCAGAAGCTGTAATTCTCTGTCAACTTCTTTATTGCATTATCATACATTGCTGTGTAGATTTTTAAAAAGTTAAAATTTACATATTACTGCATTAATGACTTTCTTTTGATTCTTGTGGTGTCTCAGAATTGCTATATACAGGGTTTTCAAAAATGTTTTTCTTTAGCGTGATAAATTAGGACATGAATCTTCTGCAAAAGGGAGAGAGGACAGTAGAATAGAGAGTAGAATCTCTGCAGAGATGGCAGTGTATTTGGAAAAAACTTGAAAAATTTTATCTTTCTCTACTAAAGGACAAATTTCTATGTTGGGCTGGGAATATGGCCCAATGGTAGTACCTGTTCCTAGCACATGTGAGATCCTGAGTTTCACCTCCAGCATGGCAAAATAAATAAATATTCTAGGTTTAAAATGGCCGCTTGTCTCCTTTCTCTTAATGTCTTACTCTGGTAGCATTATAATATAATTATTCACAGAAGTGAGCATTGCTGAAAAATTACTACTTTCCCTTGGAAATTTCAAAGATAGATGTCCCACGAAAGAGACATCAAAAGTTATTCAGAAGCCAGGCATGATGGCGCATGCCTGTAATCCCAGCATCTCAGAAGGCTGATGCCGGAGGGATCACAAGTTCAAAAACAGCCTCAGCAACTTAGCAAGGCCCTAAGTAACTTAGTGAGACCCTGTCTCTAAATAAAATATACAAAGGGCTAGGGATGTAACTCAGTGGTTCAGTGCTCCTGGGTTCAATCCCCAGTACCAAAAAAAAAAAAAAAAGTTCTTTGAAAAACATCTTTGTACTGGTCTTTCTTTTAATAAGTGAAACTATGTTTTCATTTTGAATATGTAAAACCTTAAATTGTTCTTCTTTCTCCACAAGGCCTAGGAGGATCTGCATGCCAGAAAATTGATAAAAGACCCCTGTGTATCTCAGGGTCTTCACCTGCCCCATGCAGTAGTTACAAGGATTAAGATACAAACAGAAAACAGTGCTTTAAACAGCACTCCTCTCAAAGCGAGTTCTAGCTAAACACAATTCTCTAGGGATCTAAGCTTCTAGAGGGTTCTTTCAGAGTTTTCACAAAGGTTTAAGTCAAACAATGCTGTTAAAATGTGTTGGAGTTTTTTACTGTTTAAAATACTTTAATGAAAAGAAACACATAGTCATTCAATGTCTACCAATTTCACACATATTCTCACTTTCTACGTGAAATTGTGTTGTCAGTAACTTTTTTTGTGTTTAGACATTGGAGCAAAGCTTTTCCTATTCTTTCTGTTTATTTAAAGATTTTACAGAGCATTCAAGAAAAGCTGATAAAAATAAGTACTACCATTTGTAACTACTTATCTGTGTGAATGAGAATTGTTGTGACACTGTGCATCCAAAATTAGAAGAATCTAAAATTGGAGGTCAAAGGGATTATGAGGCTCTTATCTCTAATTTTGTGATAATCCAAAAATTTCATTATTATCTTTGATTGACTTTATAATAAGTAAATATTATACATTATATTTTAAACCTTTATTTAAGACTATTTTTTGCTTTGTTTTATATATTGAAGGTTCATGTAAGTTTTCATTTGGAGTTAAAGACATTCTCCAGCAAAAACATTTAATTACCACTTAACTAGACCAGAACTGCTTCTTTAGATATGGGCTTTTTTTTTTTAGATCAGGGTTTAAAATTCCTGGCATAAGAGCAATGGTTATGTATCTTTTCATAAAATCACACCCTGATAACCAGGACAAGGCTAACAGTTGCCCAAGAGCTGTTCCTCCTCCTCCTCCTTTCTCTCACTAGCCTCATTCTGCCCGAGTGGCATTAGCATATATTTTCTTCTTCTTCATGACAATCTTCTGAGTTTGTCAGGCTGATCATATTGTTCTTATGTATGAAGAAGTTGAATAAGACTCAGAGTCTGAATGACTTCCCAAATTCATAATACTAAGCAAGTAGCAGGATGTAGACGCAGGAAACATGACTACAGGCCTAAAGTCTTTTACCAGCAGTTTTGTTTTGCCTTGGAAAATGTGTTTATTTTTTCCGCATTTTTTATTGGTGCATTATAGTTGTACATATTGATTGGATTTGTGTTGCATATTTGTATATGCATACAATATAACAATATAATTTGACCACTATCACTCCCAGCCTCCCTCCGGCCTCCTACTCCTTGGTCCCTTTCCTCTGTTGCAATTCCTTTTGTTTTTAGGAGATCCATCCCCACTTTTTCCCCCTTTTTTCTCTCTAGCTTTTACCAGCAGGTTTTTTTGGGGGGGGGATGGATACTGGGGATTGAACTCGGGGGCACCCAACCACTGAGACACATCCTCAGCCCTATTTTGTATTTTATTTAGAGACAGGGTCTCACTGAGTTGCTTAGTGCCTTGCCATTGCTGGGGCTGGCTTTGAACTCACAATCCTCCTGTCTCAGCCTCCCGAACCACTGGGATTACAGGCATGTGCCACCACGCCCAGCTTACCAGCAGTTCTGATGTGAGAGGGAACTAGAACCTGGAGAGGACTTTGGGATTTCAGAGGTCACCCTCTGGCCATTGCTGAAGCTGATTAAGATGCAAGTCAACAGGCATATCTTACTCCTTGATCAATTTCCTGCATGCTGACGAGGCTCTTTGAGGTGAGCAATCCAGATACTGGCCAAGTGTTTTGGTTTATTGTTTTGGACTCTGTCTGACTTTTTCTAAAAGTCATTGCATGTGATGTCATGCTAAAAAACCCACACATAGGTCTTAAACTCGGTCCTGGTTATGATCTCCTGGAGTCCATGCATGTGAGGGGAGGGGCAGCATTGGGTCTTTGTAGTCACAGCTCTGAGGTATCCATCATATCTTGGAATGCACATATGATGAATTCAGGTATCACTTTGCCTCCTTATTCTGTGGGTCTCTTTATTCTTTGCTACATCTGATTTTGGACCACTATAATAGGAACATTGTAACAAGTTTGTAGGTAACTTTTGAAATTTTGATCCTACCTTTCTCAGATAATTTTTGCACACTACAATCAGTCTAATCTTCTCAAAGCATCTGGCAAAGTTCTCCAGGGTCTCCAGGGGAAGGCCAAGATTCTCTTCCTAGGATTCAAGTTTCTCCATAATGTGGACATGCCTTATTGATTCACCCCATCCATCCTCTGTCCTCCTTGCAGTCTTCTCTGTCTAGGGTGTGCTCACTGCTGCTTTCTGTCTTTGCCCTTGCTAGTCTGTTTGCCAGGTTGCATTTTGTTCAGACTCAAATCATGCTCATGATTTTGGACCTAATCCAACATCCATCTTCTGTGACTCTTTTCCAACAATTTTAGCCCTTTCAAATTTTCATAGCACAAATTTTCTACTTGATGACACTTGTATTATTTCATGGGTTAGTCCAACCTCCACAGCAACTGTAGGCAACCATGTCAATTACTTAAATTGTTCCCACATTTTCCACTCTTCCCCCACTGTAGACACCCATTTCATAAAATGATTTATAGATTTAATTAAATTAAAATCATCCCAAAGCACAGATACAGAAAACATATTTCTGAGACATGTGTAACCCATGGTTCATGCTATACTTATAACTAAAAAGAGACTTTTATTGTAGTTTGTTTCTCATTTTCCTCCCCAGGCATTGCAATTGCTTTGGTATTTATTAAATAAAATTTGTCACTGAAGCATAAATAGACACCTGAGAAGGAAATATAGAAAACATTTAACAACAGCCTATCTTCTAATTGGTTAAACAAAATGAGTGATATGGTAGCTAGTTAAATTCTTCTCACCTGGGAAGATCTCTACTGATTTCCTTTATTATTATCTGGATGATTTAGAGAAGTCTAATGGCATTCCAAAAGATTCCAATGAATGGGACATAATTCTACTTTTCATGAACCCCAACCAGGAAGACCAACTAAACTTTATAAGACTCTTTTGAGCAAAATTCTGTCATTCTCCAACCCTGAAATGTTTTCAAAACAACAGCAACTAAAATGTGAGTAAAGACAAATCCTGCTTGTACATATAAAATAATAAGAGAGGAACTGTGGGTTGTTCATAGCAAGGGATGCTTTGCACCTGTTCTGGAAGATGAATATGCATTCTGTCTTGGGGCCAGGTCATAAGTCAAATTCCTTCTAAACAGTCAGAGGCCTGCCAGTTCTGTCTGCAGCCAGTGTTGGAGAAGAAAGGGTGAAGAAGGGGGGCTACCACCAGTGTGACATTTTCTGCACTCTGATATGTAAACGCTCTTTCTCTACACGAACATGGTGTCAGGGTGATGGAAAAGCAAGAGCTTCGTTGCCTAAGCAGCAGCAATCTGTTGTATTCTGTTCTTTGAACCTAGAGATAATCAAAGACTGCTACTTCACATCCTGGCTAACCTAACTTTTGAGTGGAAAATGAACTAGGAATGCAAGAGAACTGGATGGTCTATGCATATTTAAAAAAAAAAAAACAGCATTCCTCTTGAAACTGTTCAGACAAAATTGATTTTTTTTTCCTCTTTACTAATCAGTTGGATTTTTGTTTCTGTATTCCAGACTCCTCTGTTGTTGTGGGATTTAACCTATTGGATGGGTGTAAATGAATTAAACTGTGCTCATTTCCAAAAAGCATAGAAGAGATGTGTAAATGTCATAAAATTCTACCCTGGGGTAAAACTTGGCAAGGTTAATTGGGACAGAACTCTATGAAAATTTAAAGACATTTTCCTTAAATTCCTGATTGGAAATTACTACTATTTATGTTGCTTTTCATTAGTCATTTAAGCCTCCATCCTATAGATTCTACAGATTACCCCACTCATAGGGCATGAAAGAAAATGTTAAATATGCACATTTTTTAAGAAAAAGAGCTGGTAGGAGTGCAGAGACTTTGGTTTCCTCTTCTAGCACCTCCCTGTGTGACCTTGGACAAGGATCATCCCTCTGATCTCTCACCTAGGGCAAATAGAAGAGATTGAACTAAAACAGAATCGCAAACTGTGCTCATTTAGTGCAGGAGATGGGTAAGAACTAAAGCAAGCCAACCATGGTCCCTGTCCTCTGCTCTCTGCTTCAACAAAAGTTCCAGTTTGCTCTCTGCCAGCTTTGTGTAAGAGAGTAGTACAGAAAGTGGGGGGCCTATGGGCTGGGTAAAGGGAGCAGGTGTCACATTTATTGATTTGAAGTAATTGCTGATAATTGAAAATAAGACTTTAGAAATAAAGGACTTGCAAATTCTCTTGAAGAACAGGGCCATCTAATGCACTGATCTTCCCCATGCCATGCTCTCCGCGCAGATCTGCGTGTGGCCTGTTTCTTCCCATTATTCAATTCTCTGATAGAATTTATTCCCTTAAACGTCATCCCAGACAGTTCAATTATCTCCTTTCCCAAGGTCTCCCCTATCCCTTACCCTGCTTTGCTTTTCTTCTTGTTATTTATCACAACATGTAAATATATACTTTTTGTGTTCCATTTTGTTGGTGTTGTTAGCTGTCTCCTTACTCATATTTCCTAGAATATAACAGGAACAGGGATCTTGCTTGTTTCATTTATGTCTGAAACAGTACCTGGTAAAGAGTAGCACTTTATAAATATGTATTAAGAATGAATCGGTGAATTCAAGGCAAAGGCAGTGATGTCTTATGAGGCAGTTGGAGGTGTCCCCTGTGGGCACAATCAGTTTGTCACAGTCCTCATTATTCCCACTGTGTTTCTGAACTGAGTTTGCTTGTTATTGAGGTTGTTTTTCTTATACCCAGCCCACTTTTCCACTGATGTTCTTGCTGATCTATGTAGGTCTTTTCATTTATCACACGATACCTCTGGTCTAAGATTTCATTTGAAGAAAGAAAAAAAAAACTGCTGCTAAAAATAATTTAAAACTCCTAGACAAGAGGACCTTTCAACTCCCTTCCAGTCCTAACAACCAGTGAATTCATGCTCTGCAGCCATTCAGATCCATAAGTATGAAATACAAGATGAGTGTGCTCAACTTTCCTTCATCACCTCCTTTAAATGCCTTCTTTCCCCCCTTTCTGAGTCAATCCGGACAGAGACAGGCCAAGTGAACCCATGAAGTGAACAGTTCATTCCCACCTGCCACCTCCAGCCTGCCAACAATCTCGGCTTCGCCACTCCATTCCTGATTATGCAGAACCATTCCAATCCTGAGTGACAGGATTTACAAAGACAGCTGTTGGACTCCACAAACATTTGGAGGAGGGGAAAATGTGAGGTTGGTTGCTACATTCTCCCACTCCTTTTTACTGAAAGAAACAGCTGCAATCCTTTAAGACAAGTAAACAAAAGCTTATACTACCCAGTGCCATTCAGCAATAAGCATTTGAATGGACTTCTCCCCAAGGGCATTGCCACCCCAGCACCCAGTCTCCCTTTCCCTCTGTACACTGGAGAAGCCAGGTATTTGCAAGCCCTGTTCACTGGGCCAAACACTGCCCTAGATGTGCAATTCAACCTGCATTAACAAACGTGATTCAAGTGCCTGAGTCTTTCAGCATTCTGTTACTGGTGATCACTCACAGTATTGTCAGGTTCCAGAAACCTCTGTGGGCTCCTGGCAAAAGTGCAATGTTTATCTGCATTCCTAGGCTCATCAGCAGGAATATCTCTTCTGGGCTGGCTATCAGAGAATTCGATCCTGGATGGGAAAGACCAGGTACCTTTAGAGGTACTCTCAGGTTCAAGGGCAGCTGGCTCAGTCCTTCTATTTCATCTGCCTTCTCACTTTCTATACTCATATAGAAAAGAGTATTTATTTACACCTTTTTCTGCCTGCATCCTTGTTAACCTCCATCTGTCTACTGGAAACCATCCTTGGTTGTACAGTTGTGAACCCAGGTGACAATCAAAATGACAAAATGGTCAGGTGACAATCAAAATGACAAAGTGGTGATTACCCCTTAATGTGTACTCTAAAAGGTTTTAAAAAATAAAAAGGCTTTGTGTTTGTATGTTTGTTTCAAGTTCTTCAGGTGAAATACTGTACTCACTGAACTACAGGAGTCAAACCCTTTAGTCAGGGGCTTGACTCTTTCCTAAATAGACTCTTCGACTATTTCCTAAATAGACCTGAATTAAACAAGTTCTTTTAGAAAGTAGATGAGACAATGTTTTGCATAGTTATATTTTCAATCTCTGGTGCTCAGTTTAAAACTCAAGGTCCTTTTTTCGTGTGTGTCATCTAAGATAGCTGGGTTGACAGGTAAATGCACTGAAAAATGAAAAAAAAATAATAAATTCTTTTATGTCTTGACCTTCATGAATCCAGTGATTGTATATATTCATACACACTTGATTTTTAATCAAAGATGCTCAAAGTGGGCAAAGAATAAAGGAGGAATTTGTCTGCAGGGTTCTTTTATTCCACAATGCCTCAGGATACTCAATTGTGTTTACTATGGGTTTTTAAAAATTTTTTTCAAATTCATTGATACGCAAAGTATCAATTTAGTCTAGTTAAACATGTCAAATGAGAGGAAATGATCAATGGATTGCTTCTTCAAAACATTTATTGCCCCATGGAATTTGCTGATTTTCATAACTTTAAAGAGGCAGGTACAGAGTTGGGGAAAGATGTTAACATTCGAAACATTTCCTTTTTTCATTTCTGTAATTCCAAGTTAAGGGAAACGGTTTCCTTGGCCTCCTTCTCTACCTCTCTACATTATCATCACCTTTGCTGCTGCAACATGTGCCCTGAGGAACATGCTCTGATACCTGGATTTAAGGTCAGTTCATCTCTAAGTGAAGTGGGCATGGCCCACCACAACTCACTGCCTCTTGGTGCCTGGAAACTTGATCAGTGAAGGCATTCTTCACCTCAGGAGAAAGCAATCTCAGGACTGTAGGCCCCTCTCTTCACCTATCCCCTGGACTTCAGTGGCCTTTCTGAGCCAGAGATCAGGAAAAGTCACTCGTTGTCAGACCATTTTGTGACATTCAGCAATGGTGGAAGATCTTATAAATGCCAGATGGAATGGGGAAAACCTCATTTGTACTGATCTCCAAAATTCAATAAATCATATTTCCTAAGATGACTGGAAAGTCAACATACGACAGATGCAGCCTAGCATCAACCCAAGAGGAATGAATATATGACCAACGTATCAAAAGTTCTCATTCCAAGGCAGTTTCCTGGGAGGGATTCTACAGCAGAATCACTGAGACCACAAAACATCCACCAGGCCAGCACCCCAGTTGTTCCCGATTGCCTTCAATTAGCAGAATGGCTAACTGTCATTTGCTTGGGGCATCCCCTGTGCTACAAACTATGCATGTGTGATGTGTGTGTGTGTGTGTGTGTGTGTGTGTGTGTGTGTGTATGTTTTGGGTTTTGGTTTTTTGGAGGGGTACCAGGGATTGAACTCAGGGGCACTCTACCACTGAGCCACATCCTCAGCCCTATTTTATATTTTTTATTTAGAGACAGGGTCTCACTGAGTTGCTTAGCACCTTGTTTTTGCTGAGGCTGGCTTTGAACTCGCGATCCTCCTGTCTCAGACTCCTGAGCCACTGGGATTACAGGCAAATGCCACTGTGCCCAGCTTGTGTGTGTTTTAATATTCACAAATATGCAGGACAGGAGCTAGGTGCATTTTTCTCATACTGGGAACTAGAGACGTAAGAATGGAAGACAACTTGCCTCCAGCCACACAATTTAAGAAGAATCAAAATAATACAAATGATATAAAAGGGCTACCTTTCCAAGGAAGGCAAATAGATACAAAGTGTCAAGTTCCTCCATATTTTAATGTTTTGAAAAGCAAAATTAATTCCTTATTATTTCCTAAGACACTATTTATAAGTGTTCTTATGAGGTTAAGCTTCATTTTATGTACTAAGTACTTATTTGAAAGGATCATTGCCTTATTCAATGTGTTAATTTGTAGAAAACAGTTTATGTATTTGAGGAATTTAACTTATTCCTGCTTTTTATCCAGAAAATGAAAGCCAGATGTTTTTGGACATTTGTTATTTGCTTTAAATAAGATCTTTGGTTAAGATAAGAGAAATATATTGATTGGACATTACATCTTTCTCTGGAGAACATAAAACATTTTGTGTTCTACATCTCCCATCCCTTAAAACTTTAGGACAGATTCTAATAAAAGGAAACCTTTCTGAATGTCCCCTCACTCATAGAAAGCAGGGACAAGAAGGAGCACTCAATTTACTTGAGAGAGTTTTCAATTAATCTAAATTCAAAGCTAAGGGCTCCCCGAGAGGCAGAGACCCTAAGCAAATGTTCTTTCCAGGAGCACCCACTGCCAGGTTCTGAGAGAGGTCACAGTCCTGCACTCCTGAGACCAGATCCTTCAGATTCCAATTCTGTTTCAAGCAATGACACTCCAAGAGTAAGAGTTGCTTACTGCAACCCTGGCCACCTGTGACTTCTGGCTGGCCATCCGGTCTAGCATCTCCACACCTCTCTTCTTCTGTACTCCCTTACCTGACCTTCCAAGCAGAACGCACTGTCTTTCCAAATATGACCCTAATTCATTCAACAGCTAGACGTAAGAGTGAAATAGACTGAGCTTATGTGGAGGGCATTAGCATTGGGTCTCCTCTCTCACTCAAAGATGTTAAGATAACTCATCTAAAAAACTCAAATTCTTTATTCACAAAATTGTTGAAGAATTTTATAGAGCTTCCATTTAACAGATCTTTTAGAAGAAATGAATATCCAGTTTACTAGTTTTCCTTCTTCTTGAATTTAGAGAAAGAGAGCTCAAACACAGAGATAAATCTTACACCTGGCCACGCACACTTTTCCTGGGAAAGTCAAAGGGCCCCACCACCATGCTTTATAGTTCTCCAGAAGAACAAAGAGCTGGGTCATAACTTGAAGAGCGGGATTCTTTCTTTGACTTGCCTTTGAAATTGACTCCACTATGATCTTTGAGTCAAAGAAGTAATCTATTACACATTTAGAGACCTCAAAAGATTCTTTGCATCTCTGGAAATTACATGCAAAACTATATGTACAAAACTATATGGATTTTGGTGGAATGGTGGATATATGTCTTCAGATCATCAAAGCAATTCTATGAAATCTGCGAACCAATAAATGAAGTCCCTTCCAATTCTACAATTCGGTTTTGTAAAACTAGTCTTGCCCTTCATAGAAGTACACCCAAAAAAATTGTGTGGTGATTTAACATCAGGAAAAAGAGACAACAAACAATTTTTAAAAAACTTCAAGATTTTGAGTCTAGTAACTTAAGAAGCTGTTGATACAATTCAAAGATAAAAAGAAAAAAAAAGAAAGAAGAAGGAAGAGGAGGAGGAGAAAAGAAGGAGGAAAGAGGAGCAAGATAATTAAGTAAAAATAAATGGACAAACTGAAGTCTAAGAACTGAGTATGCTAAATGTATAATTCAAATATTTTCTTTTTCACCACAGCAGAAAAATGTCAAAATTTAGGGCTGTATGCTGACTGGTACCTATGAGTCTTGTATAAACAGAGAAAAAGCCATTTGAAATTTAGACCCTAAACTGTTATAATTCTAACTGGCTTAGAGATGATTGACTTTAAATCCCTGAAGTTATAACTGAAAAAATCATATCTAAGAAAAATTAAGAAACATATTCTCTGTCCTGGTACCTGGGTGCCAATCCTGGTCTCTGTCTTTAAAATTTAAAGGGAAAAAAACCCAGATTTCTAAAACATTTCTAGAATAAAAATAACACCTAAATTTTCCAGGAAAAAAATATGTTTTAAAAGACAAAAGTAGTCTTAACTACAAAAAAATATGCCAACGTCCACTTTGATACGGTACAAGGCAGGATCATAACATCGGTCCTAATAGACACCATTTGCCTTACGAAATTTACTGATTCTTCAACTATAAAGTACAAAAAAGCACATGGCTCTGTTATTTGGGTTGGGGAATGAGATTCCATGAGTCCTTTAGTTTCCTTTTTGATGCTGTCTTGCCCGTCTCTGAAATCAGGAGACTAATTCTAGGAGTGCTCTCCATATATACCACAGTGTCTTCCAAACTATCTCTGCCCCTCTGATGAAAAGATTTTTTGTGTCACAAAGGATCTCCTAGATCCTGTTCTGAGTCAGCCAGTCATATATATGTAGGTATAAATGACATATGTAAGACTATCTGACTAAGAACTGGATCTTGGAGATAAACACACACATATACCCCCACACAAACACACGTGTGCATATGCCTGTGTGTGTTTGTGTATGTGTGAATACTTTTCACTGCTTCATTTTTTTATCCATCTGAGAAGGTAAAGGTGGGGCTAAAACAAGCAAATTTGGAACTAATTCCATTTGATAGTTATTTCCTGAAAAAAAAAAAAACCTGTATTTAATAATCTGAAGGCTTACGACTATTTATACACAGACATGTGTGTGTGTGTGTGTTTGTGTGTGTGTGTTCATTTTTTTTTTCCAGAGACTTGAATTAAATACAATTTGGATTGAGAGTTGCTGAGATGACTGGGTGTCAACTGCTGTAACTTCAACTTTAAATACTACACTCAAATGCAGGCTTCATGTTCCAATTCATACTGAAGCTTTGTAATATATGGCCTTGGAGTAGAGGTATACTGATCTCCTGGGAGAGGCAAGATCCAATTAAAATTCAGTTTGCTGTCTTTAGGAAAGACATAAGCAGTTATATGTCCTTTGAGAGGGTCTTAAGAAATACACACCTGAGCTTTAAATGGCTACTCATTTGACTGTGAAGTTGAATTTCAATTCATCTGGGAGTCAGAGCACAAGAAAGAATTCAAATAACAACACTCTGATATTTCCTGGTGTGTTACCAGGGAGAAAAGAGCTCCTGGATAATGAATGCCTTACACATTTGCAGATATCACCAACCACTTATAAAAACAAAGCTATTGTTATGCATAAAAGTCACTCCTTTTATGGGAAGCCTAAGAGTGAATTGAAATGTGGCTGACATTTCTTCCACAAAATAAAAATTTTTTTAATACCATGTTTAAGCTGTCACAGTTAAAAAAAGAAAGAAAGAAAAAAGAGAGGGGGAAAAAAAGAAGAAGAAAAAGGAAGGGGAAAATCCATAATCCAGTATTCATAAGCAATTCCAGATACTTCATCCATAAAATAACTCTCTGGAAGACATTATACTTCTAAACACAAAAGCTATTAGCAGCCTTTTCTAATTCAGCAGGGGAATTACTGGCTATGTTTTGCAATCCCACATATTGTTTCAAAAAGACAAAAATACACAGCAGATTGAACAGAAAACATACAAATGCCTTCTATTTCATCCGTTAGTTGACTGCTAAGATGAAACACTCCAACAATACACAAGAGCCTCCCCACCCCCACTAGGGTTCTTCTGCTGGCTTCTTTTGCACAACAATGGTTCCATGTATTTTTAAAATATTTTTTTAAAAAGCCACTGCACTACTCCATCTCACTGCCCCACTTTAAATTCTGATTGACTATTACTGTTTTAATGTGAGAACACAGAGAGGTGGATGAAATAAGATCAGTGGGTTTATTATACAACTATTTTGGGGTACTAAATGGCACTATACTCAGGGTGATTTAGTTACATAGTTCATTTATTCTTTTGGTAAATTTGTTAAATAGCAGTATTCGTTAAGGCACTGCAAGATGATGTGGCCTAACACCTTCATTTTCGTTTATGGGAACAGTAGAACACGAGGGGCTTGCAGGATCCAGGGAGCCATGGATCCTGGCTCATGCCTCCATCATCTTTTAGAGCTTTGGAGCCCTCTGCATCTGTTCAAGTTAAGGGAAAAGTTTAAGAAGGTACATCTGTTTTTTATCCACCTTCTGCTCACATGCACCGGAATCAACCAATCACATAACCACACCTAAAGGCAAGGTGGTTTCGGAGTGTATTTTCTGAGTGGGCAGCTACTGTTCCCTTCTAGAGTATGATGTTATCATAGAACAGTAATAAGACACAGTGCAGGGCACTGGGGAATTTTCAAAAATAAATCAACCTGGGATTATGTCTTCCAGAAGCAGGCACTTTAGCAAATTTTTGCAAAAATCTTATTTTCTTATCAATAATAATACTTAATGTATATTCAGAGCTTATTGTATTATCAGGCTCATAATGAATCCAGAGAGAATGTAAGTGGTATTTCAAGGCTTACCCTGCTGTGTGGGATATCCAAAGGCATGTTCTTGCCTCCTGACCTCTGCAGTCTTCCAATCCTTCAAGGGAGAGACTAAAGGCCGGTTCTCCCAAAAGATCCTACCACAAGGCAGAGCCTACCTCTGCCAGTTAAGAACTGTGTGTTATTAAACAGAACTCCAGTACCTACCTACATTTTTTGGATAAGTATGACACTTAATCTTAGCCAAAAGGCTGAAAAGCAATGGGATAATGAAGCCTGATCCCAAGTCAGCAAACAATGTACACCAAAACACAATTACTTACAAACAAAATTTTTTGAGGTGCCTGTACTATTAATTATTTAAAAGGAAAATATCTGTGTCAAATGAGATGGAAATGCTAATTCATAAAGATGAGTATATGAACATTAGTGGGAAAAAATTTACTCAAAACATATGAGAGACCAAGATGCCCAAGGTGGGTCAACACAACACTTTAACTAGAAGATTCGATTAAATTCTCACTATATGTACATGCTCTAATTTATAGGGCTTTCCTGCTTCATATGATCATTTTACGGTTTGATGGGTTTTCTCTGAAAGAAAAAAAGGAAAAGATTCCTCTAATTCTTATTTCCTCTAATTTCTCTAATTCTTTCAGGTTTTAGGGAGTGTTTTATAAGAAGGAATTTTAGAGTCCCTGTCTTGGAGCAGAAAAGAAGTGATTTCCATAAAAGATAGAGTTCGTGTACTTCAGGAATTTGAATATGGGGCAGGATTAGGTATAAATAATTTCTAAGAGGCATAGATGAAATTCTGTCAGAGGAGAGAGATTATGTGTAGTTTATCAAAAGAAGTGAACTCTTAACTAGTCTTTAGAAATTATTAAAATTAATTGAAGTTACCAAATGTAGTCTATTTGGATAGTTTCATTTAGCATTAGTGCATATAGAGCACTTAGCCAGGTGCCTGGCGCAGGAAGAATGTACGATGAGTGGCAGCTGTGATTTAAATGCCAATTCCATGTGGTGAGGAAAGTGAGGTCTGTTGAGATGGTGCGATGAATAATGTGCTATAGACTGAATGTCTGTGTCCCCCCAAAATGTCCATATTGA
This sequence comes from Geosciurus inauris, assembly GCA_004024805.1. NCBI lineage: Eukaryota > Metazoa > Chordata > Mammalia > Rodentia > Sciuridae > Geosciurus > Geosciurus inauris. The sequence continues at coordinate 194,985 of PVHX01000951.1, forward strand.
AACCTAACCAACAAGCTGATGGTATTAGAAGTTGGAGCCTTTGGGTTGAATGGGATCAGTGCCTTTACAAAAGAGGCCTGAAACAGTATATTCATCTTTAGCAATGTGAGAATACAGAAACAAAGCGCCATCTTTGAAGCAGAGGGCAACCCCTTGTCAGACACGGAATCTGCTGGAATCTTTATCTTGGACTTCTCAGCCTCCAGAACTGTGAGAATTAAATTTCTGTTGTTATAAATTCCCCAGTCTAAGGTATATCACTACAATAACCCAAACAAACTAGGACAGAGAATCTATTCAAAAACCCTTAGCTGAAGACATCAGAAAGTTCAATGGCAGTGAGAGTACCCTGTGAGAACAGTGGCCTGAGCACCACCTTGCTGCCACCACGAGCCCCAATTCTAATTCTAATCAACCTCCAGCTACCTTTCTTAAGCAGAGCACCTTTTGGGGCAGGGTGATAAATAGGGACTGGAGGTTACGCAAGGCCTCCAATCCGTAGGGACCTAGCTAAAGAAAGCCAATGAACTGATTTCCATGTACCAGTAGTGATGAACCTGGACACGAGAATCAGCACCATGCTTCCTGAAGAGTATTTGACTCTGGGAAGCAGAACTGTGAACCCCTAAATTCTACAAGCTTGAGGGGATTATCTTTGGGGCACCTGCTAGTCTCCTTGGCTTTGAAGGAGTCAAGAAGGAAAGCAACACAGAAGCTCAGGTTCTTTCTGCTCTTGAGTATGACTAGTCCAACATGTTGCAGCTTCTGTGGTAAGGAACTTCCTCTTGATCCCTCAGCTAGATACAGATACTCTACCACCAGGGACAGAGACTACTGTATGTTCCTCCATTCCTATGCCTCCAAGGACCCCAAAGATAACCCAGGCAACTAGCATTAAACAGTGAACATCACAAATACCGCAAGGGGATGTAGTATAACAATCCACACACTGAAATGAGTATCCTTTCATGAAATAGAACTGCCAGAGGAGACAGATAACATTAGCAAAGAATAAAAAAAATTCTCCTGAAAAAAATAGCATTAGACTACATTTCCAGAGCTCAAAAACATAGGCTTTAACTTTTAAAAATGTAATCCAGTTAAGGAAAGGATAGTCTCAGATGAGAAAGTCTCACTAATTGTATGAGACAGTTTAAGGCAAATACCAACGAGTAGTATTGATTCTCAAACTGAACTAATGACTAGACCCACCGACTCATTTGGGACGCCTGTTAAAAATATTTCTTTTACAATTTACCTGGCCCTGATTTACTAAATCAGAAGCTCTGCAAGTACAGCCAATGAAACTGCATTTTTTTGAAGAAGCTACCAGTTTTGTTTGATGGGCACTGGTTATGGGGAACTGTTGAGGCTGGCAGCAAATGTTGGGTGGTTATTAGGGTGAGAAATCACTGGATCTGCAGGGATAGTCAGAAGCACAGAGAGGAGGGAGCTGAAATGAGCTGAGGGGTGGGTAGAGTTTGCAGATAATGACAAAGATAATAACAAAGATTACTGAATGTTTTGTCTCTCTGATCCCAACTTTTTACTAGGGGCAGTCATAAATACTTGTCACAATTATAAATTAAATACTGAGTCTCAAATTTTTCTGTGTGTATCTAACCCTAAACATTGTAAAACACATAGAGCATGTAGAAGTTGAAGTACTAGCTAGTGCATATTTCCTTTATTCTGCATGGGCATGTTTGATAACAGAAATACACAAGTGAAATTTTTTGCAATCTTATGTTTTTAACCACTGACAATAACCACTATGGTCTTTTTATCTCCTAGGGTTCCATTTCAAGAAGGATGGATTGGTTTTGGCAAGGTGTAGGTGAATAACATTCATAAATGGGATACTTGCAAGACAAATATGTAGAGGTGTGTTTAACTTGATAGAATCCCCTTGAATACCTTCTCCCACATTTCCTGAACTACTCCCACAAAGGGAGATAACACAGTACTTGGCTTTAGCCCTTCAAATAGCTGGGCCTGAGTCACCAAGGTAAAATAACAGGAATCAAAGCATTCATGGATCAAGAAAAATGGTTCTTTGATAACTTACAGTAAGTCATTTCTTTGGAGCTGTTTGTTTTTCTAGGAGTTGTGATGGATTTGAACTAAATGCATTCATAAACTTTCACCTATATCTTTATTTAACCAAAGTAGCCTAGCTCCATGAGAATGCCCTTTCTTAGGAGACCACAGCATGGCTACTTCCTCAAGAGAAAGAAGCCTAGTGTTTCCTGTATCAGTGCTATAGAACACTAGTTTCATGAAATACTCTAACAAATGGAAAGCTCTCTGTCAACAAATTTTGAATAGGATACACATGCTATTCTATACCCTCAGATGGCTATGGGGCACATTAACATATCTAAGCTTCTCAGTCCTGAAGCCAAGAAATACTTTTAACTCCTTTTTTCCCCCACTTTGGAGGCGGATCCAACCCAAGGCCTCATGCATGCTAGACAAGCACTCTACCTCTGAGCCACATCCTCTACCCTTACTCTTAATTCTTGAATTATTTAACCTCTGTATTAGTTTCCTAGGACTACTTTAACAAAGTGCCACCAACTGGGTGGTTTAAACCACAGAAATGAATTGATTCACAGTTTTGGAGACTGTATATCCAAAAATCAAGGTATTGGCAGAATTGGCTCCTCCTGAGGACCGTGAGGGAAAGATCAGTTCCAGGTTACCCTCCTTGACTTATCAAGGGCTGTCCTCATGTTCACATGGAGCTCACCCTGTATAGCTGTCTCCAAATTTCACCTTTCTTATAAAGACATCAATAATACAGAATTAGAAATCCACTCTAATGACCTCATTTTGATTACCTCTGTAAACACCCTCTCCTCAAAGTAGAAAAGAACTTAACATGTTAGAGAGGATAAGGGGATATTTCAACCCATTATACCACTGAGCCCTTTTCTCAATATGTCATCTATTAGCAGCCTACATTTTATACTCTGGGAAATGTGACTGCAGCTTCATAAGTATCATGCTGTGCCTCAGCGATTCCTAAATACTATTTACAGCTTATCCACAGCATCACTGAGGCATACTGCTTACCTCCACACTTTAAAAGCTGCCCAGAAGATTCTGATGCATAACCAGGTTGGAGGTTCAGCAGCTAGTTTGTTCTCCTTTCTTATTTTTTTTTTTGTATTTTATTTGGGCCAGAAATCTTAGAATAGCTGCCTAAGAAGTTTTCCCCTTCTTTAAAGAGTGTGAACATAGAATTATTTCCTCATCTCTGCTTTTATCACTTCTCCCTTCCACTGCTGTAGTACAAACTACTTGATGTACATAGAGACCTGTCTTATTCATCTCTTTGTTCTCAGTGTACCTGAGAGTCAGCACATAATAAATATATTCAATAAGTATTTATTGAATAAGTATCTGAAGAAATGCACATCAACGTGTACAAATGTGTTACTATTAAAAAAGAAGAAGAAGAAGAAGCTCTTGATGTTAACCAGAACTTTACTTCTTTAACCTTGAGATTTTAAGACATGACCCATGGAACATTCCCTCCCTCCCTTCTACTCTAGCTCTAATGGCTTACTTTTGGCTTCAGGATACATTCTTCTCACTTCAACATCATCAAGGATTTTTTTTTTTTTGTACGTGCTATTTTGAAATTCTTCTCTCTGCCCTCTTCCCCTTCCCAACCTCCCAATTGCCACGACTATTTCCAAATGAAAATTTGTACTATCCTTTAAATTTGAAGTAATGCCCCTGTTAAACATCTCCATGAATTACTCTGTTTTCGCAATTGAGACCTTGGCCGTACATGTCAAACCTGTTCAACACCTGCTCTTCCTTCCTGACTATAAGCTACACGGGGCTGGCCTCCTGTTCATTGTGTTCATTTTTGAAACTACAGAAACCTGAACATGGCTGGAAATCAAATATTGACTGAGTGGTTATCTACTTTTACTATGATTGTGTGTGTTTTTTCCCCACCATTAAACTGGGAGCATCTCTGGAGCAGGGAGTAGGTTTAATTCATTTTTCTATTTTTGCCACCTGGCACACTGCCTGGAAGACAGAATGTGTTTAATAAATTTCCTTAAAATTTTTAAGGCATTTGTTTATTTGTGTGTTTGTTTAGTTGTACCTAGATGAAAGCGTGGGATAGAAATTTAGAACAAGGGTAGATGTCAGTAATGACATAAAAATAGATTTGTTCTTTCCTGTCACTAGAGTCCAAACTTTAAATATCTGAAAAATAAAAATAAGCCAGAACAACAAGGAATATTTAATAGAATCAAGGCACCCCAGACAACTGAAATACTTTTTGGAAAAAAAAAAACAAATTAAAAATGATAATAAATGAGACAACAGCTTAGTTTTCAAATTGACAGAAGTTAGTTTTCCAATTGCCAAAGATGATTTCAAATGCAGCTCTTGGCATATCTTTTTAACAAGAACCTGGAACATTTGTCAAATGGCAGTTCCACCAATGTATCATTTCTAAAGGCAGTGACAAGCCCAGCTGTAGGCCAGCTGGGATGTGTAGCAATGACCTGAATTCACGTTACATAAGACATCTTACATCTTAGTCTTAGAGGCCTGAACCTTTCCTTCCTAAGATGCCCCTTGACTCTTCAACTCTCTGCCATTTTGCTCTTTGAGAGTTGACCTGTGACAGTCAGGTTGTTTCTTCCCATAACATTCAAATCTGGCTTTGTAACAATCTGTTGTCCCAATTTCTAGGCAATCATGTAAGACAGGGGGAATAGGCGCCTATTTCTCTGGGAGGGATGAGAATGTGTCTTTTGTCTTTTTCCAGTACAGAACAGCTGTACAGAAAGGAAAATTTTTGCATTGGACCAAATCATCTCCTTAGCAATCTGTAAAGAGTAACATTGTATCTATTTTCCTTTAAGATTAAATGGACTTTTAAATCTGTAATGGATAGACATGATACCTGCTGAGGTATCTTGGCATTAAAAGACATCAAAAACTGGGATCCCTTTTTGGCAAAAGGCATGGACTAGCGGTAAGGATGAATATCAGGGCTTGGAGGGTCTACCTCAGAGTGGCCAAGACTGAAGAGTCTTCTGAAATAAATATGGCAGCATGAGGAAAATGGCTTGGTGTTTTGAGAGAATGGGATCCTCCCAACCTGAACAACCTCCAAGGCCCCTACACAGAAATGCCACCATGACGGTTGTAAACACACCTGCACCAACCTCACAGAAGGCCTTCTACTGAGACAGTGTGCAAATCACAATCCATCAGTGACCAGTATTCTCCAACTATCTTGTCACCTGAGGTTTTCCAGCAAGACGCTCTTGCCCCTTTGTTGTAGAGTAGTTCCTGAGATTCTGGGGTAATATAAGGAGGTAAACCCAAAAGGAAGGAAAAGTAGAAGTTCCAGGAACCAGTTCAAATGTGTTTAAAAACAATGTTAACTTTTAAAAAACACTCCAGGTTAATGAATGAACCATGAATTGTCAGCAATTCCTAATGCTGCTATGAGATGTCACCATAAACACAGATGTATTATCCTAGTGTTCTGGAGTTCAGAAGTCCACAGTGGTTCTTACTGGGCTAAAATTAAGGTGTCCCTGGGGTTGCATTGCTGCTGAAGGCTGTTGGGGAGAGCTATCTCCTTGCCTTTTCAGCTTCTAGAAGCTGTCTACATTGATCACTTAGTGTCCTCTTCCTCCAACTTCCAAGCCGACTCCTAGCATTTTAAAAATCTCTGTCTTTCCTTCTTCTCCTTACCTTTTCCCTCTTCCTGTTTCCAGTCATATTTTCTTCTGTATTTAACCTTATGCTCCTGACTCCCTGTTATAGGGTGCCTTATGAAAACATTGGGCCCATGAAGAAGACCAGCCCAGCTTCCCCATAAGATTAAGGTCTTAACCTTAATCTCATCTGCAAAGTTCCTTTTGCCATGTAAGTGACATACTCACAGGTTTCAGAAATTAGGATGTGAACATAGTGTGAGGGACAGTGTTCATTATTCTGTCTACCACACTCACACATCATCATCTTAACAATGAGTGAACTGTCAGCACCCATTATCACCTTAGCAGACAGTGGGATTTTTTAAAAGACAGTGGTCAAGATGGCAAAGGAAAATGATCACTTAAGCATGAGGTATCATTAATGCAATGGAAAAGATTTGCTGACTTTGAATTCTTGTTTGTGTAAACAGTAAAGACCATTAACTGAGATCAGAAATACAGAGGAAGTCTTCAGGAAAGATAAATAAACATGATTTTAGACATTTTCAATTTGAGATAGGATATAGCATAAATTCCTTAAGAAGCAGAAGTAAATGCAATCATTCTCATATACATAAAATATAAAATTGTGTTTAATATGTATTTTCTAATGATCTGACATATATATTATTAACATTATGAGCAAATATAGTTCAGAAAATAACCTTTGAATTTGTAGAGATATATCTGTAACATATACTTTATTGCACCACTACATAGTGTATCACATAGGTTAATATGTATAAAAAAGCAAAAAACTCTGATATTTATTCTACAATTAGGATTTCCTATTTTAACATAAGTAAGTTGTGAATATTTTCATTTACTGCACATAATGTCCCTTATTTTATGCCATTCCAATATAAGTAGGCATAGATATTTAAAAATTCTTAGTGATTTGCAAGACAGAGAGAAACAGTTATATAATATCATATAATATGTTTCTGTCGATGTGATTATGTAAAGAAAGTATAAGCAAGAACCATGTTTTGAGAACAAAAAAGTAGAGTACTATGCATCTTTACTTCTTTTTTTCCTGAAATCCATGCTCTCCAGGGCCTTGGCTATCACTGGCTACCATTGATTGACATGCCCAAAAGTTATCCTTTGAGGAGGCTCATGTGGAAAAGAATAGAGAGAGGATCCAGGCCAATGGAAATAAAGAACTAAGGCTTTCAAGGACAATAGTCTATTAGGAACAAAATTGTGCTACGAACTATACGAGTAAGCTTGGAGGCAACTCTCCTCCCATTTGGGGCAGAAAATGCTTGCAACCCTTTGCTTCATGGACTAAATCGTGCCCCCCCCTCACCAGACTTATATGATGAAGTCTTAAGTCTCAACACCTCAGAATGTGACTATATTTAGAGACAGAATCACTAAAGAGGAAATTAAGTTTAAATAAGGTCATTAAGTATGGGCCCTACTTTGATATGGCTGATATCCTTACACACAGAAGAAATATGGACACAGACATGTACAGAGGGAAGAATACACAGAGGAAACGTCCATCTACAAGCCAAAAGAAGAAGCATCACAAGAAACCAATCCTGCCGAAACCTTGATTTCAGACTTCTGGTCTCTAGAATTGGGAGAAAATAAATTTACATTATTTAAGCCACCCAGTCTGTGACACTTTATTATGAGGCCCTAGAAAACTAATATACACCTTGATTACAACCTTTGAGGGACCCTGAAGTGGAGGACATAGCTAAGCTGTGTCCAGATTCCTGGCCCAGAAACTGGGATGACAGATGACAAATCTGTCCTGTTTGGGGTGTTAAGTATTGGGATAATATGTCACACAGCAAAAGATAACAAATACATCTTCTGGTGTTGTCTTGCACATATATCTATCATGACATTTAAGATATTGCATTGTAAGTAAGATATGTACTAGTCACTTCTCAACTCTGTCTTAATCTCATGCCAAGATGCAGAACTAATTTTTTCACTAATTTCCATAAAAAGCACAATTATAATGGGTCTAATGTGATTTGCAATTTTTCCTGAAGATTTGTGGAAGTATAGGAAGCAGTCATAGTACATTGGATAAAGGTTTGCATCACCTTCTTCCTTTCTGCAAAATCATCTCTATTATGTTGATATATAGTTCAGGCTCTGGAAATTTGTCCCAGAGCAGCTCCTGGTGAATTGTAGAACTCACAGGGAATGTGACAGTTTCAGGCCCCCCTTTCACATTCCCTGTGAGTTCTACAATTCACCGGGAGCTGCCACTTGTGCTAGAGTCAGAAACTAGGTGGAAATATAAAACATTTCTGAGAGAATGCCTCAAGAGATCTCAGAAATAAGAGACCTGCATCTCCAAAAGCTCTAGCAATTTGTCCTGTGTTTTCTAATCCATTATGGATATTCTCTTTTGCTAGATTTTGAATTTTGTGTTTTCTCAAAAAGGTCCATCCAAATTTTGTGTTGGGCTTTATAAAACCCATCTATTCTGCTTAACTAGATTTATCAAAGCACTTACCAAACAAAGATGACACTACCTGATGAGTACTTTCTATACTGGACTCCTGGATAATAACATTTTTGTATATGATTCGTTTTCCTGCACCTGTACCACATTAGCCCAAGTCAACGCCCATGTCAATTCATTTTTTTTGTCCTTGGTGCTCATAAAGTTGCCAGGTGTTCAGTCAGCATGGTATAAAAAAAATATCGATATATTACATAAAGGAGTAGATTAAGTTAATTTTCACACATGATTTGATCTAATGGATAAATAAGAGACTCAGCATTGGCATTCCCTGGGAATTTGTATTAGCCATAATGTTCCCCAGAGGAAACAGCATTCTAGGATCACAGCCCGACTTGAAAGAGTAAGAGTTCTCAGCGGACCCACATTCTTTTTCCCTGCAAGACACCTGTGGCCAAGTTTCTGGGTTTGGTCATCCAGCTTCTCTGCCTGTGACTAGATGCCAGAGTTTAAGATGGAAGCCTGGTCTGACCACAGGCCAAGCCAGAACTTTTAGACCAGTTCTGTCTACAAATATTAATGTTTATCAATAGTTAATATTTCCCATCTGCTTCCTTGAAGCTAGGTATCCATTTTCCTCAACTTAGAGTGAGGAAGGGCATCATCCTCAAATCAAAATGATTCCTTCTTGGAGAATAAGAAGGAGTGTTCTGATGTTTGCTTTGCTAGGCCAGAACATTCATGTTAGAAGAGGGAGGGAAAGGAGCCAGTCAAGGGAAAGAGGACCAGACAAAAGGAGAGAGGTCTGTGGGTTGTACACTGCCGGGGTGACAGCACAAGTTTATCTGTTGTATGTACGTTTTCTGAGACTCTTCTAGTTCTTTTACAACTGTAATTCAGCATTCCTTTAAATAACTCTAAGAATCATTAACTGGGAGTTAGTATAAATCAAAAACAAAACCATTGCAAATGAGTGGGAGTTCTCATAACCCTCATAAGAAAGACCTGTCGTGTTCTCAAATCCTGTCCCTAGCAACCATAAACAGTTTTAATGATAGTGTTTCCATAAAAGCCAGACTGAATACAATCACCACCCAGACCAAAGTGTGGGTGAAATCACAAAACTGCTTTCAAGTCCAACTCTTTTCTTTGAAACTTAAAATTATACTCTTATAGCAAGAGAACAATCTAAAAGAAGCAACATGGGATGATTTTAAAAGTAAAGAGGGAGTGTATAAGTTGTCAAAATCAAGATGGAGTCAATTTAGTCAAAACCTCACAACAACAACGAGTAATAAAGCCAGGAGGTTGTGAAGGACGGGATATCAGGTACATATTCCTGACAACAAGAACCATCATAAAAAATCTCCACAAGGACCACAGCTTGCACAGAGGCTGCCACAACTTTATACAGAAAATACTTCAAAGATAACTGCCTGTCCAACCATAGGTAGATGCCACCCTTGTTATTGATGCTGGTTGCTAGAGTTGTTATTTTAAAATAGCTTATTTAATCCTCTTCATTTTGCCTTTAAAAGCTTCCCCTCAACTCAACCTTTTTGTTTTTTTTTTTGTTTTTTTTTTTTTTAATTTTAATTTTTATTTATTTTTTATTTTTTTTTTCTCAAAAGTTCAACTCAACCTTTTTGAATATGCCATGGTTTCCATGGCATATCTGTTTCTTCTTGTAATGCTTTCTGCTCCTTCTTTGTTATTTAGATTGACAGTGTGAAAAAAAGACAAGCCAGAGTTTGATTACATCTCATAAAACACATTGCTTCTCCGAAATATATGAGATCTGGGTCCAGTGATTTGGGTTTAGAGATTCATGTTAAACCTTGAAAAACACCATAAACAAATGTTCAGGGGAATTGTATATCCCCAGTTTACTCATATACTAGAAGTTTCCAAACCCTATACTCAGTGGTCACTAAAATGGTCTAAGTTGCAGAAAACCCTTGCCATTGATTATGGCCAGTGGCACTGGTAGTTTATGGGATGATAAACATTGACTTTAATTGCAGAGTCTTCTTTTGTTTGATAACTATGTGAAATTCTATGGCTGGGAGATGTTTATGTCCATATGAAAATAACTGTAAGCCACTCATCTTTTGGATCCCATCTCTCCAAGAAAAACAAATTCCATCTTTTAAAATAGGAAAACGCAGCAGCCAAATGAAGTTAATGCCTTTGGCCCGTGATGTTGTACAATTATCTGGAGGTTCGTTAGCAGTGCCCTAAGAAATCATTTCTTTTTGATTACATCATGGCATATCACTCTTACAAGAGTGCATTGGGCAGTTGTGTCTTTAACAAAGCTGATTAGGTAAAAGGAACAGATACTCAGAAAGCTATCTCAACAAATGAAGAACAATTGTATTTATTTAATTTAATCTAACAAATGGATTTATTTATACCTTTCTTCTTCCAGAAAGGATTTAAGGATTTAGCTATGGTGAAGATCTGAAGGTATGAATACTCATGAAAGCCCCAGATTAATATCTGGAACATATAACACATCCAGATAGTTTTCAATTATCAATTGCATTAATCTAAACTTGGAAAGAGCTTTTAAACCACAGTGAAATATCAACTAGCTTCAAACCTGCATTTTCAGATAGCTATTTTGTCATTCAAAGACCTGCACAATAAACTCACTGTTCCTAAAAAAGAAAAGAAAAGAAACCTGCTGGTGTTACTTTGTTCATCTTATCACCTTATCATTCTGCAGCTTATTTAGGATCATGTGTGGGAAAGTGAGTGAGACTGTTTGAGCCCTATGCTCAGCACAGAGATTTCTTGGAAAAACATCCATCTTAATTACGTAGCCACATAAGAAAATGAGAGAAATATTACTATTACAATGAGGTTGGGTTTTTTTTCCATATGCTTCAAATCTAATGTTTAAAATTAAACAGATCATCTGTGTAGATGTCTCACACTCCTCTTTTGTGACAACAGTTGAGTTAACTGAGATTATTAGTAGATTCTTGCAATAAGAGGGAGAGAATACCACCTTTAAGATGGTATGCCTCAAGCTGGGTGCAGTGGGGCATGCCTGTGTTTCAGCACTTAGGGAGGCTGAGACAGGAGAATTGCAAGTTCAAAGCCAGCCTCAGCAACAGCGAGGCACTAAGAAACACGGTGAGACCCTGTCTCTAAATAAAACACAAAATAGGGCTAGGGATGTGGCTCAGTGGTCGCGTTCCCCTGAGGTTAATCCCCAGTACCAAAAAAAAAAAAAAAAAAGATGGTAAGATGGTATGCCTCAAACGTCCCTTTGTTTTTGAGATGAGATGAAGGGTTGCAAAGAGATATATTTTCTACTGAATTACTCCAACATTCTGTGAACATTATGGGATGAATATTCACAGTTCTCCCACTACATCAGTATGATCAAAGGCCTAAATACAAAACCAAAAATGAATCTGTATTGAGTTCTAATCTTAACACTGAAATAGACACATTTGGAAATCTTGCTGAGTAGACTATACCCAGATTCCATCTGAAAGATGCAGAGGGGGCTAAACATCTTAGAACTAACAACTATTCATTCTTTATCTCTCAAGAGAAATGAGGGTCAGATCAGTTGCAGATGTAACAAATAATTTGTCAGATGCTCCTGGCTGTTTAGAAGCCTCACTAGGTTTTTTACTAAATTTGTTGACAGCTGATTAATTAAAAAGCCCATTCTACTACTGCCGCTCATTTTCCCTGGGACAATTTCCTAGCCATTGCTTCACTGAAAAGATGAATGAATATATGTGAAAAACTATTATAAGCACAATACTTTCTTTGGGGTTTAGTCTACCCTCTATCATTTCAATTTCATTTTACCGTAATTTGGAGTGATGATGTAAATGGCATATTTTTATACTCTTAGCAATCAAAACCCAGCTTTGGAGACAAAAAAAAAAAAAAATCCAGGAAATGTTTCCTTGAAAAAGATGTGCTTACTTCCTTAACTTTTTGCTGGAAGGATTATTTCAGGAAGTGAAGGTTTCTTTAGTTTCCAAGTGATTTGAATGTTCCGTCTTTCTGGTAAGGCTTCCTGGAAAAGAGTTGCGTTTCACTGTATGTGTATTTTGCACATATAGCAGGCTGAGACAAATCATTGCACCACATTTATATGGCAGTTGAGATACTTCAGATTGTACCCAACATCTGATAGGATGAAAAGATGGAATCAAACTAGAAAATTGAGAATAAAGGAATACATGTAAAATGGGTAATTATGTTAATCCCAGTCCCTCAGCCCCCAGAGATTCTTCCCTATTTTCCATTTCAAAATAGCAAATGAAATAAGCATAACTGATGTGGAAACTGTATTTCCAGGGCTCACAGTTTCCCTCCTGCTCCCAGTCACCTGAAAGCCTTTGGATTACATCTAATGTCATATTGAGTTCATCCCACTACCTCACTTACAGCATGTATTTTAGCTTTTGCCTCTCTTTGCCAATGGACTACACATACTTTGAGCACAGCAACTATAATTTACACACATTTGCACCCCAGAGCCTCAGAGTGCCTGCTACCAGGTAGGGTAGATGATTTCATCATTATCAACATCATCATCATCATTATTCTGCCTAAATATAAGTTGCTTTCTATTCCTTTTATTTAATAATTATTTATCATGAACCATGCATTTTATGCACTTTACCAATATTGTCTTGTCAATCTTTGTGACAACCCTACAATATGGTGACTGCTATAGCTGCATTTTACAAATAAGACAGAAGCAAGAAAAAGTGACACAATTTACCCAAGATCATACAGCCCATGATGGCAGCACCAGGGTGTAACTGGACTCTTGACAACTCTGCTTTGCCATTTCTCAGTTTGCAGAATTCCATGACAATTGTATTAGAGCTTGCTTAGAGCAACTTCGTATTACCATGACAGGTTGGTATATATCCCTCAAGACTTTAATCCCTCAAGACTTTAATATCCTAGAAATCAGAAGCTGTGTTATTTGCAAAATTATGGATTTAAGAGCCACATCTGGATCCAAATTTTAGTTCATCTGCCTTTTCATCCTGGGGTAGTGGCCTGATTTTCTTTTTAAAACTATCAGTCCCCTTGATTAGCCATGCAGTTTTAATGGAATTAGTGCTGTTCTCAGCTGCAACCATGAGCATTGATTAGTTTCAATGAATCACCATGGCCTGATTTCCTGGCCTCTGATTGGTTTAAGAGTGGCCACATGGCCTTTGGACCAACAAGGCTCAGGACCAACAAGGCTCACATTTCACTAGTGTTTCTAGAATAGAGAACACCCTTGCTCTTTTGAGAAAACTATCAGACAAGATACAAGGGTAAGCAGAAAGATCATTATGTTAGGAACTATTGGCTACGTATTGCAAACATGAGGTGAGCTAGCCTGAGAAAGAGAAGGCCACCTTGGAAGGAAGTGCAGACATGGAAAGAAATTGGGTTTGTAGCAAAATCGATGAACCACTTTAGTAGACCAACTAAAGCCTGATCTACTTGTCCTTTCAATTCTGTTGGCCATCATAGCCCCTTTTAGAGTTTTAGCCTATGTGAGTTGTTTTGTTCTATGGCCTACTCATGAAAGGTTCCGACACACAGGAGTTTGGAAAAATTATCTTTGAGACTTAGTTTCCTCATCTTTAAAATAGAGCTACTGCTATCATTTAGCAATTTTAAAGATTATATTAAGTAATGTAAGTAAAAGTGTCAAAGCGTTAAGAAAAAGTATGTCACATTAAAAAGTGACTTAAAGTCCAAGTAAACTCAGCAAGTTGGCAAACCATGAGCTCTTATGAGCTCAGTCAAATGAGTATGACCAGACTCAACCATTTTGTGTCATACAGGTGAATGAAAATGACCTGAATATAATCTCTCATAATTTTTGTTATGGATATGAGTATTTCATTGGGTTAATTTCTGAATATACTTCTTATGCAAGTCAAATTCCAAGTGGTTCCATGCAAGTCAAATTTATATAATTCAGTGATTAGTGAATATTCATTTAACAAGTAAGGTAAAATAAAAAATACCAAACCATCATTAATTATTTTCATTGCTGGGAGTCAGTGAAAACTGACTTGGGATGAAGCAACTTCCTAGACCAATAGCTGAGAACTACTGATAGAGTTTTTATGTATGTAAGGAGGTGTGGAACAAACTTGGATTTGCATCATCTAGACCAGCCCAATCTGTCATCTTGAATCTGCCATTTTACTAGTTGTGGCTTCTATTAACTTTCTGGATCCTCAGTTTCCTTTTTTGTAAAATGGAGATGGGTGATCCCTACCTCCTCTAAGTTTTGTGGTGGTAGAATGTATCTGAAATGAGTTAAATATATAAAATCACTTTAAAACTATCAAGATACATAAAAATGTTAGAAATACACCAATTTCAACAAATTATGAACGTAGCAATGAGAGATTTACACTAATAGATTCACATTCTCTAGTTCAGGGTCTCATAACAGAGAAAAATATTTGCCCTATATTCGTCACTATTCTGAGAATTTCTCTCTCCCATTCAGATACCCAACCAACCAATCAACCAATAATAATGGGCCCCTGAAACTATGTTTTATAGCTCAGTCCACATCTTTTTACCTGAGCTGATTGAATCAATGGTAGACAACTGGCTCATTAAATTCATAGAATTGTGGAATTATGAACAGAGTTGTAGGAAACTGATTGGTGATACTGAAGATGCTCTTCCAGAGCTTTAGTATTTCTTCCTTTGGAGTTACCCAGCTTTAGCAATCCACTTCTAGATGGTTTGGGACTAGGGGCCTGGAAATTTACTTAAGGATTTTTGTAGGAACAAGCGATTCCAAGACAGGATTAGGGTGTCTTGGGTTTGACTGTGGAGTTCTCCTAAAATCTTAGTAGACTTATAGTCTATATGCTGTTAGTAAAGTTCTGTGCAGATAACCACAGTCAAATACTTTATTTATTCTAAGTTTTAAGGCCTTACTTCTCCTTCTAGTCTGTGTATTCTGTCCATTCTTACATTCTGGAAAGAAAGGTAATTACTCAGAGTCCAAATAATGGCTTTGAGAAGACAGAAACTTAAATACCACTTTCCTTTTATGGTTCAGATGTGAGGTATCCACCAAAAGATCATGTGTGAGACAATGCAAGAAAGTTTAGAGTTAAAATGATTGGGTTAGGAGAATCTTAACCTAGTTCATTAATCCTCTGATAGAAATTAACAGGGTGGTAACTTTAGACAGGTAGGGTGTGGCTGAAGGAGGTCGTCATTGGGGGCATGCCCTTGGGGTATATATTTTGTACTTGAGTGGAGGTCTGTCTCTGCTTCCTGGTGGTAATGTCCTCAGCCACTTTCCTCTACCATACTCTTCCACCATGATGTCCAGCCTCACCTCGGCCCCTGAGGAATGGAGCCAACAGTCTATGGACCAAGACCTCTGAAACCATGAGCCCCAAAATAAACTTTTCCTCCTCTAAAAATTATTTTTGCTAGGTTTTTTGGTCACAACAGCCAAAAAGCTGACTGAAACGTTTGCCAATATCCCACTGAGCTAGTACAACCATCTTTTCCTAAGGATGTTACAATCTAAACTTCTGTAGACTAGGGTGTAGCAGCAATTGGGTTCTAACCAACAGAACACAAAATCATCTTACTTTGAAGACATGAATTGCAGATTTTAAGCAGAGTACATCTACCTAAGTACAGAAGCATTTCTTTTTATATCTTCTGCTGATTGGTTAACTCTAGCTTGATGTCATCTCTCTCTTATAGAACATTGTAATTCAGCAACATACTGGATCAGTATGTTGATACCCTACCACTGGTATTTGGCTGCTAGGAATAAGAGATTCTTCAAGGGCAATCACCAAAATGCTATTATTTATTGGCCATAGCATAAATAGAGAATTTGAAGCTTTACACCTAGCTTTTGTAAAGCTCTTTAGTATAGTTAGAAGAAGCTAGTGCTTTTCTCACTTCCTCAGAACATTTCCAATGTTGTGCTTCTCTCAAAGGCCTTATAACTGCCACTTGGTCCAACAGACCTTAGCTCTTGAGAAGCAAAACAAAAGAAAACAACCCTCCCACCTCCCCCAAATACCCAGCTCTGCTCTGCAGAAATAGCTATTGGTTATTGTGTCCTGGAAGACCGTAAGTGCTTTTACAAGGAACATCAATAATAGGTCAAAATAAGTTAAGGTTTAGAAAGAAGTTATTTGAGGAAATGTTTGCTTTTTAGATGAAAAGTTTCAAGATACTGTCATTCAATTTAAAATGTGGACTGGGTGTGGGAATGAAGGAATCCTCTAAGCAACTCTGTGAAGGTTGCACAAGCTCTTAGCTCAGTTTCTTGTAAAATGAAAGAGCTAGACTAGATGACCACCTACGCTCCCTTTAGCTCTGTCTTTGAACAACATTATTTAAGTTACATATTTCAGGTGTGTGCAAAATCCTCTCTTACAAATTTTCTAAACCAGTCTAAAATCATGAGGGACTGCTTACTTAATGCCTGCCAGCACACACCAGTTTTCTATTCGTGGTCACACTATCGCCATCCTCTAGCCCTTGTCACTCAGAGGCTTGGTTTTGTGACAACAGAAAAGCAACAAAATGAGAGTGAAAGACAAATTTTTCACTGAGAGTGTCGATCAGTTCTAGAGTTACATTCCTGAGAATAATGCCATTCCCATCTTCCTCCATGATGTTAGTAGCTTCCACTATCTGACATGATATCCTTTGCTTGCTTCCTCTTTTCTTCATCATGAACATCAATGTATCATCAAATGTAATTTTTAAAATTGCATTTACATCATTACCTAAGGACCTGGGATTATAGTTATCTCATATTCCTTTATTAGCAAAAGGGTATAGGTGGTTGTTATTGTTTTAATCAACATGGAGAAACAGCCACTATAATATTAGCCATAGTCAAATGCTTCATCTCAATCTAATTGCATCTTCTGTCTTGCAAGATATCAAGTCATTTTGGATATCTGTTTCCTAGAGTAATAAGTGGGTACTTTTAGGAGGAAATAGAGAGGAAAAAAAACTATTCCCCTGTATTTATGTCCCACTCAAACAACAGGGACCAGAACAAGTTTATTTGAAGAACTTGCATATATTTTTATCAGGCTAAATAAGACAGATAAAATATAGACCACACTTAATTGCTCAGATTTTTCTTCATTCCTCATATAGGAAGAAAGTCCTTATTAAAAATGGGATATTAACTGGATATTAAAGTTAAAACAACTTTAACTCTTGGATAAAGAGTTAATTAAAATCATCAGAAACATAGAGCCAAGCAAAGGTCAAGTTACCATTTTGGTTGTCATCTGAAAAATTACTATTGTGGAGCAGAAGACTTGAAGTCAGTGGTACTAGAATTTTAGCTGACATCCCAGTCTCCTGGCGAGCATGTCAAAACACCATAGGTAAAGCCGTAACCCCAGAGTCTCTGCTTCAGTAAATCTGGGATGGAGCCCAAGAATTTGCATTTCTGAAAATTTTATAGGTGATGCTGCCACTTCTGTCTAAGGAACCTCATTCTGAGAATTGTTCTCATAAGGTGTCATTGGAAAGCAGAACGTGGGTGCTTTGCTGAGCCAGTTCAATCTAGCTGAAATACCTTTAGGATTGAGGGGACAACTTGCAATTAAACTCTATGTAAGACATTTAGCCCATCTGTCTCTATTCTCACCTGCTTTGGAGAGGGGGACTGACAGGGTTGAGACACGGTTTCAGGTCATTATAAATAAGTGCAACTCACTCATTGCCTTTCGGAAGAAATGGGCTTAAAGTCAGATTTTCCTCAGGAATCTTAATTGAAAAAGGGCAGGAAAACTCTACATGTTGTTATTCTAACTCCCACACTGACAGACATCTTAGTTTTGTTTCTCTTCCAATAATGATAACCAAAAATCACCAGCAGAAACCCCTCAAGGATTCAGGCAGTGGCATTAATTAGACTGAATCATAATACTAAGGAGAAGCCAAGCAGGACAGTTTCTGAGTTATAAAAATATGACAGGGTTTCAGTTGGAATTCCCAAATGCTGACTGTGTCACTAGCATAGGCTAGTGACATCTCACACAGGGCCTTGCTTATAGTAGATCCCTCATAAACACTAATAAATGCATGCATGAATGAAAATTAGTGCCACACTATCTGCTATAAGGTATCACACAAGCCCAATAATATTGGTCAGTTAAGGTCTACCCTTGAGCACTATTCATCTCAACTTCTGTGCTTTACATCAGCATCAGTACCCGGTGAGGAAAGTACAAATTGTGGTGTCTGCTCAGCCCACAGAAATTCATCCTGTGGCTACCTCCAGTTCATGCAGTGAATTTCAGTCTTCTTGATCACAGAGTGAACAGGACCAATCAGAACATTCTATTTTTCTTGCCACAGTGATATTGCAAGAGATGTCAGGTATCATTGGCAGGTCCGGTAAGAATCTTCCCTGGGCTATTTTAAACTGAAATTCCACAAGAGATATGGCTTTTCTTTGCTTTTCATATTGTTTTTAGGCTATTACCTGGGCAGATGCCAACTAGGCATATAGACAGGAGACTTGGAAATCAAAAGGAAAGAAAATAACTGAGAGGCAAGAGGTAAAACAGGTAAAAGTTTATAAGTGCAATTAAAGATGCACTCCTAAGCCTATTTTCTTCCTTTCCTGGATTCACAACTAGACTAAAATTTTCTGCCCCCATTGAGATTTAGTCTGATTCTATGACTAAATTCTAAAAGCATCCTATGAGCAAAAATAATGAGTGTAATTTCAGGTTTGGCCCATAAAAATTCTACCTGATCCTCATTTCTGTCATCTTTTTCTGGCTTGTTACAAACATATATGACAATCTTGAAAGCTATTAGTTGAAGACAGCAGAACCAAAAAATGTAAGAAACCTATATCCGCGCTTCAAGGAAATTTGTTCAGCTGACCCAGAACACTCAGTTTGGACTTCACGGCAGCTAGAAATAAGTGTCTATCCATTTTAGTCAACTGTGAATCACTGTGACCACAACACCTGACAAGAACAACTTAGAGGAGGAAAAGTTTATTCTGTCTCCTGGTTTCAGAAATTCACTTCATGGTGAGTAAACTCCATAGCTCTGGGCTCAAAGTGAGGCTGAACATCAAGGCGGAAGGATGTGGCAGAGCAAAGAAGTTCAGGGCATGACAACCAGGAAACAGGGCACTCTGCTCACCAAGGACAAAATATGAATCCCAAAGTCACACCCTAGCTGACACAGTTACTGCTCAGTTAATCTACATCAGTGGATTAATCCACTGTTTAGGTTACATAATCTCGTCATCTAATCATTTCACCTCTGAAAATTCTTTTATTGTCTCACATGAGCTTTTGGGGCACACCTCATATCTAAAACATAACAAGCATACTTAACCATTAAATTTTAAAAAATGTTGCAAGAGCCAGCATCACCTTAACTAGCAGAAATTATTCAGTTTTAGAATGCCCCATTTAAAGCACAAAGTTATACAACATCCTGGGAAGTGGGGTTAGATGGAGAATAGAAGTGGTTTGAGCCCTGAAAAACTTCAATATTTAAAAAATCAGGAAAGAGAAGGGAAATTAGTAAAGGAGTCTGAGAAGGAATATCTAAGCAGGTACAGGAGAAATCAAGGGAGTTTTGATGTTCTAGAAAGAATGTGAACAAAGCTCCCTTGATTTCTCCTCTACTGCTGGGAGTCATCTGTGAACTGTGTGTGAATTGTGCATGAACTAAAGCAATGTTGAAGCCATTAGGCAGGAGCGCCTGGTATCAGGAACTCCCAGCAGCAGTCCTACTGGTTTGAGAATCTCTGGTTCAAGTGGTGACCTATCTAGCTCCATCACAAGTTCAGCACAGCACTGGAGATGAGGTGACCCGCTGGAGTCACACAGCCTCTCAGAGATGGGTGTGGCTTGCCAAAATGCCAATCAACCTGTTTACAGCAAGACCCCTTCCATACCCACAAGACAAACCAAGACTCCTCCCACTGAAACATTGTCCCTGCCTTTGATGTACTCTCCCTTAAATAAAGAATCCAGAGCCTTTGGGCTGGGTTGTGGCTCAGTGGTAGAGTGCTTGCCTTGCATGTGTGAGGCACTGGGTTCGATAGTCAGCACCACAAAAACATAAATAAATAAAATAAAAGTATTGCATCCATCTATAACTAAAACTTTTTTTTTTTTTGATGCCAGGGATTGAACTCAGGGGCACTCAACCACTGAGCCACATCCCCAGCCCTATCTTGTGTTTTATGTAGAGACAGGGTCTCACTGAGTTGCTTAGCGCCTCGCCCTTGCTGAGGCTGGCTTTGAACTCGCGATTCTCCTGTCTCAGCCTCCCTAAGTGCTGGGATTGCAGGCATGAGCCACCGCACCCGGCTATAACTAAAAATATAATAAAAAAAAAAAAAAAAAGAATCAGAGCCTTTGTTCAATTGTTCAGTTCCAGCTCCTATCAGGACTGGAAGACCTTTCAGGTGCTCTACTTTTATATATAATTTCTGGCTCTGTCTCTATTTCTTACTAATTATTTCAGACTTTTTATTTCCCAGGTGGCTCACACCTCCTGAGCAAGAACCTTCCCTGGTGGAGTGTTGGCCACCCTGAAGTACCCTACTTGCTTAGATATTCCTTCTCAGACTACTTTTCAAACTTTCTTATTGTTTCTAGAGATCAAAACCTGAATGTGGCTTAGCTAGTCATTTTGGCTCAAGATATTTGATGAGGTTTCACTCAAGTCATGGTCTGAAACTGAAGTCTCATCTGAAGGATTAACTGAGGTGAAATCTATTTTAATCTGACTCATGTGGTACCAGCAGGTATAGATCCCTGACTACATGAGCCTCTGTGCATAGTGATGGCTTTCATCACTATGAATAAGCTGAGAGAGTATGAAGGAGTTACAGCCTCAATGGAAGCCCTGGTGTTTTTATAATTTAACTTCAGATTATAAAAACCAAAACCTATTATTAGAAGTACATTGATTAATTTATCCCATACTCAAGAGGAGAAGAGTATCAAGGGCATGAACACTGGTAGGCAGAGGTCACTGGAGGCCATGTTTAGGGGCTGTCTACCACAGACAGGGACTCTTAGTTGGCAGGAATCTAATTCAAATTATTTTGAGAAAACAGGAAACTTATTGGAAGAACATTGAAACATCTCACATAATTAATAAAAGAGGTGCAAAAACAGGATCTCCAGAACCACATGGAGTACATTCCTTCTCCTAAGCTGTGTTCAAAGAGTTCAAAAGGAATAAAATGACTCCTAGTATCAAGGGGACACATAGGCCAAGAGTGGAAATAGACTGAGGTATGAAACTACATGTACGCAGGAGCCCAAGGGAGAAATGGATCCATTCATCCTGTGAGAGTAATGGTTGTTCTACAGAGGAGAGAACTTCTCATCTTTATCTCAAAGGATGTGTGAAGCTGTATAGGTAGGCAAAGAAGAAAGAACCTTATTGGAAGTAAGAATGCTTATGTGAGCACAGTCAGTTGGTGGAGATTTTGCTATCCAGAGAGAAGGAAATTAGTCTCTAATACTGAGACCACAGAGAAGAAGGGAAGAGAAGAGAGATAAAGCTTCAGAGATAGGTCAAGACTTTCAAATGTATAACTTTGAAAGAATCCTTTAAGACTTGGTGTCAAAATCTCCAATCATGTTCAATAATAAATGTTTACTGAGAACCTACTATTCTCTATTTGTTCTTTATTGCATGATCTTGTTTTATGCCTCATTTAAAACCCATCTTAAGGGCTGGGGCTGAAGCTCAGTGGTAGAGCACTTGCCTAGAATGCACCAGGCACTGGGTTCGAGGCACTGGGTTTAATCCTTAGCACCATATGAAAATGAACAAATAAAATAAAGGCATTATATCCATCTACAACTACAAAAAAAAAAAAACCATCTTAAAGATTAAAACCCTGAAATTCCCACAAGCAAAATAATTGCCTAAAGACTGGTGTCAAACTATGGAATACAGCCTATATTATCTCTCTTTAAGTATAAGGTGTGTTTGGAGACGTTGTACATGGCATTTTATGGCTAGCAAAGGGCTTTATGTATAGTAGTAGTGAGGGAAATTGCTGAAGGTAGGGTGATTCCAAAGGCAGGTTGAAATCAGATTGAGAAAGTACACTTTGAATATGAGTCTGAAGAGTTGTACTAAATCTTTAGATAATAAGAAAAAGGATTTTTGAGTAAAGAGGAGACATGATTAAAAGATTTTTCTGGAAGATTTATTTGGTGTATGGTTACAATGTGGATTAGAAGGGAGGAGACTGAAGTAAGAGCCATTGTCAAGCTGATGGTTTAGGCATATGGTGATGAATCTTAACTGAGTGATAGTAGAAAAATGGAAGAAAAGAGAAAATTGAGAGAAATCCCTCCAAGGAAGAATCAACAGGACTTAGTGACTAATTTGACATAGACCGGGGAAAGGGAGATCATAAAAAAAAAAAAAAAAAACTCTAGATGGTAAAAAGAATGGTTATATCATAACAAAAATAGACATGTTAGGAGAAGTCCCAGAAGTGTATTACCACACATAGGTAATAACATGGAAAGTCCTTGTCTAGCTAAAGATCCAGAGGAATCTTGGTCAGAAGTAATGATCTAAGTTTCATATGCCTGGGGGCAATTAAAATCCACAGAGTCCATGAGTTTCTAAGGAAAGTCAATGAAGACAAGTGTCATTAGAAACTGTTGGTTTCCAATGTCTATTTCCCACTTTGACCTTCCTAACTGAATTTCCATTTGGTTCAACTGCACCCCACCTTTAGTGTGTGTTTCCCTTAAGTCCTTTGCAGATCCAGAGGGTGGACCTTGATTGATAGAAACCAACATTGGTCATCTGCATCTCTGCTAGGAATGTGCATGGATTACAATACAAGGCCATGAGATGGGTATTCAGCTGGGACACTCCTAAACAGGCAGGATAGGAGGTGGGCTCCATTTCCCTCTGGAAGTTGCTCTGTCTCACTTGATATGAAACCTGGAACTGCTCTGCCATCCTGGGCCTCTGGGGAATCAAGCTTCATTGGGCCAAAGTATCCTGACATACAACCAGGAACTTAACCTTAAGAAATCATTGAAATTCAGAGATCGGAAATAAAACCAATGGAACACTTAAAAGGCATGGTCAGAAACTAGGAAGACAAAGAAAATCACATTAGGCCCTTCCACCAAGGAGTCAGGAAACTGAAAAAAAGCTGGAGATTTAACAGGGCTCAGGGTGGTCCAGGGTGAAATGTCCTGGTAGGGAAGCAAGGTGGGCCCAGAAGGGAGCAATTGGAGATAATAATCCTTCCTCACCCAGCATATTCAAAGAGATGCTCTTGACAAGGTTCCTGAAGTGATTGATTCTAGGGTCAGCAAAAGTTTTTCTCTGAACTATTAAACACATTCTCTCTATGAAAAGTAACATTCATGTCAACTGGGCAAGTTACTTCAACCAGCTCTATTACAGCTATTATTCAGATTCACCCTGTCAGTGTGAAAATGTGGGTTGAAATGGACTTTGCTAGCTGAAATTAAGTGTGATCACACTCAGGAGCCTAGGGAGGCATTCCAATTCAAGCTTCAATTATGAGCAGCTTTGAACCATGGGGAGTTGGGAGTGGCATTCAGAAAAAGAGAAGGGTTTCTTTCTCTGGGATTTTTCTTGTTTTCAGCCTGCATCCCACATGAATGTTCTTTCCCATCCGTGATTCCTTTTTCCTGCTTTCAATAACGTTTTCTCACTTCTCTTTCATAGTTTTCTCTCCTTTGGAGAAAGTATTTGGACCCTTGGGTGACAGTCGCATGTGACTTTACGAGCTGTTGGAATTAACTAAAACTTACTCTTTCCCAATAAATCTCCCCAGAGCCTACACACAGCAGCTGTGAATTCCCAGCATGGGTCTGGCCAAGGTACTAAGAAAAGCTGGCTGCATTCCTGAATCTTATTCATTGTGGGTCCCAAGAATTGTCAGACACTGACACCAAGACATTTTGAAGCATGGCTCTTTACTTAACCTGCCTTTGATTTCCCAGAAGTTTGGGCTGGGTTTGCTTTGGAAAAAATTGAAGCACACAAGAGACAGAGTTCAGAAAATGATGATTAAATACAAACATGGCTATTAAGCAAGATTCAAGACATCGGAAAATGCAAATAAAATCGCAGAGGGTTGTTTAGACAGTGGCTAATCAGAAAGAGAGGTAATACTTGGTGTAAAGTATAAACATAGGCACCTTTTCTGATTTAATGCATTTGTAGTAGTTTACTTCTTTTCCCAGCTTTCATTTGACTGGTGGGGGGAGGGGACGGGAAGGGAGAGTTGACAGCCAGTACACAAAGTATTTACTGGCTAAAGATCCCTACACTTCTGCCAAAATTGTGTTTATTTGTTAAAAATATACTTCATTGTGCTGTTGCAAAACTAAATCCATCCCCAGCCCCCACGGAGACAGGGTGATTGGTTTCAGGGCGAGGTTCCAGCTAGTGCTTTTGGGGCATTAATGTGCCAGCTGCTCCTTCAGCATCCATTTTATTTCCAGTCCTAGGCTGATTTTACACTCTGTTTTTGTGGAAGGAAATCAGGATTAGGGGGCCTTTTGTTAGTGAAGGGAGTGGGCAGAGCAGTATCTCCTTTGAGCCCCAAGTACAAGGGCAGCCCAGCAGGCTGATCTCAAAGATATAGCTATGGTTTACTTCTTGCTCGCTAACTTTTTCAGAAAGAAAGGATCTATGCATCAAGCCGCTGTGTTGGAAACTCATAAGGCAATAGATTTACGGGACTGAAGTTTCCAGAATGCAATCGTGCACACATGACAACCTATTTTTTGGTTCATACCTATCATGGGGGTAAAATTACTGAACAAAATTCCCCAACGAACACTTCTCTCTTTTATAAGGACAGAGAAAGACAAAGTGAAAAAGGAACTTGCCCTATCTTCTTCTCCTTCCCTCTCACAGCCCAGAATTAAAACACTCATTCTAAGGACGGAGTACGGGTGGAAACGTTAACATTAGGCCTTATCTATTTGCTGGCTCCATAAGAACTATTGTTGCTTGGCAGCTCTTCCCCTGGCCTCTCAGAAAACCCCGCTGCAAGTAGGCTGGGGATGGCCAGTCACACTGGCAGGCAGGAGAATGGTCAGTGGCATCTACTGTTTTATACCTCAAGAAACATGGGTGTTGTTCCTCAAGAAAGAGGAGAGATCTTGTTTCTGGATGGCTGTTATCAGAAACTGGGTTTAACCAAACACAGTCGGAAAGTGCGTGTGCGCACGTGCATGTGTGTGTGCGTGTGTGTGTGTGTGCGTGTGTGTGTGTGTGTGTGTGTGTCAGTCATTGGGAAGGAAAAAGATAGAAGAAAAACAGAGTCCAAAGGCATGATCTACTCAACCTTTCATTCTGTTTTTTTGTTTTTGTGTTTTTTTTTTTTCAAATGTAGAAAAAGCTGAAAAAATTTTGGCCAAATGAAAAGCAGTAAAGTGGTTGAGAAAGGCTTTACGACTAAGAGAGAATTACAATGGAAAAAATGTAAAAAGAAAAGTTAAACCAGCTGGCTTATTTAATTTTGGCTTGTCCCCTCATTTCATTTTTTTCCCCCTGAAGCTTAAACTAGGGGAAAATGTACTGTGCACGTATCTTGTGTTTTTCCTAGTGCTTAGCCCTATCAAAATTCTTCACAGGACTAAATTTAGTGAATCTCTGAGGATTGGGTGTGAACATGACATTTCACCCCTGGGTCACAGGTCACTTCCTGCTCCATCTTGTCAGTCAAAGCTCTTACTATGCCATGGACTAGGGTAGAGAGCGGGGTGGGGAGCGGAATGAAGGTGGAAGAAAATTCAATGGCAATTCCTCACATTATTTTATTATAGAAGCATTTATTTCCATTTTTACATCACATCCAAGAATTAACTTTCAAAGTTCTTCTCCAAAGTACATCAATAAATGAATACTTTTCTAGCCTCTTAATTACTCATGCATCGATAAACATCATTTAAGCATCATCAATACACAAGGTACTGTATTAAGTGCTGGGAAAACACAGATGATCAAGTAAATTTTCTACTTCGTATATCCTCAAACAAACAAGGACACAGATATCTAGATCAATAATTATGATGATTATCATAAGTACTATGAGATGACAGGACAGGAAAAACGGAACAAAGAAGCTTCCAGGAGGTGAAGACAATGAAATGGAGTTTTTCTAGCTAAGTAGAAACATACCAGAAGGCCGGAAAGAGGAAGGGCTTCCAGGTCAGGGAAACAGCCATGCAAAAGACTTGTTTTCACTTTGGTGAAGCGGGGCAATCTGCGATGCTGTACCCTGAACCTGGGACAAAAATTGAGTGGGATGGAATAGGACTGACCCATTAGGTTTAGAGTTGAAAACCAAATAGCCCCAAAAAGCATCATCCAGGAGTAAGCGTGTCCTTAATCCTAGTGGGAAATGACACCTTTACATCATCCTATAGGCAACAAGTATAAAGATAAAAACCAGCAATAGGGAAGCAGCCATTGGAGGCAGCAGGGGCTTGGGACAGTGAGGAGGGAGAGTATAGAGGAAAGCCCTTACACAGAGCCACAGGGGACTTTTAGAGGGAGACTGCAATATGTGTTAAAGGCACAGAATCTGTTTGGGCAGCCATGGAAGCAAGACAAAGCAGTCCATGGTCTGGGAGTTGGGCAATCATCATGATAATGCCTGGACAATTAAAGAGGATCATGGAAAAGAGGGAGCCATCATGATGAGCCTTGAAAGCGTGCTTGGTGGTTTGAACATCATCTGCCCAATTGGGATTTCCGAAAAGGTGGTATGAGTACCATTGGTGGTAATCAATGTGTTGTTACATGGTACACAAATGCTATTTTAAAGACCATTAGTAGGGATGTGTTGATTTCATACAAATTAGATAAAAGCATATAACTATCACATTCAATCTAAAACTACCAAGATACAAAAATTGCTTAAGATGAAGCTAACATGGAGAGCACTATGATGAATTGATCTGTCAAAAATAAATTAAGAACACACTAAAAGAGGTGCTACTCAGATATTGCTAAAACTGAGAAGGTGGCCTTAAAATGGTTGACATTTGAAAATGTTGGCAGTAGACAGGAGGAGACTCAGAAGTTTTATGCATTGGACTCTCTTTTAGAATGTTCTTTGAGGATAGGGGAAATTGAAGATTCTTACCAAGGGAGATCACATGAACTTCTAAAACCACAGTAGACTTTGCATAGTTTTCAGGTTCATGTTTCAAAATAAACTCTAATTTAAATCCCCGAGTACTCAGACAATGCTTCAAGAACTTCTGTGTAATAATTTAAATATTCATGACTTTATTTTAATCTTGAATAAGCTGATACATATATTTATGTGAAAATTTTAGGTAGAAATATAGAGTGGTCAAGTGGGGTGAAGGGCTAACAAACTGAATGTTAGGTATCTTTGTAATTATTTATCTAAGTTGATTTAATAGATCCTAGTATTTTACTTTTTGCATATGTCTGGTACATTATCTATTAATTGTGTTTTTTTTATTTTCTGTATTTTATGATTCCTTAACATCTTAGGGTCTTGTAGAGTAGGTTTGAATTAATT
The DNA here is from genome assembly GCA_004024805.1 of Geosciurus inauris. Classification (NCBI taxonomy): domain Eukaryota; kingdom Metazoa; phylum Chordata; class Mammalia; order Rodentia; family Sciuridae; genus Geosciurus; species Geosciurus inauris. The sequence goes on from PVHX01000951.1 coordinate 222,778, forward strand.
AATTTCTGATAGGCTAAGCAACTTGGCTTTGAGCACAACTTTCATCAGCAAACCAACAAATTCGGAGTCCAGACCCCATCTGCTTCTTTTTATCAGGTTCATACAGTCTGGAACACTACCACCCCACTCCGCCACCATAAATCACCCCAGAGCCAGATACTCCATGGCTAGACACCACTCCTATACCTAGAGGCTATCCAAAGGATCCAAACTATTCAATCCAAGACCTCCTCAGCAGCTTCCTTTGCCCATCCCTTCCTCTTAAAACAGAAATGCTTTCCCCTCACTCATTCTGCCTCCTGGGCATTCCTGTTGCCTCTCCAGATGACTTGCATGGCATGGTGTGCCTCATCCTCTTAAGAAGTGTAAGCAGTAAGTTCATCTTTCAAAGGAGGTTGTCTCATGGCTAAACCTGACCATATCTGATGGAAACAAAATCCCAGGTACATTTTAAAACACATTAAAGAAACTCAGTAAACAAAATATCTGTTAGATAAATGAATGAATGAATATCTCCACCCAAAATATGTCTCTCCATTACCTGATTAAAATTGTTCTTACATGATTAAAGACCATTTGTTTTAGCTACCTATAATCATCATACTGTCACTCAACCAAGGACAGGATTTGTGAGAAATCACAGCTTGGAGTAACTTACACATTGCAAAATAACACCAAGAAATTATGGTCTGTAAGACAGTGATGTTCCTTGGTTCCAGGAAGAGATCCAAAGAGGAATTTTCTCCCAGCCAACACACCCATTTTGCTGTATCTTCCTGTGTATGACATTACTTTTGTACGCCAAGGAGGATTAACTGCTCTAACAAATAACCATAAATTTCAATTATGTAAGATAATAAAAATTTATTTCTTAATCACTAAAATGCAGTGCAGGTGTTCATAGTTGGATAGCTCTCCTGGCTGCTTCTATGACTCAGAAATCAAGGATTCTTCCATCTTGTGAGGCTGCCATTTTTAAAAAGTAGCCTACAATGTCACTAGGGAAGGTGGGAAAGTTGTGGAAATGGGCATAGCAGAGATATATCCAACCTTAGACATAAGTGCTCATCACACCTATGTATATTCTTTCACTCAGAAGTAGTCACATGACATACACACATCCATAGATGCAATATAGTCTTTCTTGGACTTCCACTTCCTAGCAAACTTCATGAGGAAATAGGAACTCAATGCTTTTCAAGACCTGTTACCCAGAATTGAATCCAGTGATCATGTAACTAGGGGCTTGTTGAGTGATAATGTAAATAAGTGGTTCTTAAACTTCTTGAGGACCATAAATCTGAAAATGTATGAACCTTCTCCTCGTATGGAAATTCCTACCTCTACTACCACAAAATTTTTTTTTGTAGGTGCCTTGTCCTTCATTTGCCGCCCTCTAATCCATTTCACATGACAACCAGAGCAACATCTGAAGATTCAGGTTTTGTTCTGTCACCCCCTCCTTGAAATTTTTCAGTGGATAAAGACCCAGCCCCTTGCCATGGCATACAAGTCCCTGAGTAATCTCACCCTACTTGTTGTGGCATTGTGTGAGAGTTTGCTTTTTGTGCTCCCTCCCAAATGGCCTTCCTTTCCCTTCTTTCCATGTCAGGGACTTTGTACATGTCTTTGAACTTCTTTTGAATAGTTTTCCTCTCATTCTTAATAGCTAACTGCATTCAGATCTCAACACAGCTGTCATTTCCTCAGGAAAGCTTTTACAGAGAACTGAAATGAATCAGATCTCCTATATGTTCCTAGAGCCCTCTTTGAGTCTTTTTCTCGGGCTTTGTTCTGGTATATAATAATAAATGTGTGTGATTAGTTGAGATGTGTAGGTCAATCTACTAAAAGGTAAGGTCTGTGAGTGCAGAAACTTTGAGCACCTAGTGTCTCAACTCAGCTCCAGGTTGTAAAACACAGTCCTGGTATAAAACAGAGTGAGCACTTAAATATTTATGTGACAGATGAATGAATTCTGCGCATGTGTTATGATTTGGATCTGGAATGTTCCCCAAAGGCTTGGGTACTTAAAGGCTTCATTGGAAATGCAGCAATACCCAGAAATAAGGGCTATAAAAAATGACTGGACCATGAGTGTTCTGACCTCATCAGTGAATTAATCCATTTAATAGGTTAATAATTTGAATGAATTATTGGAAGGTAGGATGTAGTTGGAGGATGTAGATCATTGGGAGTATGACCTGAAAGAGTTTGGCATGTCCCTGGTTTCTTCCCCTCCATGTGTCTCCCCCCTACCTCTTCCTTTCTCTTTCCCAACTGCCATGAACTGAGCAGATTTCCTCCACACCTTTTCACCATAATATTCTTCCTCACCTCATGCTCAGAGGAACAAGGTCAGCTGACCATGCACTGTAACCTCTGAAACTGAGAGTCAAACTTTTCCTACTTTAGGTTGCTTACGTCAGGTATTATGGTCACAGCAACAAAAAGCTGACAAACACACCGTGCTTTGCATTATCTTGGGGAAGGTAGGAAGATACATGATAAAGGGTCTTGAAACGAAGTTGCTGTCTTGTTCTGGGAAGTGAATAGAATAACCAAGTCAGGGTTTGGTATGATTTTAAGGAACTTCACAGTTAGGCAATGTCTTTTACTCTACTGCAATCAATAGGAGAAACAAGCAGTAAAATGTGTCCATCATTATTTTATATTACCACAAGGATAAAGGTTCATGCATGGAAGAAGGGCAATGAACAGGAGGAACTGGAAACTTTCCTAGAAGAGGTCGTCTTTGGGTTATAGTTTGAATGTCTCATCATAACCTTCTTTCTTTGAAATACATTTGATGCCCAGAAAAAATCTTGCTCAAAAATCTTGTTCTTTAGCTTTTCTGTTTTATTTTCAAGAGGATAAAGCTATAAACTGTGAGATAAGTTGGTGAGGCATGGGTCAGCTGGCATATCAGCCCTTTAGCAGAGAAACAGAGATTGGACAGTGGTATCTCATACTCTCTGATAGATTGTATTATTTTTCATAATATCCAGGTTCTCTCCATGAGGGAGAATTTTATGTGGGGAGTGGAAGAGACATGACCAGAAGTTTGAAAGCCATCATAAGGGTTCATTTGCCTCTCTCTTTCCCTCTGACACATGTCTATCATATCCCTAGATAGGTCTTTTTTATCAACTGGATCTCAAAACGAAGAGGGCAGGGCCACAACTGACCTACAGTCAACATGGAAGATGAACAACATGTTAGCTCTTCTGACATGAGATGCTGGGATTGGAGGGCCATTTGTTACTGCGGCATAACCCTGTGAAAGATGACTGATACACTTTCCTTCACAAAAACTGCACTTAATTGAACTCAAACTATGAGCTATATGCCTAGTGAATGAATGGTCCATTCCCACTGGAGTGTGTCATCTCTCAATTTTATCCAAGTGCACCTAGCCAACATATGAAGTCATGAGAAAAGTGGAGTGGAGAAAGACAGCCACTGAAGCCAGTAAGATAACTTCTGCATTTACTGACTTGAAAGAGAAGCCCACTTGCTATGTGGCTTTCCACTATAATGGGGTCCAAGAGGACCCCATTACAGTGGGAAACTAACAATAGATTCTGTCATCTAGAAGAGGATTTCCTTTTCTGGGAAGGAAAATAAATGAAAATAGAAAAAAAAGAGATTTATCTGCTAATTTGTACTGAAACAAGAATAGCCAGAGCTCATAATATAACTTTTAATAGTAACATCTCATAAAGAAATATGAAAGAAACGTATTGAAGACAAAAATAGTTTCCACAAACTATTTGCTAGACTTCTGAAGTTGAATGCACAGGTTAAGTTCTCACTTAACATTTCTTTCTCCTCTTCTCTCTTCCAACTACCTCTGTTACATTTCCTTTGTCTTTCTTCCTTGTCCTTCCCTAAAATCTACTCATGGCCATCTTTAAAAGATGCTGAAAGGATAGATATACATATAAATACATTAGATATGTATTTATATATAGCACATTTATAAATATGTTCTAATATTCTGAGAGCCAAATATAAATTAAACATGCACTTATTTCTAGGAGTACAATCCATAACTTTAAAATATTAAAAGAATTTACTATGCTGGGAAAGTAACTCAGTGGTCAAGCAATTGTCTAGCATATGCAGAGACTTGGGTTTAATGCCCAGTACCAATAAATAATATAAATAACTTTTTTAAAAAGAATTTACTTAATGAAAGCCTATAAAGTTTGAAAAGTAACTTAGAATTTAATGATTAACATTTTCTTTTATGTATGCCAAAGTATATTCTCATTTTCCCTGGGACTGGCCGGCCATGAATAACTTTATTTCAAATTTACAAGCTTGCCTTGATGCCTGCTAGTACCACAGATTCCATCTTTATGTATAACCTGAAGTTCAAAAGTATGGGTTATCTTACTGAAGAGCCCTTTTGTCATGAACTTTCTATTCCAAGGTCAATTCTAGTTAAACACCCTCTGCAGTCTCAATGTTTTCCAATTGGAATTATGGTGCACATTATCAATTTTTACTCACTATTTTCAGGCAATATGGCCTTCTCTCCACATGCACTGACTCTTTAAAATGTTCAGTAAAAGGGGTGCATATGAACGTAGTATTATCATTTAATCACTAGAGTCACATTGGGAAACTGAGCATTGATACATAATGACATAATGACATAATGACATAATGCAGACACTTATAAGTGTTCAATAGTACAAGAACTTAGATTCATGTGACATAGTGTCTGAATTTGCAAAAATTTTCTGGTAACCTAAGGAATATTATTCTCAGCAAATATCTTGCTATATTTTTATAGCTTTATGATACATTGAAGAGTACTGGATCAGGAGCCAGAAATTTAGGGACTCTTAAAAGGGTTCTATATATAATATTTTTGCAACCGAACAAAAACTGTAAATGGTTTACAATTTTATGACCATGAACACAATGAACTAAACTACTCTCTGTTCTGAATTGCTCTATTCCAGTGTAGAATATTTATTACCACATGCTCTGTGTGAGAATTCAAAGGCAACTATGTATGCATAGGGAAAAGAGCTGATTTTCCATGACAGGCCAATGATTTGAAACCCCCAAAAGAAATGGAGTTTTACAAAATGCACCACTTCAAAATTATTACAGTCCACCAATTTAGCAATACATAAAGCATATGATGATGATAATTCCTGGGTATGTCGACCAAGAAATAGGCAAGCTGGTTGTTAAGTCACCTTACCATAAGAATGATGATTATGGTACTTGGCTAAGTCCTTTGAACTGAGGGGGAAATAAACAGAATCACTGAGCTAACTCCTTCCTTGAAAGCCAATAGGTCAATATATTAGAATATCTCTGTTATAAAAATCACAAAATACCCAATTGGTGACTTTAAAGACTATCAAGTCACTGAAGGTTAGACATCTTATAGTTCATTCATTCTAATTTAACAGTGTGAATACTGAAGCCCAGAGACAGATATTAACTTGCTCCACATCACAAACCTAGCAATAACAAAAAGATAGAAAGAACTTTGCCCTAACTTGTCAACTCTGAGGCCAGAACTTTCTTCTCTGCCATGTCACTCTGAAACCAAACACTAATTCCCAAAACTGAGCCCAGAGGTAACAAGATGAAATGTGAAATTTTCAATTGTCATTCAAAAACATGGAAGATACTATTGAAGAGTTAAAGCTAATAGCAATAGTAAAACTGAAATTGTACTGAAGTGGCTTGAAATATATCCCCTCCTCCTTGTGTATTATGAGAAAAAGAGCTGCTACTCATATATCAAGCTACTAAGAGAACTCTGTAAGTTATTTCCTGCTTGGAGTAACTTTGCATTCTTACCCACTCTAAATATATCTGAAAGGTGAAGGATTGCATGGGAGGTGCTAACAAAAAAGACATAGCTTCATAGTAAAATTATCTCTGAACCAGAACTGCTTGCCTCATTTGATTTTCTTTCTTTGAATCAATTTTGAAATTCACTTTCCTATTATTAAATCTGTATTTCTGAAACTAGTGCTTAAATATTTACATCAGATGTAAACCAAGTCTTAAATATGATACCAAGTCTTGTAAATATGCTTAGGAGAATTCAAACATACAACAAATGGCTACCTGGAGACACTATACTCAATACTACAACGCTTATATGCACTTTTTGTTGCTCTTGAAATACTTGCTATTTATAAATTGTGAATGAATTTACATAAATTAAATTTTATCTTATAGCCACACCCAATATAATAAAAAAGAGCCTTATCCTTTTTTATCACCCAGATTTTTCTTCAGATTCAGCTCCTGATTGTTTTTTTCCTGTTCACAAAAATTTGTTCTAAAGGGTAACAATCTGTTACCAATGAGGATCACTTAGAAAGAATATGAATCAAGTTTCATAAAATATTTAAAAGAAAATGTGATTAGCTATGGCAAGAACATTATATTAAGAGGTGAAATATTAGATTATGAGAAGTATAATCTAATTGGTGGATTAATCCATTTGATAGGTTAATAATTTAAAAGAACTACTCTACTGGGTAGTAAATGTTGGCAGGTGGGGCATGGTTGGAGAAAGCAGGTGACTGAGGGCATGTCTTTGGGGTTTATATTTTGTCACCGGCACCTTAGATCTCCCTTTCTGCTTCCTGTCCTCCATGAGCAGAGTGGCCTTCCTCCCTCATGCCCTTCCATTATGAAGTTCTGCCTCACTTCGGGCTTAGAGCAATGAAGTTGGCTTTACATGGACTAAACCTCTGAAATCATAAGCCAAAATACACTTTTCTTCTTCTAAGTGTTTTTGTCGGGTATTTTGGTCACTGCATCACAAAAAATGACTAACACAGAAATATGTACTGAGAAGTGGGGTTGTTGCTAACTAACCTGACCACATGGTTCAGAAGTCTTTGAAATGGGTCTGTGAGAGGAGTCCAAAAAAGTCTGGAGATGTATTCTCAAGAAACTAGAATGTTGTAAACAGAGATTAATGGGTGATTCTGGTGGGAACTTGGGAGAGCAGAACATTGATGATAAGAATGCAGGTAGTAAAGACTGTGCTAATGAAGTTTCAGAAGTGAACAAGGACTCAACTGGGAATTGGACTAAATGCCAGATGTGTTACATTCTGGCAAAGAACTTGTCTACAATTTGTTCATGTCCCAAGACTTTGTGTGAGGCCAAATTTGAAGGCAATGGACAAATTAATCTGACAAAGGAAATTTCAAGGCAGCACAACATTCAGATGGTAGCATAGATATTGCTGGAAGCTTCTACCTAAGCTAACTGTGAGAGTCAGGAGCAAAAGCAGAGTGGAAGAATTTTTAAAACTTGCAATTTGGCCAGAAAAGTATGTGTGAAACTAGAGCCAAGGAGGATATGACTGTTGAAGAGATTACCACCACTGAAGAGAAGCTAAGTACTTTGCAAAGAAACAATAGGAAAGATGCCTTGAGGGCATCTCAGAAATCAGCAAGGCCACACTCATCACTGGCTCAAGAGTATAAAAATGAAAACTCACTTGAGAAGAGACCATGGGGGTTCCCTGTTCGTATAGCGGTGCATAGGAAGTTTTACCCCAGGATTTGGAGTACCCTAGTCAGCCACCTAAGCACCTAAGCCAATGCAGTCATGGTCTAAGGAGGCCTGGCTACCGTTAAAGCTGGCAGCAGACCTTGGCATTGTCCATGTGATGCTGATTCGGCAGGAATGCAGTATTCTTTGATTAAAGGGTCATAGAAGCTTCCGCCAAAATTTCAAAAAAAGACCTAAGAGGCTAGGCAAAGTGCAACAGAGTTGGAATCCCTGAAGGCTGCCCCTGGGAAAGCAATGTGTGAAGATTTGGAGGTGAAGCCGAGACTGAAATGACCACCAGGATTAAAAGATGCCAGTACAATGCACTGTCTGCTGAGGAAAGCTGTCTGCTGCAAAAAGGGCCAGGCCAAAAGAGAGGGCATAAAGGCTGCAACAAACAAGGCCAAAAGGATGGGACTGCCCAAGTCCCTTTGAGATCATATCTTACCACCTTGTACCCTAGATACTGGAGATAAAACCATAGAACTTGTTTGCCCAGCTGGGTTTTGGTCTTACTTGGGTCTGATTCCTACTTTTCTATGCTGTTATTCCTCCTTTTCGGAATGGACATGTAAGTTGTTTTTGATTTTTTACAGGGGTTCACAACAAACGTTTGCCTTGAGTCTCAGAAGAGACTATGGTCTTGGACTTTTGGGAAATGCTGAAACTTATAATGATGGGGACTCTCAGAGATAGACTGAATGCATTTTGCATTGTGAGATTTGAATAAGCTTTTGAGGACTAGGGGTGCAAGTTTATGATTTGAATGTATGGTATACCCCCAAAAAGGTTATGTTATGCAATTCAGAAATGTTAAGAGGTGAAATGTTTAGATTATGAGAGCTATAACATAACAAGTGGATTAATCCATTCGATGGATCGATAATTTGAATGGACTACCAGCTGGTAACTATTGGCAAATGAGGCATGGCTGAAGGGGGTAAGTCACTGGGAGCATGATTTGGGGGTTTATATTTTGTCTGTGGTGTCTTAATTACTCTCAGCTTCCCAGCTACCAAGAGCTCAGCATCTTTCCTCTACCAGACCCTTCTACCATGATGTTTTGCCTCACCCTAGCCCCAAAGCAATAGAGTAAGCCAATCATGGACTAGACCTCTGAAACTTTGAGCCAAAATAAACTTTTTCACCTCAAAGTTGTTCTTGCTGGGTATTTTAGTCATGGTGACAAAAAGCTGACTAACATACACACATACAAATTCCTTAAGTATATAAAAAAGAAAATTTAAAAACAAATGTCCAACCTTCACTCATTCCCACTACACTCGCCTTCTATGTGTTCTTCACCATCAGCCAAAATAACTCACATCCTCTGAGAAAAGAAGGGAAGAAACAAGTCATAAAAAATGGTTCTGCCCAGCTTCTCAGCACAGATACAGAGCTGAACATATTTGTGCTCTATGGCAGTGAGGAGGATCACTCATTCTGCCTGGGGAGCCAGAGTCATGACAGCAATTGTGAAATGCTGGTGACCTTGCAAGAGATGAAGCAACACCAAGTGTTAGGTACTTTCAGAGCTGTCATGGAAGAAGTGGAGGGCCTATTTATGGAATGTGGCTTGGGTTGAGATGTCTCTTCCTTCTGTAAATGAAAGGGCAGTGGCTTTTTATTCCAGCCCCTTTGCTGGTTTCCTCAAGCTGTCTCAGTCAGGAGCCTGAATCTAATTCCAGATATTTTTCATGTGCACCACAAACCACCACAGGGACAACAGCAATTCAGGCCCAGAAACTAATGCTAAATTGCAGCAATCACCAAATTATCTACTCTACTGGAAAGCCCACTTGAAAACAGACTTTCAAAAGAAATAGAATTTTGGAAGGGACTCACAATCCTTTTTTGCATCACCAGAAAAACAGTTTGCCTGTAATCCCTTAATAAAGAAAAGGTCTCATGGATTAATCTCCCTTCAGCAAGCAACCTTACTGGTTTTTCAACTCCATAAGCAATTCAACTGCCACAAATAAACTAAAATACTGCTAACGACAATATTATAATAACCACATACTATTGCATTATCAATGTTTTTCTTTCCTGCAGTGTTTTAAAAGTGCTTTCTTATATAAAAAAATGTCTACTTTCCCATCCTTACTCCAATTTCTCATTCACTCTGATAAAAAGTCATTCAATAATTCTGAGAAATGTCTAGTGGGATTATTGTGAAGGACATAATTGCAGCTACTAAGAAAGAGACTCAGTGTAATTGAAACTAAATTAGTATGAAATTGTCTTTAGGAAACTGATAATTGCATCTTGGGCTTTAAAATAACCAAACTTATGCCAATAACCTCACCCAGACCAAAGGCGGGTACATTCACATACATTTGCCCCAGTGTTTCAGTGTGTCTTGGAGTATAGCCAAACAAGTTTTGTGCCTCCCACACTGGCACACAATTGTATTTATCTATGACAATTTATGTATATGCATATGACAGCAAATGTCTATTGAGAAAATTAACCTGTTTGCTGTTGTAGAAAATGTTGCTTTCTCCCCCAAGGAAGTGCCTTCTTGACTATTTCTCAACTGAATTGCTTTATTCCTTCATAACTTCTGTAATGCAGCGAAAACTCAACTGCTAGTGTTCGTTGATAGCTATATTTCTCTCTTTTTCCTAGGCACAGAGCTAGAGGAAGTTTTTCAGCCTCCTTTGTGGTTGGGTGGTGTCTGTGACTAATATCCTGCCAACAGAAAGTGAGCAAAAGTGATTGGTGCCATTTTAGTCCTGAATCATAAGAATCTTCAACCTGGGAACATTGTTATCTTTCCCTAGTAGAATAGAAAGGACTCTGAGGACATGGGGCAAGTGGTGGAGCCACTAGATGAAGGGACCTGTATCCCTGAATAACTGAATTGAGCAGACCAGATTCTATCATTGCACCTTGCCATTCCACATTGAACTATGACGTGAGCAAGAAATAAATCTCTATTGTGATAATGCTGAGTGTTTTAGTCAGCTTTTTCACAGCTGTGACTAAAATATCCAACCAGAACAATTGTAGAGGAAGAAAAATTTATTTGAGGGCTCACAGTTTCAGAAGTCTCAATCCATAGACATCAGGCTCCATTCCTTGGGGCTTGAGGTGTGGCAGAACATCATGGTGGAAGAGTGTAGCGGAGGGAAGTGGCTCATATGATGATCAGAGAGCAGAGAGAGTGACTAAGCTCAGCTCACCAAGTATATACCCCAACGTCATATCCCAGTGACCTACCTCCTCCAGCCACACCCTACCTGCCTTCAGTTACTACTCAGTTAATCCTATCAGGAGATTAATGCACTGATTCATTTAAGGGTCTCATAACCCAATCATTTTTCCTCTAAACTTTGAATTGTCTCACACATGAGCTTTTAGGGAATACCTCACATTCAAACCATAATACTGAGATTTGGGATTTGATCTGTTAGAGTCATTGACATTATTTACATTATTGGATAGTTATTTTCTCACTTGCTTCTGTCTCTCCACTTCTACACATGTCACATTGTCTTTCTCTTCTTCCTTTCTTTCATTTATTCTGCAAAGAATTGTGGTGTACCTAACATATGTGCTAGGGACAGAAACAGTACACTGTAACTGTATTCAAAGTAGTTTAATGAGCAACCAATCACCATACAATTTGAAAATTACTATAGTTTATTTCTACTAATTCCTTAGGAGAAGAGTCTTTAAACTATAATCTGGACTATTTTGTAAATGAAGTGTCTTATTTTTTAAATTAAGTATCTTAAAGTATTTTTTAAATTAAGTCAGGCAAATGCATTTATATCTTATCTACCAAGCCTTCACCTTGCACCAGCCCACAAACCATAAGATAGTTACTATCTAGCCCTTTATAGAAAAAGTTTGTTGGCTCCTTCTAAAAGGTTTCAAAAATAATTCTCAAAGGAGATGTCATATAAGATAGGGTTCAGTAGAGTTCTCTGTGGAAAAAGAGACAGGAGGTGTTCCAGGGAAAGAGAGTAATAGCCAAGCAAAAAGTACATAAGTTTAAAAGTACAATACTGAGACAATACTGAGAAAACACAGAGCAGACAATGATCTTCCCTCTGAGATCACCAACCATTATTGGGAATGAGCAACTAGAACCCTAGAGAGAGGAGATATTTTGAAACCAGCAAAGCTGTTGGCCTTATATCCTTAATTCATCTGGGTACCAAATCTTAATGAATAATATTACATCAATGCTAAATAGCATCAAGTTCAACTACACATATATAAGCTGTACATTTTATCCATCATTTCATAGCAAAAACTAATAAGATTTTCTAGAAAATAATACATAGGTGTGACCCTGGAATGGTCTTCATTCATCAATTCTATAAAAAAATGCCTCTGATAAATCACATTACATAAACATGTAAGCTGTATCTTATAAAAGATGAAAATGCCAATAGCAAAAAAAAAAAAAAAAAAAAAAGGAAATATATATGCTTATATGTTCTTTGTCTTAGTTTGCTTGAGCTGCCATAACAAAACATCACAGACTGGGTAGTTTAAACAACAGATTTATTTTTTCACTGTTTTTGAGAGTAGGAATCTGAGCGCCAGCATGGTTAGTTTCCAGAGAGGGATCTTTTTGTGGCTTATAGATGGGCACCTTCTTGGTGTGTGCCAGATGGCAAGGAGAGAAAGAGCTCTGGCATTTCTTCCTCCTCTTATAAGATCACTAAAATCATCAAGGGGCCTCACCTGCATGACCTCATTCAAACCTAATCACCTCCCCGGGCCCCAACAACAAATACAAAAACACTGAGGTCTAGGGCTTCAACATATGAATTTTGAGGGAAAACAATTTGATCCAAAGTAGTCCTCAAAGAATAATTGCAAATTCTCAATAAACATTAAAAATATTTATTCATCATTTATCCATTTAACTTGGAGTACCTATCATGTGGCAGGCAGTCTTCAAAATTTGTGGATGTGAACACAACAGAGAAGGCAGCTTCTCTCACAGAGTTTACTTTTCACTGACGAGATGAACAAGTAACAGACAAGTAACTGAGGAGGATAAGTGTAAATTTTTATAAATGGCATGAAGAAAGACAGAGTTTCTTTAGCATAGCAACTCATGGAAGATGTCATGAGGATGTGGCACATGAAGTCACATGGAATCATAACAAGGAATCAACAATGTAAAGACTTTGAGACAGAGCATCCCAGGCAGAAGAAAGAGAATGGGTAAAAGTTTCAAAGCCAAAATAAAAAGTTTGCCACATTTGAGAAACTGAAATATGGTCCATGTGTCTGCAGCACTGAAAGGTCAGGGAAGAGTGGAAGATGAGGAGGCTACAGAGTTAGTGAGAGGGAAATCCTCTCCCAGAGGACTTGTGGACATTAATCTGATGCTCAGTCTCGCTAGTCAGAAGGCGAAATGTTCCAAAGAATAATCTTTCTAAACTATCAAGCTTACCTTAAAATGATTTTGTCATTAGGTATAGTTTGAGGAAAAGGTATCTCTCTAGTGCTGGTCAGAGTATATATTGGCACAATCTTTTGGGAGCATGTTGGTCATATGACAAAACTTTAGAATGTAAGTGACCTTGATCCAGTAATTCCTATTCTAAGAAATCATTCTAAGAAAATTAAAAATGATTCTCTTCATTCAAAGATGTCCTTAGTTGTGTTATCTATTTTAAGTTTGGAAAAATTGTTTTTAAATTGAAAATAAACTTCCTGAAGAGTAGACCCTGGTCACCACTTCTGAAGACTTACAGCCTGCAGAAAATAGTCCCATATGGACTGAGAAAACAGCAAAAGTTAGATTTAACTCTGCCGTAGACTCAGAGCTGATGTCACCCCAGAATTCAGGTTGAAATTCTAACCTTCAATGTGATGAATATGTAAGTGCTTAGGTCAAGAGAGAAGAACCTTCATAAACGTGATTGGTGCCCCACCCCAGAGAGACTACTGCATCTCCCACTACTAAAGAACACACAGAAAATGACCATCTATGAACCAGGAAGTGGGCCCTCACTAAACACCAAGTCTGTTGGCCCTTGATCTTATACTTCCCAGCCTCTGAAACTGTGATAAATAAATTTCCTTTGTTGATTAACCACTCTGTCTATGGTATTCTGCCATAGCAGTCTGAGTGAACTAAGACAAGCGCTATAATAAAATGCTGTCAACTGAGATTTGACAATAAGATAATAATAAGCCATAATAGAGGTCTGCTTCTATATCAGATATACAAAGGCACAAAAGCAACAACGAGAAAATCCTGGACAAAGATAAATATTTTTCTGGGAAACTAATAAAGATTTCAAGGGAAAAGTGTGACCTTATTTAAGAGAAAGTATAATCCATAGAATCAAACCAACAAATGGCCAGCTATTGGAATTAGCAAAGATTTTACAACTATTATAAATATATTTTAAAATTCACAGCAAAAGAGTGACATAATGATAAAGAAATGGAGGTGGGCTTTTTTTTAGGGAATAAATAGAAGCACTAAAAATGCACTAAATGAAAAATTACAGGACTACAAACTCAATATCTAATTAAAAAACATTAAATGGATTTAACAGCTGTAGGCTAGTTATAAACACATACTACTCACACCTCCTGCAGTGAGGAGCAGCACTTAATGAAAGCCCAGCTACTGTTTCTCTGGATCTATCCTAGCATTCAACCAAACACCAAACTTCCATGGGCAGCTCCCAGACAGTGACTGAGCATGGTGGGGTATTAACGCAAACACATTTTTGTTACCAACTCTGGATTGAGAAATTCCCATAAGTCTTCCAAAACATTTTTAGGCCTGTTCAATAGTCCTAGACTTTTCTTACACAATCTTTCCTTCTCCTTCTCCTTCATAAATATCAAACTTTAGTTATTGTCTGAGGGTTCTCTCTACTTTCTTCTGCTCCCTCATCTTAAACTAATATCTTCCCCAATATATCTTTTGGAAATCTAATTTCATCTTAGCATCTGCTTTTTGGTGGATTCAAACTGGTACCAGAAGATGGTAATTGCTTTAGAAGAAAGCATTAATGGACTTGAAAATAGGTCAGTCGAAGTTTTCTAGTCTGAATCTGAGAGGAAAATGATTGGAAGGAAAAAAAGAGTATCAGTATCTCAAGAGATCAAATCAAATGATCTTATGTGATTGAGTCTCAGACTGAGAGGAGAAAGAGAAAATATATGAAGAAGTAATGGTTGAGAAACTCTCAAATTTGATTAGAAATATTCACCGCAGGATTCAAGAAACTTAATAAATATCAAGGAGAATGAACATAAGCAAAACATTGAGGTCATCATTGTAATATTGCTGAAAAGAGTATTATAAGAAAATCTTCAATGCAACAAGAAGAGAAATTACATGGAATAATGTCAATGATATTTGCTGACTTTTTATCTAAATATGCCAGAGAGCAATGGAATAATATCTTTGAGGTACTGAAAATGAGGAATTGTCCATTTATAGCCAGAAAAGGTATCCTTTACTTGTGGAGAGGAGACAGAGATGTTTTCAGATTGTCAAGGCTGAGGGAGTTTATTGCCAGAAGTTCCACACTACAGAGGATGCTAAAGGAGCTTCTCTTCATTGGGGGAAGATAGTGGAAGATGGAGGCTGAGATCTTCAGGAAACAATGAGAAGCACCAGAGATACAAATGTGGAAGTTTTCTTTTTTAATATATATTTGGTATCAAGTTAAGTGTTTAAGGAAAAAAATTATAACAATATGTTGAGTGGTTTATAAAATGTATAGAAGTAAAATGTATGAAGACCATGGTACCCAAGGCTGGAAATATGGATGGAGGTATATTTTTGTGAGACTTTTGCCTTTTATGCAAGGTAGTGACATTATTTCAGAGTAGACAATGGTGGGATGGGATGCATATAATGTATCCCAGCAGCCACCTCTAGAAAAATAAAACAAAGAGATTAAATTTTAAAAAATTATAAACTACAATGACTATGAGCTTTTTAGCCATGATCCATAAGAAGAAATATTTTATATTGCTACCCAGTATGCAAATAACCTACAAAACTCATATACATAAACAAATGCATTACATATACTATTATTTAAAGCAATACTCATGATTACTAAGTATAATGGATATTCTTTATTCTATGTCCTTTTTTACATCAATTATAGCCTATTGAATCAATGTTACTACTAAACCTCTATAGTAGATCTCAACTTGCAAGTGGAAAAACACTTTTATATAGCATTTACTATGTATCAGGTCAATTCCTTTTTTTTATTTTTTTATTTTTTAAATTTTCCTGTTACTTAACTGATTTTCAACAAAATGTTCTATGCAGATATTATCTCCATTTCAGAAATGAGAAAATAGCTTGGAGATATTCACTAATATTTTCAACAAATATGATAAGGAGGTTAGCAATTAGAAAGGGGAGGAAATTCCATGTAGATATAAATATAAGAAGTACAATTGCTGTGTTCTTAAACACATACCACACTACTTCCACATAAGTTTGTGGACCTGGGCATCATGGATGGGTACATGGATCTGTGGACATTTTTCTAGAAATAAAGGACTAGTTTTCATGAGTAACTTGATATATTGCTAAAGAATCATAGCACTGTACTGCTCTGCTATAATTTACTTCCCTGGTTTGTTTTTCATACCATATAACTAGGATCTGTTCACGTGTTCTGATCAGACACTTTAAAAAGCTCCATTCACTTGACCATGATAGAACTCTGACCTTCAAGTTTTCATATCCTTTATTTTTTTGTATATGTTATTGGTGGGTGGCAACCAAAATCTTCAAAACATAAAAATGAGCAACTTTAATCTACTGAGGCTATTCTTCAGCTCTAAGATTCTATAACCCTATAATTCTAATCAAGGGCTCAGCCACCTGCTATTCTTTCACTAAGCCACAAGATAGGCAGTTGTCTAAATTGCTCAGAAACATAAAGAAAGACAGGGGTTGCTTTGTTGCTTTGTTAGCCTACCCTGAAATTTTACAAGACCTAATGTTAATGAGACTCTCTTGGTACAATTTAACCATATTCTTCTAAGTTTATTGTCTATCATAGAGATAGAATAATCTAGTTTTCCTTAGCATAATCATTTTTTTCATATACTTGTATACTTCAAAATAAGTATTTATTCATCATTTAGCTTTTTCCTCTCTAGACTAAACAAACATAATCCCCTTAATCTTCCCCCATTGGTTTGACTTTCTCTATAATCACTTTGGTAGTGTTTGAGAGACCGTCTTTGATTTCTCTACATACATTTTCAAGAGTGGAGTCCTACGTTGATCACTTAACTCCAAGGACCTAACCGATGCTAACCAGGCCTGGACCATCCGAGACTCTCGTCTACTGTATTCTTTCTAACACAGAGCTAAGTATTATACCAATATTTTCAAAAGTATTATTGGTGGATTTCTGGATTGTCATCAACTAAAGTTGAATCTCATATGACTACCATGAGCCAACAGAACCAATATCCTACATTCTCTGATTTAAAACATATCCTCATATGCTTCTGAGGCATGTGGATTTCTTTTTTTTTTTTTTTTTT